>JANITW010000007.1:30795438-30823590 GCA_027564335.1 Erythroxylum williamsii
TGAAGTGAGGAAAATGACTCCAATTCACATATGCATCCTCCCCTGTAGCTTGTGCCACTGTTTGACCCTTCCCTTTGGACAACCCTTGCTGTGTTGAGCCTCTATCTTCATTGTTCCCTTTTCCTTTCTTTGGTGTAATCTGAAGTCCTGCATTGCCCCCAAGTTGGAGAATAAAATTCATGAATCACCTGAAGAGGTTAGAGAAAACGGAAATAAGAAAAGAAGATCTTCCATCACTTCCTAGCTCGAGAGTTTCTGTTTGTTTCGCATTTAATTCTTTATACCTCTATCTATTGGTTTCGATTTAAACCATGTTGATTTTTTGCAGTTTCCCAAGGACAAATGTGTTCTGGCTGCTATACTTGGTCGATATATTACTCCTGAAGAAATCATTTGTAAGTTTTATATGTCCCTTATCTCTCGCTGATGAAATTATCCAAGCATTTTGTGAGTAATTTATGTACATAATCTCTAGACAATATAGAACGTGAAAGTATCACTTAAATGTCCATAGCAAAAGATTAATTGCCAACATTTCTACCCCTAACCAAAAATGGTTTCTGTGGTTTAGGATCGATCGTCGAAGCACGAGAGAGACCTGCGCTCACTGAAGAAGCGTTTGGATAAGTACAATTCAGCCAAAGAAGCAATACATGATCCATTCTTCACTGAATTGTTTTTGTCATGTGAATGATATGAACAGCAAGAGAAACTATAGATGGTGTTGAAAAGAAAGAGAGAAGCTTTTAATATTTACACTTATCAGGCTAGGCTATGAAATTGTAGACAACAAGGTTTTATGATTGCTGATGCAAGCTGTGATTCCTGTAATTATTAATAGATGACACTCGTATTTTAGAGTTAGGAACTTGAGTGGTAAGCTGATCCGCTTTCTCAACTTCTTTTGATGATTCCAAGCTGCCTGAAATCAGCCTTATTTTTAGGCAAAGTAACTAGACAAAACAACCAAAAACAGAAGTCTTTAACATGTTAAGCCTGCTTATTTCGCATCAAAATGTTGATGCAATTGTGCTCTCCAAGATGATAATGATGATACACTAATGATAACAAAAAGTTGCGGCCACTTTCCCTTTCCTCATCTCTAATTTTATGACATTGTAATTGCTTTCGGCTGTTACCTAGTCAGACAGGGATGCTTTTTGACAGACAATAGATCAGCCCACATGGGTTGTCTCTGCTTCCTTTAAATTGTAATATAATATATTATATCCCAAAGGGAAACAAATGGGCACTAATAATGTAGACAGGACACCGAAGGAAATACAGAACTCTGAGGCTTTTTCCACTCTCAATTTGGCCACCTCCAAAACGACCTTTGTAAGGTTAAGGTGATTCTACAATTTCATTTATTTTTTAAAAGTGCTTTTTTAATTTTAAATTATTTTAAAAATACTTTATGATCTTACAATTATTAAAATTAACTTTTCATTGAACCAATTTCACGTATTTTTTATTTTGATTATTTTAAATTATCCAAAAATATTGTATTCAAGTATCTTAAAATATTTTTAACGAATTTCTACCAAATCATTTTAATACAAACTATTATGATATTAATTATTAAACATGCATTTAGAGTTTAGTTAATTGTTATGACATGATTTTAATATCACAAGATATTATTATAAAAATATGTTTTTTTTTACCCTTTTATTAAAGTCATGGGGCAGTATAAAGTGTCTTGAGGGGAAGTTCAGGATCAAATCTCCTGCTTTCGTTTCTCAGTACCATCGTAGCCCTTTTCATCCCATCTATTCATTAACATTTAATGAATAAATGAGCTGCAGAGAACATAAGATGGCGCAGAAAAAAGAACTAACATTTTTTGTCCAATATTATTCTGTTTTATTTTATCTCATAAAATTTTAACAATTTATTTTGTAGGATTTATGCGAGATTCACATGAAACTTATATAAGACCCACATAAATAAATAACTGAAATTTATTAAACACAATAAAATACCATAATATTAAACAAAAGATCTGAATTTCAGAAAAAAAGAGAACAGCCATCCTGGGCACAGGAGAGGAGAAAGAGGGTACTAAGTAATGACTACGTTATTATGTGCATTAATTAATTCGTTACAGGAAGAAACCTGCTTAATGTCTAAGTTAATTGCTTTGTTATCCCCAATCCAATCAAAATAATATAAAAAAAATGTATCTTTTACCTGAAGGCTGAAGCAGCTGTTGATAATACAATATTCCTTTATCAATGGTGAGCCTTATTGCTCGTGCAACTTGCGGCTTCTGCCTCTATTGGCTTTGAAAGTAAAGTGTAGGAGTAGGATAGTGATTCTGCTTTAAGACTGTGAGTCAGTGGTTTTGTCGTTTGCGAATAAGGAAAAATCCTTGCTCACAAAGTAACCCCTCTACTTTCCTATTTCCTTCAACTTTTTCTCTTCCATGTTAATACTACCATGTCCAATTTCTTTTGAGCATCGCCGTTGAATGAATCTCCTTCAAATTCCTTCCTCAAAAGCAGACAACACGTTCTCCCTGCTATGGCCAAACCATCCACCATTTCCCTCTTCTTATTCTTCTTGTCTCTGTTCACTCTTTGCACTTCTGGTAAGAAGCTCTCGCTACTACTTCCTCCTGCTGTTTTTCATGGAGCATAGATTCACTTTGTTTATCCGCTCATATCATATTTCACAGAAACAAACATACTCGTTTCTTTCTATATAATTTAAACATTTAGGGCACCTAATGATGTAGCTGCACATCTTCGAAAAGCTTTGACACTAAAATTTTCCACGAAACTTCCGAGTTTCTTATACCGGATCACTTTCTGCTGTGTTTCAGGCACTCTGGTTGGTTTCTTCTATGATGCAGGAGGAGATACTTCAGCTTCGTCACTTGGCAGAACATTGTCATTCCTCAAAATAAACAAAGCTTTGCCATCTCATGTCGGAGTTGTCATTGCGGATAACAGGGTTTTGAATAGATTTCTCCGCTCTGGTTCGTCAGCGGATCTTTATTTACTAGAAGATCGAGGTTGGAATTTGATAGAATCTGAAGACTCTGCTGTTTCTTGGGTTAAAACCCATGGAGCGCCCTTTTTACCCTATTTGAGGACCATCGTACTAACTGGAAACGGTGACTTGTCAAAACTTTTGTCCACATTGAAGCTAATTCATTCAGCCATCACTAATCTTCATCTCGACAATGAAATTAGCGTCTCAGTAACTTCATTACCGTTGTTGGAGAATTTGAGTAAAGCGCAACAAACTGATCTCCACAGAATCCTTCAGTTTCTCAAGAGCACTAGATCCTTTGTCGTTATACAAGCCAGCAGTGGTGAAGTTGATCTTCTTCAATCTGTGATCCAAAGAGTTACAGCTTGCAGTGACGTTCACATTGTTATGGTTGTAAAGGGACTCGCCGTTTCCTCTGCAAAAGAAGCTTATGATTTCGCTAACAATGTTTTGAAATCCTTACAGAATTCTCAGTTCTCAGGGACGGTGGCTGGACTATATGCAGAAGTATGTCTTGTGGGAGAGTTTGCAAATGAAGAACCGAAGATGGAAACTAAACAGACGTCTGCTTTTTCCCGTAGAAAACTGTTCAACAAGTTTAAAACTACATTAAATGATGCGATCGATCCACCAACAACCGTGTTTCCCACAACTCCTTTAACAACACCAGCTGTAAGTCTCCCTTCAAACAATCCAACCCCAACAGTAGTCACTGTTCCTGCCACAAACCCTGTAACCATAACACCCACCAATCCAGCAGCCGCACCAATATCAATCCCCCCTGCCACTCCTACTGTTAATCCACCTCCATCAATCACCAATCCAGTCACAACACCACCAATAACTAATCCCGTCACTACATATCCCCCTCCGACAGGCAATGTTCCCGTGACAACACCAGTAACGAATCCTGTCGCACCTCCGGCAACAACAAATGCTCCAGCAGCTCCGGGACAGAGCTGGTGTGTGGCAAAGAGTGGAGCTTTACAAACTGCACTTCAAAGTGCTCTGGATTATGCTTGTGGCACGGCAGGTGTTGATTGCTCGCAGATACAGCAGGGTGGGAGCTGTTATAATCCTAGTACTCTTCAAAATCATGCATCGTATGCCTTCAACAGCTATTATCAGAAGAATCCGGTGGCAACTAGCTGTGATTTTGGAGGGACTGCAAACATAGTTAATGCCAATCCAAGTAAGAAATTCACTTTACTAGGTAATGCATTTCAAAAGTCATAGAATCTATACATCTGGTTCTCATTGTCACGAAATCAACAGGTAGCGGTTCATGTATTTATCCAACTTCATCATCTTCAACTTCATCATTGCCAACACCATCCACTTCCAACGGAAACCCAGTAACAACACCACCTACAAACCCAGCAACAACACCACCTACAAGCCCAGTAACAACATCGCCATTACCAGGGTCTGGGGAATCAAGGTAAAGCGATTGCTTTTATGGATTTGGAGCCCTTAAATTCCAGTTTAGTGACTGAAAGATGTAACCTTACATGTTTTTTTAACAGCACTGGAACTCCACCATCAGTGTTAAACTCAAGTGCTCCAGGCTCAGGCGCCACAACAGTGTTTGGATACGGTGCCCCGCCTGGTTTCAACACATCTACATCTAAAGCAACTATCCTGCTTCCATTTATCACAGATGTTTTAATTTTCACATCACTTGTTACGGGATTAGTTGTTTTGGACATATAGAAGAAGGCATATGAACGTGTTCATTAATGGATTGGAAGTTCCCGAATCCCCAGAAGAGAAGAGCAAAGCCAAGAAGCAATCTAAATTTTTGTACAGAAGTATGCTTGCAGGAAAAGAAACGAAAGGTAAGTTCCTGAAAGAAACGAAAGGTAAGTTCCTTCTATGCTTCTTTGTAGCTGAAGATAGTGGTTTTAGGTCGTACGAGTTGTTATCAGTGACACGTGAAGATATATGAATTAAGATGGTAGTCTTACCGTATTGATTTTGGTCTAGTTTATGTTGGGAAGTTTCAGATTTTCGGCGTAGTCTGTGTCTAGTGATAGCTTGCATTGTACAAACTCAAAGTTCATAGTAGAAAATGTTTCTGATATGCAACTCTGAATGCTTCCCGTTTAAAGTAGTGAACACAAGCCAGCCCACTTATTTTACACGTTATGCTTATGTACATCTTATGTTAGACTTTATCATATTTAAAGAAGCAAGACATTAAAACTTATGTTCCCCTCACTTTGGAACTTCTGTAAGACAAACGTTGGGAGGTGAGAGGGAAAATTTCAAATTACTACCTTTCTGGCCTTGTCAATTGTCAAAATCATGTTGAAAACCCCCATCTCAAGCAATCATTCAGTTTGTATGCTTTACAGGATTGCATTTTGGACCAATGTCACAGAAAATGCTAATTTAGGAGGCAGTTTAGTCAAAAAGTTTTTTTTTCACGAGATATTGAACTTAAGTTTAGTCAAAAAGCATGTACTAAAAATGGTTATGATGAAACGAGAGTGCTAAAAGACAGCACTGCGTTAAAATGCATAGGATGCCACATTGCAACAGCAAACGACTTTAATTTAAAAAGCCAGCACCGGTGCACCAAACATTCCGACATTGAGGACAGCCCATCAGGCATCATTCACAAGCATACAATTTAGGTCTTATGTTTAACTATGGCTGTACTGCATGTGTTGCTAGTTGTAACTATGGACAAGTGCATAACAGGAGCCACTGGAGAATATAACTTCATTATCGTTTCTAAATGCACACACACTATAGATTTCTTACCACCTTAAATTGTTTACACTACCACTGTAGTTTCATTTCGATCAAACCACTGGATTACAAAGTTTTAGCAAGTCCAAATTCTAGTAACTACAATTTCTAGTTCTAACAATGTAGTTCTAGTAGAGAGAACAAGAAGCAAGGCGTTTCTAAGGCTACATCACGATATCCTCCTACGAGCATTTCTACTGGCAAAATTGCCTACTAGGATAAGTATACACAAGTGGATGATACAATGGTCTTATCACCGCTTGGAGAACACCACCAAGATCAACATTGACATAGAAACTACGACCTTGAAGCCTGAACTTTCCCAAAAGTTTCGCCTCTCATTGTTGACAACTGTGGCCTGTTTTGCTGCTAACTGCTCACGAAGTTCTTTCAGGGCCTTATCTCTTCGTTCTCCCATCTATTCCAAATGACAAAAATAAGACAAAAGAGCACTGATGTTTAATTGATTACAGATGGAACTTTGTAGATGTGAGATCTAAAATACCAAACGGCTTCTATTGTTATCATGAGTGTAGGCACAAAGAAGTTACTATAGCATTTGATCACACAATTTCAGCAGCTGAGTAGCAAATTAGGGTCGTCCACAGCAGAATGTTTTTAACTAACTTGGTTCACTATGGCGTGGAGAGTCAGAAATGCATCGATTGCATGTTACGGTAAGGACTTAAAACCAGCACATACAAATTCCATCCAAGCAACAATGGCAGCAAATAAGATTGAACCTACCCTTTGAAGCTTCCGCGTCTGAGCACGAGCTTCATGAAGACAAAATTCAAGCTTCAGCACCCTCTTTTTCAGGTCTTGGTCAGTCCTTCGCTGCTTTTCTAACTGTCACCAAACATGATGAATCACTTGAATGCACAATTCTATAAAGCTTGGAGGGAAGTTCAACAATAAAGGCATGCAACTAAAAGACATAGATTATGAAGGAGGCCATTGATGGATAGACCTGTGATTCGAATTCCTTAGTTTTGAGCTTCCAGTGAGCAGACATAATCCTTATTTCATCTTTGAGTTTGGCTATTTCATCATCCTTGGCAACTAAGAGCTTATTCATCTTCTCAAAATTTTTAGGAGATGTCTCATCCAACAATTTTCGCAATTCACAATCTTTGTTACTTCCAGCGATAGTAATAGCTTGCATAATGTCGTGCTCAATTCTCATAACTTCATCTTTCAATTGCTTTTGAGAGCATTCTCTTGCTTGAAGATCATTCTGTAATTTATCTAATTGCTCCCCTAGCCTGGTTACACGGGCCTCATGCTCCTTTAGTGACATGTTCTTCTCATCTAATTCCTTTAAGAGGACCAAGCACTGGAGCTGTGCTGATTGAGCTGAGGCAGCACTAGCATCAGCAGTTGCTCTCGTTGTTGCAAGCTGTGATCTAAGTCCATCTAATTCCTGTAAATACTGTGCCACATTAAAAAAAAAAAAACGCAGAATGAGTGGACATAAAGGTAAGGAGGACAATTATTTAAACACAATGAAGCTTCAAGTCATATGCTTCAACTAAGCCTTCAAGCATATCTTCCATGCATATATATTGCATATGGACATGGATTGCTGATGGAAATGGTGGCATTATTACGATATCAATCTTTGTTCTCTTTCCTCTTTAGTGGGTCATATTGTAGTAATATCGAACATTTGGCTTACCCTTTTCGAGAAATAACATCGTATAAGTGGCAACCTTAGTTCATAGCTCATACAAAATTAAATTGACATGTGAATCAGCCCAGAAAACAAGAACAAGCATTCAAGAAACAAATAAATGTGCACCAAAGTATGATAGTAGGCTTAGCCTTGAGGTCTATGTTCCAGTTCTGACGTGTTCACGTATTCCTATGTTTCCCTCAAAGATAAGAGATACCATTCTGAAAGGAAAAGATACTTTAAAGCAGCAAATTTTACACAAATACGTTCAAACTTAACCAGTTCTTAAAATTTCATGGAAGCAGGTTGGGAAGCCAAAGGGGATAGTCAGTTTTATGTCATTTGGCTGACAAATAAGCTCTAATAAATCTTCCAGCAAAATATCATTGATCTCAACCATTATCATCATGCCTTCTACTAGTGGTTGAAATAAGGTTGAGGTGTAAAGATTTCCCAAGGTTCCTTGAGAAAAGTCAGCATACTTATAAAGAGACATCTGATTGAAATTTAATATAGAATTACAATAGTCAAATCTCTAAATTAAATGGACACGAATTTGAAACTATTGACCGCATGATGTCAAGACAGTATCTCCAAAAGAATAATTTTAACAAGAAATTGTCATTTTGCAAGTATGTAAATTAAAAACGAAATGAAGTACTCAACCTTCACAACGATACATACTTCTAAATATAGGGACCATTGAGAAGTTCTAAAACATTGATGTCAGTCACATCAACTTGGTAGTCGAAAGGTTTCGTTGAATCTAATAAGTAAATCATAAATTCTAGAGCATCTTATAGATAGCAGCAAAATTTGTTCGGTGGATCGGTGAAATAACTTTGCCCAAATTCCTTACAAGACCATGACGGTCTTCATGCAACCTGAAAAACATAAGCTGGCCAGCCAGAAAAATACAGGATCTATATATTTCCCAAGGGATCATCGAGTAAAAAGTAAAATAACGGAAAGTTACAGTTCCCAAGAGTCATCGGAAGACAGTTTTCTTAAATTGTTTGAGTCTTCTATAGAGGGGACAACGGTACAACTTAAATATACTTTCTAACCTTTTCCATTCATGGGCTCCGCCAAAATGACAAACAAAGCGGATAAAGGTTTAGATACATCCTAAATAACAAACATGTGTATGATAAGATGAGTAAAGGAACATGATTACAGACCAGATCATCAGCAAATAATTGCACTATTAGTAGAACATAAAGGGAAACCTTAGATCGTCCAAAGACAATTCAAAATTGAAAAGCCTGCAAGGAAAATAAAGAGAAAAACAGGGATATCCAAAGGACCTTATCCATAGTTGAAGCTGAAGCCTCAAGCTGGCAATTCTTCTCCTCCAAAGTCTTCTGCAGTCTACAAACAGCCTCCTCCATTGTTTTAGCTTTACTCTCTGCTTCCTGTCAAGTCAAAAGCAACAAAAAAAACTTATTACAAGTTTCCGTCTGGATTAAAATCTATATGTAGCAAATCTGACCCCACAATCAGAAAGAACCCGAAAAGGAGAAACGAGAAAGACAATGATTGAATTCCAAGCACCAAAAGAGAAAGAAGGCTAAAACCCACGAATCACATGCCTGTCTGATTATTGATTCTTTGGCAAAAGACTGCTCTTGAGATGCAAGGCGGCTGCGGACTTCCTTTAAATCCGCAGCTAAAGAAACGACATTTCGCCTAAAGCTCAGCTTCTTCTCGTTCAAGTCCTTCAATAAAGGATCAACCTCTCTAACCGGAAGCGTCGGCGAGGGTAAAGTCGACGAATTTGACGTCGATTTCTCAGTCACAGACATCATAAACAGATGTATGACAATAACGTAAAAAGCTCTTGTTGGGTCTACAAAGCACTTGCAGTGAAGGCATAGGGTGTTGGACGCATCTGCATGCGAAAATGGTATCTGTGCGTTTAACTTTTGATGGCATCAAACAAGTCTATCAACACCACAAGTTGTTAATTGGCAAAATCCAAGTTTAAAACGACGAAAAGATTATAGCTTTAAGACGTACAGTAGTCATATGTCCTACAATTGAGGATCTGAAACTCAAACGAATAGGCTTGAAAGTCAAAATCTTTAGAACATGGCAATAATTTTTTCAAAAAGAATAAAGAAATTAGAAATGAACTTATTTAATATACATGGCCTCAATTAGAGAAAAGAGGGAGGAACAACACGTAAAGGGTCTGTCGCTTTCAATGAATAAATGAATTGAGAAAGAAACTTACCGGTTGTCTTAGAGATAGAGGGATTTCGCTAAAGAGATTCAAACATAGTAGAAAAAACAAACGCTTTCACATAACGCTACAATAGTTTTGATTTCAAGTGGACAAAGAGCGACAAAGATGGATGGCAAGAAAGCTGTGAGAGAGAAACACAAAAAAAGAAATTCTCTCACAGCTCAAGCAAGAAAGAACAAACCTGAGAAGTGAGAAGAGAGAGTCCAAGCAGAAGAAGGAATCAGACAGAAGTGGTTTTCTCCAAGTAGAGGATTCAGCTGAGCTGCCAACAGCTTCTCTGCGGGTTTCTGTCTTCTTCTTATAGTTATTATTTATTATTATCATCACCGTCTTGTCTTATGTTGTTGAAGCTCAGTGTTGATTTCGCGTAATAATAATTATTTATTTTTTCAGGAGAGAGAGAAGAGACAGGTGGAGCATTTTAGTCGTAGGTTCGGGAGTGTCCGAGCCTCGGGCTTAAACAAATTAACAAAACCCGAAGCTGGTTCGGAGCGGAGCGCGGGCAATCCAAATTTTCGCAAACCAACCGATCAAGAACTGCCACGTGGCTAATCTCTCAACCAGACGATTTGCTTGTTGCGTTAGACAAATTGCTTCGGGCCTTTTGTTTCCTCGGCCCAGCCCATCCTGACATTCCATTAACGCCAAGTGTGATTATTGACAAATGGGCATTAGTTACATAAAGTATCTTTCAGTTCTACACATCTTCCAACCTTAATGTCCATTATGGTAAATAAAAATAGGTTAACATAATTATAAGCAAGATTTATTTTAAGTAGGACAATTAAAGTTCAATTATAAATGTTTTTTAAACGATTCTAATTATTTCTAATTAGACTAAAAAATATTAATTTATAAGATTAAACTTGTGGTACTTCTTGATCTAAAAAGTAAAGGTAAAAAGTGTATTTTTTATTTTAAAAATTTCACCAAAATGCAAGCTAGGCTATGACGTTTTAGAGTGTTTCAAATAAATCTTAACTTTTGCAAAATGTTTGAATTAAATTATGAGTGGATAAAAATTTGGATGGAATTATCTCTCTATCACTTTATATTTGACGTGGTATAAATTTATTATTACTTATTAATAACATGAGTCTTATTATTCATGTGGCACAATATAACTTTTTTTAAAGGGCAAAAAAAAATTAGTCCTATATTTAGGAAAATTTTAGATAAACGATATATAGGGTTTTTCTATTGGTACAAGGGATGTTTCACATGTTTAATAATGAATGGAGATAAAAACAATTGAAGAAAGATGAAGAAAAGTTGGAACAATCAAATAAAATACTATAAGAACATAAATCTAAGTTCTAAACATATGATTGTCTCCTAAGAAAACACCTAAAAACACACTCTAAAACTTAGAAAATACATTATAATTTACACCTATCATCAATCAACTAAATATCAATAAGGGATTAATCATATAAAGTCCTTTATAAAAAGAATTATTATCAACCAAAACTAATTTTTTCTCTAATTGAACAAGATTTATCCTTATTCAAAAGTTTATAAAAAAAATAACCAACTTGATATAAATTCTAACCTAGTGACCTTATTTTGCATATAGTGTCTAATTCTAGATACTAAGGTTCACACTTTGAAGGCGCCTTATTCATAATTCAAATCCAAATAATAACCACCAATGATTTATAATCAAATTGAAACATAAATGCAAGTAATCACATATTTCTAAATTATTAGCTAATAATTACCTTTTGTTGAACATTACTTATGAGAGATTTGATGAAGATTGTTTTCGAATTCTTAATCCATTAGTGGCATCTCATCCTTCATCTTTCTAACTTAATTTAACATTTTGAGAACTCTTAATGGTTACTTTTAGGGGCTAAGTTCTTCATATCCTACGATAATATCTTTAAGACTTTCTTAGATGCAAGAAAGCTAGATTCATCAAAATACCATGCATAAACTCCTTAGTAATACTACAATCTCTACTACATACCGTTTGTTCTTTTTTTTAATTGCCTTATAAATCAAGGCAATCAATATGTTTTAGGAACCCAGATAATCTTGGTTCTTTAAATGTTTAGTTCCTTCTTCTTTTTAACCCACACTTACAAAGGTTTGCTTGAAAATGTTTGTTTAAGAAAAGAAAATCTATCAACATGTCCACACTTACCACAAAAGTGACATATCATGGTATACGAATGATGATGATAAATATATGCATTTTTATGTACGTATGCTTAATGAGTAAACTTTCTTTAGACATTAAAGTTGTTGAATATTCTCCTAAAGTAGTGAAATACCCTATGATTTTATGTGTGACGACACTTTTAGGCCTCAAAGAAACATATGTCAAGGTTTTATTCATAGTTATATCTAACTCTATGTCTATATTGTGAACCATATATAAAACCATGAAGTTTCCTCCTTAGTTTAGCCATAGTGAATGTGTCATATGTGAAAATCTTGTTTTGCAAGAATTCTAATTCAGTCGAGTTGTTTCTAACACAAACGAAAATAAAAAAGTTAAACACAAAATAAACAAATCAACAATCGAGATTTGGTAATACAATTCGACACATCTTGCCTACGTCTGTGGGCCCCTCACCCAACTTAATCACTTTCACTTGACGACAAGAGTTTTATGCAAGGCTTTCTGAGCCGACTCACTCAACCTTTGATACTAGCCCTCGTTCTCATACTCGTGAAAGTAAATCATTCCTAGTAACAGGACGACCTCATGCTAACCTCAATAGAGGATTTTCACAATAATGTTTATAATAAAAATGAGAATTGAACAGCTCAAGTGATTAAACCAATAAGGACATAAACAAAGCAAACCCTTGACATAAAAACACTCCCCTAAATATGTAGCTTCATCAGTCGAAAGTGTGGGAAGTGATAGAACAATATATACTGTGAACCATTTAGAAGAATTACGATTAGTCCACAGCAGCATCAAAATAACATCAATCGAATAAATGTTTCATCATCAAAATGTCACTCAAATACAGCTACAACATCACACCTATACTGGAAAATTTCACACAAAAATAATATCTAGACATCCCCTAATCATCAATCAAACCAGTAGCCTTAAATCAACAAAAACGTAGCACGACGGACAAAAGACATAACTATAAATTTGGAATTTTCACACACCTCAACATACAAAACAATAGCCTCAATAGTTATTCAAAAATTAGAGAACACCTAGTTATAGAAAATCACTATGTCACTAAGAGAAATACAATTGACAAGTCTTCCAATCAACAATAAAGACAACCCACAATAATCATTCAAAAATAGGAGAAAACGTAGCAGCCAAAACAAACAAGATGAATGATTAAGCAGCTCACAAAAATCACGCTAGAATAGATCAATAATCAAAATAAAATTGGTTGTTAAAGGTCATCCTTGATGGCCCTAAAAATCCCATTGCCAAATCACACAAACCCATCATTTTTTTAACCCTAAAAATGACCTTATCTTCAGCCCATAACACAAGTAAATCTTAGCCACACTACAACTACAGTGATCATGCAAAATTCCAAAAAAATATGCTTCCTTAGATAGTCATTATCCACAAAATTGGTTGTACGTAAAATCTAATCTTAATTAGGATTTTAAACTTAATCAACCTTATCTTGAAAGAGTCTCACTGAATTTCAATTTCAAATAATGCCCAAAATTAAATAATAAGATATCATTACAATCTCTAAAGAGGATTTTTACATTATTTGTCACATATTGAAACTCCCTCTAAAGAAGATAATTAGATGCATAATCACCAATTTTACAAATACCATGGGAACTCCCCCTTAATCGAACATGAGGTTCCAATTAACTTCCAAATAAGCATTTGGAAAATATCTGAATAAATAATAATCTAAAGTTGACAAAAATAACTAAGTTCTCCAAATAAACACAATAGCCACATCCGCTACATCATCTATTCTCCCTATTGGGACAAAAAGATGCTAGAAAGGAAGACTAATAGTCACAAAGATACCTTAAAATCTCCTTATGAAGTGAACAGTCAACAAAAACAATATGATATCTCCCTCATTGGGATAAAACAATGTCAAAATGATGCTTTCAATGTGATCAATCTCAGCGAATAAAGAGGCATAAAAATCAACAGTAGGTTCAGTGGAAGAATTATAAGCATGCCAAAATGACAATTTATCACTAGTCAAAAACACTAGCCAACATATCATTACTTACATTAAAGTCATCCGCATAGGACTAATTAAATTCAGGAACCCTAAAAATGCATTTAACGAATCAGAATCAAACTTAATCAATCACCCCCTCATATAAATCTTATGAAAACATATTGCCTAAATTTTTATAGCTCACGATATAGAGAGAAATCATGATAAAGCTTAAAGAAACCCAAATCTTCCTACAGGTCTCCAACCAAGCATCAACATTTTCTTAACATAACTCCGTAAATCAAAATCCAAAAGCAAAACTTTCAAATAATCAAACAGAGCCTCATTTTCACATCAAATAAACTATTCAATAAGTAAGGAAAAATCCAAATACATACCAATCAACTGAACCTTAGAAAAATCATAAATAAAAGCTCAGAAAGTCTAGACTTTAACTCCTTTGAGCCCTCTTTTTTTAACCAACATCAAAATATACTGCAAAAATGTAAAGCACACCGTCCTTAAGCTTCTCGAAGAAATTCAAACCTGGCCTTATTCCTCATCACATTATCTCTATCATTAGGTTTCTGGTTGATTTCTTTTCCATTAACACCTAATTATAGATTTGGGCAGTTTTTGGTATTAACTCCCTTAAATGTTTGTTTTGATATGTGCGGTTGATTTTTTCTAACTCAAGTTTGCTTTGGTAACATTAGTTGCTACTGAAATTTCATCAAAAAGTATCTAGATTTTTGGTTTTAAGCCCTTTGAAATATCATTTGTAACAACTTATAACATATCAGCCTTATGTGCTCGATAACCGCACAAAAGTGACATGTAGGTATAAATTTTTGTTTCTTCCTCAAAGTTTCTCCTTGGATGGATATAGCTGCACAAATTTTCTAATCATTCGTCTTAGAACATTCACCTTTATAGTCAATGCCTTGAAAGTCTCCTTTAATCTTACCAATTTCTAGCAACTTTTTTAACTTTTCGTTACCTCAATTTAACATTCTTATTCCTTTTTTGTATTAACAAGCTTCAACTTATTTCATTTAGCTCATCTATTGTAGATAACAACTTCTTCCCTAGATCTTGAATAATGTTCTTTATGGTAGAGTTTTCCTTCTTCAACTTCTCATTCTTTTTACATGTTTGGAGTAATTTAGCATACATTAACTCATAATCTTTGTAAATATCCTCTCTTTTGTAATTCGAATCACTGTCATTACTGTCATAATCAAAAACTGAACTTTGGATTGATTCATCTGTGTTCTTTCCGAAATTTTGGAATGATTTATCTACGGTGTCATTGTCAGTTTCTTCCTTCTTGGTTGCTGTTAAGCAAGCAATAAGACTTTAGCTATATAAAGCAACTAACGCAGCATTGGCCATGAATTCCTCTTCACTACCATACTCATTTTTGAATTCATTCTCACTTCAAGTGCTCATATAAGACTTTCCTTTTGTCTTCTTCAAAGTGTTAGCACATTCCGCTTGCACATGTCTAAAGCCTTGATACTCATGCCATGGAATTCTCTTCACTTTTCTTTCACCCTTTTGAGTTTTATCTTATTGTTTAAAGTTGTTGTTTGATGAACGCCCACAGTTCTATCTAAACTCGGGTTTATCCTTCTTCACTTTCTTTAATGACTTGCTGAAATTTCTTGTCAATAACTCCATATCATCATTGTCATCGGATTTATCTTCTAAGTCATTCATGACTTTACCAATCTCGACTTGCAATGCCAATCATTTGTTCTTCTCTAGTTTATCCCTCAACAAATTCATTTCAAAGTTGGTAAGAATCTTAATTACCTTATCCAAAAAACAATTCATTGATATCATGAGTTTCTTCGATGGTTGCAATTTTTGGTATAAATCTCGAAGGTAGTGATCTCAATGTCTTCTTAACAAGTTTCAGATTCAAATACTTCTTCCCAAGTTGATGTGCTTGGTTTTCTATATCACGCAGTCTCTTATAGAAGTCTCTAATAGTTTCACTTTCATCCATCCTAAGCTCTTCAAATCTTATAACCAACATTTGAAGTTTCGAGCTATCATAGATTTTGATCCCTTATGTATAATTTGCAATATGTCCCATGCTTTTTTCACCGATTCATATGCAAAAATCATACTAAAGCGTCCTTCATCGACAACGCTGAAGATTGCATTCAATGCATGAGAATTGCCAAGCACTCCCTCTTCTTCAGCTCTTGTCCATTCAGATGGATCTTTAGGTATCACTTCATTCTTTTCATCAATCATCATTGGATGTGTCCAACCATTCAACACTGAAGTCCATGCCATAGTGCCTTATGCTTGAATGAATACTTTCATTCTTGATTTCTAAGTAGGGTAATTCAAACCATTTAGTAACGAAGTCCTAATGATTGATGCCCTTTCTCTTATAGCCATAATTGCAAAACATGGGCCTGTAACAACTTGATGTACCAAGTTTTGATTTAGTGACCTGCTTTGATACCAATTGAAAATATGAAAGGATGTTGTCTCAAAAAAATTCTAGTTCAGACGTAGCTGTTTCTAGCACAAACGAAAATAAAAAATTAAACACAAAATAAACAAATCAACACCTGAGATTTGGTAACACAATTTGACACATCTTGCCTACATCTTTAGGGCCCTCACCCAACTTAATCACTTTCACCTATCGACAATAGTTTTATACAAGGCTTTACTGAGCTAAGTCACTCAATCCTTAACACTGGTTTTCGTCCTCACACCCCGTGAAAGTAAATCAATCCTAATAACATGAACACCTTGTGCTAAACTCAACAAAGGATTTTAAAAAAAATGTTTGATAATAAAAATGAGAATTGAACAACTCAGGTGATTAAACTAATAAAGAGATAAACAAAGAAAAACACATGTGATAAAAACACTCCCCTAAATATGTAGCTTCATTAGCCGAAAATGTGGGAAGTGGTAGAACAATATCTATTGTGAATCATTGACATTACACATGACATTCCCTCATTAGAGATTTCTATTGACTCATAATTCCACTATCATCATGCAAAAAGACCAAATTGCCCTTACATCATGTAAAAAGACCAAATTGCCTTTTAATGAATGTAATTCATCAACTAATTGAATTAAACTTCAAAATATTCTACAACTTTCTTAGAATCAAATTGAACATGAAATATTCTATTTCAGGTCAATATTTATTGATTAGATGCTTTTAAAAATAATTCGAATGGGTTTAAAAATAATTAATACCCATTATTTTCCAAAAAGGGCATTTTAGTCCTAAACTTTTGTAATTCCTAAAAGTCATTTGATCGGACTTATTTTGGATCTGTTTTAGTATCATTAGACTCTAATAACTATTCTGAACATTTTTAATTCTTTTTCAAAATTTGGTCCCCAAAATCACTATTCCCGAACATAACAATTTGCATTTAATTACAGGAAAAAAGTTCAGGGTTTTACAATGTTGCTTTAAATGCTTTCTTCTTGTCCTTCTTCTCTTTCTCATGATTTCTCTTATACTTCTCTTATCTTGGAGTTAAGGAAATTGTAACTTTATATGAACAATTTTTCTACATTAAAAGAAAATAATGTTTGAGGATCTATGTATTAAATAACTTTTACCTTCCTTGAAGTCCTTTTTTTTGGAGATTTTCTTTTTTTCAAGAACTTCTTGAGTTTTCTAATGAGTAAGACAATGTCTTCTTCTTTGCTTTCATTAGTTGATGTCTCTTCCTCTTTGTTTAATTAATCTTTTAGGTTCAAATGCTAAACCTTTTTCTTTAGAAGTGCCATCTCTTCTTGTATCTCTTAGAGCCTTATTTCATATGTAAAGAGAGATCTTTTTGTATAGTCATCACTTTAGCTTCCTATGCTTTTGGAAGTGACCTAAGCAACTTTTTTTACCATTTCAACATTAGTATAAGTCTTTCTAAGACCTTTAAGAGCATTCATAATATCAATAAATCTAGTATACATGTTATAATTGCTTTCGTCATGCTTCATTTGACATTATTCATCTTGACATGCTCACTTTGCCCTCCTTAACTTGATTTATACCCTCATGAGTGGCTTCTAATTCATGTCAAATGTCATAAGTTATTTCACATATAAAAACTAATCTCTTATCCTTAGGTTCCCATTGTTCCTTTAGTTTGGGTATCTTTATGTCATCTATAAATTTTATTAACATAAAATGACCATTTGACACTATTTTCCATAGGTCTACTCTCTCAGCCATTAAGAAAAATCTCATCCTAGTTTTTCAATAAAGGTATTCACTTCCATCAAAGAAAGGTTGTCTATTAATGCTTTTTCCCTTTTAGTTGAATGATGATGATGCTTCTAAATATGCCATTGTGATCTTTTCTATAAGATTTTGTTAGAAATGTTGGCTTAGATTTACTCTGATACTACTTGTTAGTCCCTAATGGCATTTAAAAGGGGGTTGAATTCAGTATTTATAAAATTTTAAAAATTTTCTAACCAAAGTGTTTATCTAACAATAATTAATAAAAATAAGAATGAGGATATTACTTAACATAAATAAATTAATTAATTCAAAAATAATTTAAAGAGGGTGGGAAAGAGAGAATGCAAACTGATTTATAATATTTCGAGAAACAACCCTTACTTACATCCACTTTAAAGATTCTTCTTAGAATTTCACTATAATTCTTCTTACAAGATAAAGAATAACCTTTATATAATCTTTCTTAGTAAGAGGAACCCTTATTACAATCTTCTTTTAAGGTGGAGATTAAGACCTTAATCTCACTTGTATCATCCTCAAATATAATAATATATTGCCATAACCAAATACTACAAATCAAAATATCTCACTTTATCACTTGATAACTCCAAAATAGCTGACTCATACAATATGACACAATGATGCTCACATGATTGAAAAACTCTTTAAAATGTGTGTGTACAACACCCAAAAACTTTTTAATATTAAAACCAATATGAAAAAACCTATTTATAGTGTTTTGGGACCCAAAGTAATTATTAGAGTCAAGAATTAGCTATTACAATGACTATATTTGACGCACTAGTTGATCAGTATAATATACTGGTTGACCAGTATACATTAATAGCTCTAGATTCACTAGTTGTTGGAACACTAGTTAATCAATAACCTTTATTAGTCGACCAATATGATAGATTGGTCAACCAATACATAAACCAATGTTATAATAAACTCTAAATACTTAAAATTTAACATTTTAAACATATATTGTTCAACTACTAACTAATATCGATCGACTACCAACTCCTAAAATATAATTTCAACAACTTCAAATATGCAAACTCAATTTGAATAATATCATTATGATTAAAGACACTCCAAAAAGTTTCCTAAAGATTACTTGAAAGATTAAGAGGTTTTTATATAAAAATAAAAATCTTCAATGCCTTTTGTGAATGTAAAGACTCATGTAATGAAGTACAATGAAATGGTTATACATGGTAAGCCTTTTTGATCATCAAATTAACAAAATGAGCTTACAAATAATGATATAAGATGTAAAAGTGACCTTAATAAACCTTGGTCTTCTTTTATTCTTATTTTGATCGTCATTTCTTCAGATGTAAACTTTAATTTCTCTTTTTCAACTTCAAACACCATCTTCTTAAGCTTATGGCTTCATTTTGTTCTAATATTTCTTTTCATTAAAATAATAAACATATTAGTAGTAATTATATCATTAAATTATCAATTGGAACCTCCCTTAGTTCAAAACTATTTATGCATATAGATTTATTTTTCGTGGGTTATAGTTGACAAAAATTTGTAACAAAGAGTTGACTTCCTATTTATTATTGTTACATATTATAAATAAATGTATAGATATTATAGGGATTATAGTTTGATTCTAAGAAGCTTGATTGTAGGGATTGACAATATCTCCCTACCAGCTTTAGGCACACAACATGTATATAAATAGAGGTTTATAGTAAATATGAAATATCAAGTATTCATAACAGAGTCATATTTAGCTATCTGAAAGTTTGAGTTTCTACCCGAGTGTAGAATTTCATTATTCTTTAGCTTGCTATAGTTGCAAGTGTTTGAGTCACCAGCTTAAGGTGACGTTTTGGTCTCACTTTCAGTATAGCTAGATTTGCCAGCTACTGACTAGTTTTTGGTCAAAAGCTAATTATTAAAGGTCTTGTGAATGCACCACACATGCCACTAGAAGGTCTGTCATCTCCTCCCAAGTGTCGGTGTGTGATAGAATATGTGTGAGAGTTGTATGACCCAGTCACTTCTCCCAGCATTGCCTCTCCTTCCCAACTTAGTTGGGTTTCTAATCCACCACCAACTTTGCTACTAACACTATAGCCTATAATAAGATTTTCTCATTGTATTTTTTAAGAGTTTGGTGATATTGTCACCTTAGGTAACTTATTTTCTGTCATTGGAAACCATTGCATCCTTGGTATATGTTGGCTTAGCATGTGGTTTTGTTTAGTGTGGTATACCGAACTCTTCATATTGACTTGCTAGATAATTTTGATACAGTTGTGTGGTTATAATTAGTTTATATTCTATAGCTAATGGACATAATCAATTATGGTTACAGATGTTATTCTAGTGATGTCTAAAATCTGATAGGTCCTAATTATTTAGAATAAAGTAAAACAATTAGGATTTATTTGCAGGGCATTTCTAAGGATGATCATCTTATAGATGATTGACATTCTGATAATACAAAAAGGGAATGGCTAAAAGATGATGCCAGATTATTCTTGTAGATTCAGAATTCAATAAATACTTAAGTGGTTAGTATGATTAATCATTGTAAGTATACTAAGGAATCGAATGAAGTACCTGGAATTTTTATATTTGTGAAAAAAGAATATTCCTCATATATATAAGGTCTATAAGAATTTTTACAGGGTTGAACAAAACGACGAACTTATTTTATGAATTTCAAAAAGGTTTATAAGGAATTTAATTTTTTGTTACCTTTTGGTTTTTATATTGAGGTACAATAAACTTAATGGGAGACAATGGTAGTGATGAGCTTTATAAAAGGTCTCAATTCTCAATTTGATACAACAAAGTCACAAATCCTCTCCATTGCAAAAATTTCCTCCTTATATGAGGTATTCTCTAGAATTCTATATGTATATAATACTATTATTGCTCAACTTATTAAGGCTTGAAATGCCCTTGTTAGTGGGAATAAAAATCATTCCATTAATCAAAGTCAAAATAAACGAAACAATACAATGGGTTAGGAAAGAATCATGACACAAGAAGTGTTTAATGTAACTACTATCATAAGCTAGGTCATATTAAACATAAATGTCCAAAATTGAAAAACAAATAAAAAAACATCACTTAACTCGTATTGTTGCTATTTATACCATACTTAGCATACCTTTAGAGCAAATAGTCTTAGTTTCTATAGATGAATTTGTTAAAATTTTTTAGTTCCAAAAAGTTAAACAGAGCTCATCTAACTCTATCACTACTATTGTTAAAACATGTAATCTTGATAAGTGTCTCCTTTTTTCCTCTAACACCCATTAGGTCATTGATTATAATGATAATAATCATATGACAAGTAATCATAATCATAATCTTATAACTAACTAAACTCCACAACTCTCCTTCCAAATTCATTTTAGTGGATGGTTTTGCCTCATATGTTCTTAGTTCTAGAACTACTCAACCTACTCCTTTACTTTCCCTATCATTTGTGTTAGGGCTACCATGATTTTCTTTCAACTTAATATTTGTTAGCAAAATTATTGGAGCTCTAAATTTTTTTGTCTTAGTTTTTTTAGATTACTTTATTTTTGAAGATCTTATGATGAAGAAGATTAATAGTAGTGGACATAAGGAGTTCTTTACATTCTAGATATCCATGAATATATGCCCAAACCTATTACTTGCTTTATGATCTCAATGCTTTTTGAAGCAAATTATTAGTTAGGCCATCCACCCCTATTTGTGTTGAAGAAACTCTATCTAAAATTCAAAATTACGTTGTCTTTAGATTGCAAGTCATGTCAATTTGCCAAACATCATTATTTTCCTACCTTTTCTTGAGTTAATAGACAAGCTAGTTTTTCTCTTGAGATAGTTTATTCATATGTGTTTTTAGGTCCATATCCCATTAACATTGAGTTTTGATTTTTTTCACCTTTATTGATAATTTTTCTTAGATGACTTTTCTTTATTTAATGAAAAATTGTTCCAAGTTATTTTCCCATTTTACTACTTTCTCTGTTAAAATCACAACATAATTTAACATTTTCTACCTACTTTACGAAGTGATAATGCCAAGAATATCATTATGATCCCTTTCAGACTTATATGCATAAAAATGACATCTTTCACTAAACTTCTTGTGTAGATACACTATCTCAAAATAATGTTGGTGAATGAACAAAAAAACATCTCCTCAAAGGGCACTTCTATTCCACACATATATAGCCAAGTATTTTTAGGCTCATGCGATCTCTACTATTTTTTGATTAATTGAATGCCATCTTCCATCATTCATGGTGATTTCCTTATTGAGCCTCATATATTTGGAATTATATATTTTATCTGTGATGTTCTGTAGCGCCCCCTTACCGCAGGGTACACACCGGGATGCCCAGATGTTATTCCGGTACATAACCTACGATAAGGACTAGCTATATTCGATCACTACATTCACTTA
Organism: Erythroxylum williamsii; assembly: GCA_027564335.1. Classification (NCBI taxonomy): domain Eukaryota; kingdom Viridiplantae; phylum Streptophyta; class Magnoliopsida; order Malpighiales; family Erythroxylaceae; genus Erythroxylum; species Erythroxylum williamsii. The sequence continues at coordinate 30,817,933 of JANITW010000007.1, forward strand.
ATATGGCATCATATCAATATGCACTTATAAAGAATCATAAGAAGATCACAATATATATATTTTTTCTTTTTTTGTTGAAACTACTCTTTCCTCATTTCCTTTCACAAAATCGATGATTACATTGGGTCTTTCATGTTTTTCTTATGTACATCTTCAAAAACCTAACACAAAAGTCTTACATGAAAGAGGAAATGTATCAAATCTATCTAAGTCATCCAAGAGTCCCAACTGGCCGACATTTGAGCCATGACCTCACTCGGCCAAAACGCAATCTGTACGACAGTGGAGTTCCTAGTGAAATGAATCGCCCTTTGTCCTGAAAAGACAACGTTATAATTTTAATGAGTTTTGCGAACTCAATGAGTGAACCATCATTGATGAGTTCACCGGATCAAACGCACATATCACGTAATTCACCAATATTCATTCACTGGATTCAATCTTGTAATGTTATATGCATGAGACTCACATTCATTATTATTGTTGTGACCGAGTTGCCATCACATACATATACACAATTACTGGCCCACAGGGTTCAGTCAGAACAAAATCACAGAGCAGAGCTCTATGCACAAAACATATGTCACGGAGACAAGCTCTACGTGGAAGCGCTTCATTGGCCACTCAAATCACAACACCTTTATCTGAGCATGCATTTATGAAATGCACCACATACGGATTTTGTAATATCAGATAATCACATGCGATAGTTGAATCAGAAACTCATTATAATCGGACATAAGTCCGGCATTCAACTTTTGTTGAGAAAACACATATTATACAAAATTTCAGATCAAACAAGACACTTCCAATACCATATCCATATAACAAACTCCTTGGACTTTAAGCTCGAAATTCAATCAAATCACAATTAGTTTATAATTGGAAGCTAACACATCAAACAATTTCAAAGCAAATCAATCCTAGGAAATCATCTAGGTTGACTCACAGGTTGCTCCTGAAGCTAATGCCTGGAAGATCCGATAACGTCTGGAAGTTGACGTTCCATTTTCTCCTTTATAACAAATAGCATACATGATATCACAATTTTCACCATTAAGAGTGTTCAATAATGCACATTTATGAGATAAATTATGTACAATGTATGTTCATGATAAATCTCGGGTATCGCTCCTTGATTCTTTTCAACACTATCCCCATACCAAAATTCATTTAAGTATAGCTAACACTTAGGTTTATGCCTCATTAGAACCATTGACACCAAAATCACTCAATTTGGTTCAGTAATTTGGAAGATATGCCTCTCACATTTTCGGATTGTTCCTCTCCAAAACAGTGTACTATACCCAACTTCCATCCAGAAATTGAACACCTCAGAGACTAGATCAAGATTCAGATTCTTCATATGATTTGTAGCCCTATTACTCTAGTGTACTAAAAATTAAGATTCACCTCAATTGGAATCCTACAGACCAAGATATCATCAAAATACTGAAATATGTTCAGTAAATATCTAGTTCATGCTCCTTCCATCGATACCCTTACTTTGATTCAATCAATAATTTTCAATTTAATACCAAAAACCATAAATTTTTTTATATATAAAGAAATGTGTTAGGAATCCAATGCTTAAAAAATCAGGTCATTTGGAGGTCCAGAGAAGAAGTTATGACCAAAAGAGTCCAGTCTATTTTTGCTTTCGTCTTAGTTTTATCGTCTTATTTCCATCGTCTGATTTTCTTCCGTCTCATTTCTATCGTCTACTTTTCTTCCGTCTCATTTCTATCGTCTGTTTTTCCTCCGTCTCATTTTTATCGTCTGCTTTTCTTCCGTCTCATTTCTATCGTCTGCTTTTCTTCCGTCTCATTTCTATTGTCTGCTTTTCTTCCGTCTCGTCTCCACTTATAAGGATCATAACTTTTGACTCCGATGTCTAAAATTTTTGTGCTATATACTGTTGGAAAGCTAAAATAAAAATATACAACTTTTTAGAAGACAACTTTTTCAAAATATATCTAGATCAAGTTTATATTTTCTCCTGAAATCAGAACACTAATTTTTACAATCAGCTTTCAACGCCCTGCACCTTATTCTCAACTTCATGACAACTTTTGAGATTCTTAGAGATAGAACTTAAATTCGATGTCTTCATACAAAATGTAGTCATATGTCTCTATTTTAATTCATATTAAGAATCATTTCATTTAGACAACTAGAGAAAATATTATGGCTAAAAGATTGAAGTGTATTCAGTGAATATTTTACAGATTTTTTAACTTTCAATATTTTATATCACCAAAACACCAATTTTTTTTTCAAAAACTAATTTAACACTATAACTGAATTTATTTCTTCTCAACTACCCAGTATTTATGAACAAACATATAAATGCCATTTTTCATGAAGATGATAATAACTTATCAAGTTTATTTCATAAATCCCCAACTCTAAGGGATTTCTTCACCACTTACCTGTTGAAAACTCCAAAATCTTTAAGTCATAATCTCGACAAAATTTTCGTATTTCACTGAGTGCAATGTTCAACTTCTGGATTTTCTTAGGGTAGAGGACACAATGGCAAAGTAGGTTTGGTGAAAGAAAGAAAAAACACAGAAGTCTCTTAGAAGGTATTTGATGGAAAACTTTGTGTTTCAAAAAGAATTTTTAGAAAGATGATAATAAAGAAGGGACTTGGACAAGACTTAACCTATCAACTCTCAAAGAATAGTAACCTACTTCTAGCAAGAGTACAAAAGCCTATGGGACACTTGTCATTTACCTAATACCCAGGTTCTAACTTAGTTTCTTTTGAAACTAACTCCCTTGACTGTCATCTTTACAATCCAACTATCTCTAAAGCTTCTTTTAATTTCTTGTTCCCTATTATATATATATATATCTTTCTAAATACTCCATAAATTCACCAACATATACAAATATAATATTTCTACCAATCACTAATATTTTTCAATGTAAAAATGTCCTTACTCTAAAAATTCATAGATCAATCCAATTATACCCGGAATTATTCATGAATGTATATACAATTATTTTTATGTGCAAATAAATTTACTATTTACGTATAAGTGCATAACATTTATATGCATGAATATGGAAATGCATCTCTAATTCTCAATAATCACTCATACTTACTATTCTAATCCTTCCACAAGTAATGGGATGTTACATGTTCATCCTTAAGTCACCAGATTAGATCCCAAATCTATAAAATATGTCTTCTTAAATAACTCTTGCCTTTAAAAATGGTATCGATATTATTGTCCCAGTCTTAATATACCTTGTATCTATTAATGTCACGTTTATGGAAAATCTTTCTTAGTTTCCTACTTCTTCAATTACTTCTAATAGTCAGGGGGGGAATGATAATTTTATACCAAATTACTCAACAGTCACCAAATGTTGCTTTTACACATACTATTCTGACAACAACTCCACCACCACTACCTATTCATCGTGTCTACTCTATACGTCAAAGTGTTCTTGATATATATCTGACACCGATTCCTCCTTAAGCATTAGATCCAGTGGATACTAATCTTGACATTCTAGTTTCTCTTCAAAGAAGTAAATGTCAATGCACTTATCCAATCCCATCCTTTGTCTCATATGACCATTTGTCATCCTCTTCATGTTCTTTTATTGCCTCTCTTAATTTTGTGTCTATTTCTAAAATTGTTAAAGAGGCCTTGTTTTATCCTGGTTGGTATGTGATAATGATAGAAGAGGTAAATGTTCTAGATACTAACGGTAACTAGAATTTAATGAATTTACTTGCAACAAAAAAGGCTATCAGATGTAAATGATTATTTACTACTAAATTCAATCTTGATGGCTCAGTAGCTCAATTTAAAGCCCTTTTTGTTATCAAAGGCTATGCTCACACTCATGGTGAAGACTACTTTGATGCCTTTTCTTTTACGGCTAAGTTGACATCTATTTGTTTATTTGTTTCTATGGCAACTACTTATGCCTAGCCTTTACGTCAATTATACATAAATAATACATTCCTATATGGAGATTTATAGGAGGTTTACATAGAGCAACCACTTGAGTTTGTTGCTCAAAGGGAGTAAAGGCAAGTGTGACATCTTCAAAGACCTCTGTACGGTTTGAAACAGAGTCATGCTTGGTTTAGAAAAATAAGCCAAGACTAATTTGGAAATAACAAAAGCAAAAATTATTTTTGTCTTTTATAAGCATTCTACATCAGACATTATTATTCTTGTTATATATGTAGATGATATTATAATCATTGGAAATTTTATGGCGAGGATCTCAGCTCTAAAAACATTTCTTCACAACCATTTTCAAATAAGGGATTTGGGAGTTTTAAGGAGTTAAGGTAATGAGGAATAAAAATGGCGTCTTCTTATATAAAAAAAATATGTGTTTGATTTACTATCTGAAATAGGAAAATTAGGGTTAAACTATGTAGTGATGCTATGTCACCTAATGTGCTACTTAAAAAAGATGGAGATTTGTTTGAAGACCTTGAGAAGTATAAAATGCTTGTTGGGAAACTGAATTACCTTACAGTAACTTATCCTATCATTGCTTACTCAATTAGCATTGTAAGTTAATTTATGTCTTTCACTACAGTTCATCACTGGGCTGCTTCAAAACAAATCTTGTGTTACTTGAAGGGATGACGTACATGAGGTATACTCTATAGAAATCATGGTCACACTTGTATAGAATGCTTCTCAGATGTAGATTGCGTAAGCTCTAAGATTGGTCGAAAATCTACCAAGGGCTATCATGTCTTTGCTTGGAGAAATTTGGTTTTATGGAAAAATAAGAAATAGAATTTAAATCATGCAGAAGTGTAGAATCAGAATACAGAGCTATGTCATAATTTGTATGTGAAATAATGTGATATATCAACTTTTGGGATGCTCATTATTATTCGTCAAAGAGACAAACTTAATCCAAGTATATGTTTTTTTTTAACTTCTATTACATGTTGAAAATCAATCATCACTTTATTTTGTTTATAATGTTACTTTATTGTCTTACAATTGCTTGGTGGGATTAATTTGGAAATAATGTTCCAGAATTACAAAAGTTTGAAATTCAAATTCTAAGTCAATGCGTAAGTGTGACGGGGTGTAAAAAGAATTGAAGCACATTTGAATTCATCTATTCTAAAAAAAAGGAATAGATTGGAACTTGGTTTTTGTTCAATCCAATTTAAAGCTTCGAAAAGGCTTGTTATTATCATTATTAAGTTGCAAGTTATTTTATATAATTTCTTCATAGTTTAATTTAATTTGTTTACTAACGCTCTTAATAGAATAAGTTGTTTTATATATCCACTTTGAATTGACCATGTAAATCTTTTAGCAGATTGAATTTTTGAGGGACCGGGTTTAATATATGAGAGTGACTTGGAAGATAATCTTGGATAAAAAAGTATTCACATGTCATTTGATGCAATTAATTTGAATGATAGTGATATTTAAACTCCTCTTAACAATTAGAATTTTATACTAAATAAGAATTGAAGTTAATATAATATGAGTGGATATTTGATTAAATAAATTTTCAATTTTTTTACTCTTCTTTTCTTTTAACTTTACTTGTATTTAATCCATATGTTGAATTTTATATATGCAATACAAATATAACTATAAATATATTTATTTTAAGTTTCACTTCTAATAAGTGATTTCCTCA
>JANITW010000007.1:30862980-30878463 GCA_027564335.1 Erythroxylum williamsii
AGCTTGACTTGTATTGATTTCCATTTATTCAGTACTTTCCTCTTCTGAAGTATTTTCTGTATCTGTAATGATAAAAACTCTTTCATCTGAATCTATATTAAAATCGTTTATGCTTATAAATTCTCCCGTCCTTATCATTTCCTCTATATCCTCATCTATTTCAATTTTCTTTTTATATTTCTCATTTCTTCTAGGACAATTATTAGCATAATGACCTATCACCTTACAATAATAATATCTACATTCTTTTGGATTAGTTTTCCATCTCCTATAAATAGGCTTATATGTTTTCTTGTATCCTTTTCATTTATAATATCTAACTTTTCTTTTCTTAAAATATGGTTTTCTATATTTATATTGTTTTTTCTTTTTATATTTTTGTTTTATCTTTCCATAATATTAAGAACTATCACATCCTATCATTATTGGCATTTTAGGCTTATCACAACATAAAGAAATTCTTTTCTTTAATCCTTTACTGGCTTTAGCCATAATAGCATCAACACACCAATTACTTAATTTATCTCTAACATGTTCAATTCTTTTCCTAACGTTTCTATATTTTTTGGATTATTTGTCTCTATTAATTTTGATCCCCAAAGGTCTGGAATCTTAGCAAAAAAATAAGGGTAAATAATTACTTGTATCAGAAACTTGATTATAAATATGATAATAATAATCTTGAAAAATACAAATATATTTTTCTATCTCACATATATCACATAACTGTAATCTCATCAAAGCAGTAGTATATCGAGTTATTGGATTAAGGTCTTTAACATATTTACCCTCACTATGAAATTATAATCTAAAAGTTTCAACAACTCTTGTTATGAAATTATCTGGATCAGAATATATCGTTTGCTTAGTATTTTTATTTAAATTTTGCCAAAATCTTTGTGCACTATTTAACAATGTTTTTTTCCATAAATGCTTTCGTAGTTTCAAAATCCATTTTATTTACTACTACATCTATCCTTAAAGCAGTTTCCCATTTATCTATTGCTTCTTCAATATTAACAATGCGGTCTAAATCTAAATATATTCCAAAAGGATTTATAGTATCAGCTTTCATTTCTTCATAAAGGGTATATTTATCTGTATTAATTCCACTATGCATTAGTCCTGCATGTCCTGTTACTGGTCTATTGAAACTCTGTCTTGGTTTATGTCGTATATATGGATCCTTACTTGAACTAGGTACATCTGTTATGTTAGGATTTTCAGCTTTTATTCCAGCTGGTTTAATGTTAACAAAATTATCATGAAGATATAAATTCTCAATTTGTGTTATTAAAGTATCTACTTCAGGGGTAATATATTGTTCATTATCAGAACTACTTGTTGACATCTTTTAATTTTTCTAATTGACTAAGGAATGGATTGTTACTGATCTCTATTTCTTTCTGTTTTATTAATGTTATCTGTTTTTCTTTACATTTGTTGTTTATCTTATGGTTTACAATTGATTTTAAGTCTAAAGTCATCTGTTCACAATAATGTAATATCTTTTGGCCATAATATATAATAGTCTTTTGGATCTCAATTATTTCTTTATCTATTTTTAAAGAATTATCTTGTTCTTTTAATATCTTAAATTCTTGATCCATAATAAATTTTATGACTCAAACCTCCTTATCCAAGTGTTATTTATGAGATGATGATACAAGAGAAGCAAAATAAAACTTAATTCAATACTAATAATATACTTAAATAAAGCAAACAAACCTAATAAACTTATTTTATCTCTGGGCTCTGATACCATATATATATATAAGTGAGATGTCATGGAAAGGAAGAAAGGAATTTATGACTGATTGGATGCAGTTGAAGGTGATGAGACAAATAAGTTGAGATTTGAGAGTTTAACGAAGTCAATTTGGTAGCTAAACGGTTATGCTCAGGACATCCCAAATTTACAGAGTGTAAAATTCAAGTCTTTAATAGGGGAAGAATTCGTATTCTGATTTCAAGGAAAAAACTGGACTAATCTAGGCTGAATTAGTCAAAGTTGTCTCTAGAAAGTTGTAGATTATCTTTCTAGCTTTTCAACGGTATAATATAAAATTTTTGGACACTGGAGTCAAAAGTTATGATCCTTATAAATAGAGATGCTCGGGAGTGTATTCTGCTTCGTCTTAGGTTGACCTTTTGCTTCATCTTAGGTTGACCTTTTACTTCGTCTTAAGTTAACTCTGCTTCATCTTAGGTTGACCTTCTGTTTCTTCTTAAGTTGACCATCTGTTTCTTCTTAGGTTGACCTTCTGCTTCTTCTTATGTTGATCAGAACAGCTTCTGGTCTAAATTTGACCCTCTAGATAATAAAATCTATCTTCAAGGTCTCATTAAAGTTGTAGATCTTGAAGTTATCTTTTGAATCATCTAAAGAAAACCTTAGTCCGAGTTCTTTAGGAAAAGTTATGACCATTTTTTCAATTCGCCTGTCCCTTCATCTAAGTTCATTTGATCCTTTCGTCTGGTCTCATTTTTAACCCTTTATATTATCAAATTTGTCTTCAAGGTCTTCATAAAAGTTATATATCTTGAAGTCCTCTTTCAAACTATCCAAAGAAAACCTTAATATGAGTTCTCTAGAGAAAGTTATGACCATTTTTCCAATTCGTTTGTTCCTTCATCTAAGTTCATCTAATCTTTTTGTCTGGTCCCATTTTTAACCCTTTAGATGACCGAATTTGTCTTTTAAGTCTTCATGAAAGTTGTAGATCTTGAAATATTATTTCAAACCATATAAATAAAACCTTAATTTGATATCTGTAGTGAAAGTTATGACAATTGTTTCAATTCATCTGACCCCTCGTCTAGTTTCATTTGACCCTATGGTCTGGTGCATTTTTGACCCTTCAAATGATAGAATTTGTCTTCAATGTCTTCATAAAAGTTTTATATCTTGAAAATATATTTCTAATCATCTAAAGAACTCCTTAATCAGACATCTCTAGGGAAAGTTATGACAAATTTCTCAATTCGTCTGATCCTTCATCTAGTTTCATCTGATCCTATCATCTACTCCCATTTTTGACCCTATAGATGATAAAATTTGTCTTTAAATTCTTCATGAAAGTTGTAGATATTTAAGTCTTCTTTCGAACCGTCTAAAGAAAACCTTAATCTGATATCTATAGAGAAAGTTATGCTAATTGTCCCTAGTCAGGTTCAATATGATTAAGGACGGAACTTTGTTTGATTTCCTTTAGCCCAAATATTTGTTATCTGACCTCTAAACGAAGTGATCCTTAAGACAATAAATTCCTTACACATTGTTCTATCTCTCCACATAAAACAAAAATTGACAACACTCCAAATTGATTGGAAAAAGTTTGATTGACGGAAAGTGAGGGAATCTGTTAGAATAGTATGATTTAATGTTATTTTATTGAACATGCTTCGACATTTTGAATATATTTGGATCTGTGGAGTTCCAATTGAGATGATTTTTAATTTGGAGTAAACTAGAGACATAGGTTTACAAATTATATGAAGAAGTCAAATTCTGATTCAGTTCTTAAGATGTTCCATTTCTAGATGAAAGTTGAGTATAGAATATTTGTTTAAGTATAAGAATGATTTAGAAAATAGGGCCCAACACTTACGGCTTCAGAGAATAAAGATGAATCGATGATGACTAATGAGGGCTAATTGGAATAACCATACATGGTTAAGGATATTTTATTAGTATAAGTTCAAGTGTTATGGTTTCGAATGTTGGGCTTTGAAAACGGGGTCTAACACGTTGTCTGAACCTTGGTCACATTATATTATGTTTTCTCTTTAGATGTATATTTCAACCTGAAATTCATATTTGATTGAATTTTATAGAAATATAACAATTTGAATTCAATAGTTTACACAATATATTGAAAAGGAAATAATTGATTTGCTGAATATAATATTCAATTATAAACACAAATTAATTGCTATCATTACTCAGTTGTAAATCAAAACATCTTCTTTTTCTAAAGAATTAAAATAAAAGTCAGACTCCTTTTTAGATCTCTGGCCCTCGTCATCCTCTACAAATGAAATTTCAACTTATTCATTAGATAGATCGTTCAAAGGTTCATTATTGTCATATGTGACAGATGCATTTATGTTATAAACATTTTCCTGAAAAGCTTCACTTTCAATTCTCTATTCTCCTTTTCCATATGATTCAAAAATACCTCTAGGTTTATCTTTGCAAACGACTAACCAATTTGACTTATCTCGTCATAAGCTAGGAAAAAGACATAATACAAATGGATCGCTTGCGTTGCCAACAAGAAAGGTTCAAATTGTTTAAATCTTCTTCGCTTCTTGATTTCAACTAGATTGTATCGGCTATGCACTTTTGTACCAATATTTGGAGTTGGATCAAACTATTCATACTTAAATATCATAGTTTGCTTTATTGGTAATGTAGGATACTCAATTTCAAGTATCTTAATAATTTTACCATAGTAATCTATCATTTTCCTTGTATGCAAACTCCACTATTTATTATTGTCATGCTACAAACATGATATTCTGTATGATATTTGTATCCATTAACGAAATACACTAGATACGATTTAACAGCTCATAAAAGTCCCTTCGCAAGATCACACATGAACTTGTTCTCTATTAAATTTTTTAAAAAGAAATTATCATATTAAACAGTATAATGTCATTTGAAAACTTAAATCTTATAATTCAATCATTTCAATATTTGTAAGTGAAAACTTACATATTTCTCAAACCATCAAGGAAAGTGTCTTTTAACTTCTTTATTGATATCATCCTGTATTTTGTCGGGCATTAGCTCGCATAACAATTCCTTGTATAATCTAAAAACATTATTATGTATTTCAGTTATGAATAACATTAAATTTCAAAACCTAAATAATCAATTTCAACTTACTATATGAAAGGTTGAACCTTTTGACAATTCAACAAAATGTAATAATGGCAGCCTTAATTTCTTTCTTTGTTAACATTCTTCTTGTTAAATATCCATATGTTCATCTAGGATATGTGAAAATGGATAAGTTACCACCAAAACATATCAATTACTTTACTACGTAAGGCTTGCCATATGTGTAGATGGTTATCACTTGAAGGGTAAGCATAAACACAATTGCTATCGGCCATTGATCTATATGTAAATAACAACATGTTTCAGATTGTGTAGGTTTTTGTTATAATTAAGAATCAAGTATCATGGAAATGGTTTCTCTAATGCTTACAACAAGACATCAAAACTATAAGGATCATAATTAGGCTTCATTTTTGATTAAAAAACATTAAAAAAGTTTCTTCTATGATGTTTAATTTTATGTCTTCTCCTGTTAACTTCCATACATTCTTTTAAAGGCATTCACTAAGTGTATAAACAACCTCAATATGATTTCTTTATATGATGTTGAACAAATATATTGTGTTAGGCATATCTATGTTAAACTTTAAAGCAAATTTAAGACAATAAAAGCTATAAATGATATAGTATGGAATTTAACAAGATCATATAGCTTTAAGATTTTGATAGGTATATGATCATTTTATATTACTATATAAACTTGACTAATGGACCAAATGATAGCTAAAGGCATGCTAAATTCAATTTTTTTTTTACTTAAATAAGTACATGAAAAAATTAGCAAGTACTAAAAAAAAGGTCATTGACTTATAGGACAAAAAAAAAAACTAATGAAGAGAAGGTGTAAACACATTTATAGTGCTAGACCAAAATGTGACACATCATTGAACAATCATTATGAAAGCATTGACGTATACATAAAGGAGGATAGAAAAAAGTAAATTATCACAATACTTAGGATGACTGTAAGAGCAATAATAAAGAGATTTAATAAGAAAATAAAGGGGATGGAGAAACATAATGGGTCATTTTTCCTAGGATCCAATAAAACTTGAAGCATGAACAACCTGCTAATAAATTAGATTCCATACTTTAGTGGTGGGAGACTATAAGAAGAATATGAATTTTCAACATTTTATTAATTTAGGCTATACGAATTACAAGTGTAAGAAATGAGATTTGAGTGAAACTCCTTCTCAACATGTTTATGCTCCAATTAAACACGAAAGCGGCAAATTAGAAGGTTATATATAATTCATGTACAACAAAGAAAAAAATTAAACAGACTTATGCATGTCAATTTTTCCAATTCCTAATGAAGATTTATGGTCAGTCCTTAGTGACAAGTATGGCTCTAAAATCCATTCCCCATTATATAAGAGAAGATCAAGAAGCACTAAAAAGACCAAGAGTCAGGAAGTAGGAGAAGAATAAAACCTTTACAGAGCTACTCGTAAAGGATTCATATTTTGTGTAAAAGGTGTAGGCAATATGACCATAACATAATGACATGTTCTATAAGAACAGATGTTAGTTCTCAACAAAGTCAAAGTAACCAATTGACACAAGAACTAGTTTACAGGTCAAAAAGAGAACTAATTGACATAAAGCGAAAGTTTTCCTCCTAGAACTTGATGATTAATTATGTTCACCTAAATACTGCATTTGCCATTTAAATTCATGAAATTGCATCCAAACATGTGAGTTTAATCTGCAAAATGTGAAATATAAAACATAGGAAATAGGTTTTCCAAAAACCCCAAGAAAAGTCATGCAACCAAAACATAAGAATTTTCGAATGTGGAAGTCTATAGAAGAATTACATACCTAGAAACAACTTATGTTTGGACTCAGGATGAGAGATTTCTTCAAAAGATTCAATCTTGTTATTCGTCATTCTTTTGTGGAAAGAAAAAGATACGCATGAGAGAAAGAAAGCTTTAATCTTGGAAAGTGGAGTGGATAAACATTGAGTTTAGCGACCATGACTTTAGCGAAGAAATTTCCCGGAAATTTCTCATGAATCCCTTTTTATCTCCAATATCATCATTGCCTGCCTGTCAATTGATTGCATTAAAAGAAACAGAAGACTAAGAATAGACAGAAACAACTCTAATCTCATCATCCGGACATTTAACTCTTTGTTGGTACTGGCATCTTACCATTCGGACAATTTGGCAGCCTGGAAATTTCCTTGGGTCCACATGTGATCATTTCAGCAAAACAAAGGAGATATTTTTGACCTTTGTGTATTCATATGGATGCAGACAAACAACACAGGACTTGAGTTTAGAGTTTTCCTTTTGGTATAATTATCAAGAATAACGCCTTCTTCGCTGTTCTATTTCCTTCCGGTCACTTGAGCACAGGTTTTTAATACTTCCCAAATCCATCATCATCATCATCATGTAGAAGTAGAAACTTCTCACTTCGATGCAATCAACCACAGATTTTAGCTACTTCTTTATGTTCTGAGATGTCTTTTGTGCTGATATGTCCTGTCTTTTTATGATCTTTTGTGGTAATTGTAGTTTGAGAAACAGTCTGAGACTGTGTTATGCCACATGTCCCAATCTACCCATTTTAGTTGTTTAGCAGCTTCTTTACGACAGTTCGCAGAAATTTCGTATAGAAACAGTCCTCAAGTTAAGCGCATACTATTGTTGTTGCTCGATTCTAGTGCTTTTACAGCTGGAAGATAGTAGTTCTATGTTACTGACTGCATGTGAATCTAGTTCCTCTAAAATCGTTCACATGTTCTAGTTCAATTATAAGTAGAACTTTGGTTTCTGATTCCGCCGCATGACAGTTTTAGCTATCCATATAATACCTTGTTTCATGTCCTTGTGGCAGGAACTGATTCCAGCATGGCAATCAGGATTCCGCAGGAGACTTTCTGTTTATGGGTTTTGACATGTTTGCTTATTTCCACCAGTTCTAATGGTTTGGTGAGAATAGGTCTGAAGAAACGTCCTCTGGATCTTCAACTGATTAAGAGTGCTAGAATCACAAAACATGAGGGGAGATATGGATTAGGTCCAGACGTCAAGCCTCATGATTCCAGAAGTTCAGATGTTGATATAGTACCACTTAAAAACTATTTGGATGCTCAATATTACGGAGAAATTGGTATTGGCTCACCCCCTCAAACATTTACTGTCATTTTTGACACTGGCAGTTCCAATCTTTGGGTCCCCTCTTCAAAATGCTACTTTTCAGTAAGCTCTACTTGCGTTACTTCTTTTTAGGCCATCCTACAAAACAGAATCAGCTATTAATTCAAGTATTTGCAGATTGCATGTTATTTTCATTCTAGGTACCAGTCAAGGCGGTCCAGTACCTACGAGAAGATAGGTAATCAAGCGCCTCTTATTCTTGCAGTCTCTTGTCGGTTTGATTTAAAATCCACTCGAGTTATCATGGATATATATAAATGTTCGGTAACAGAGTTGTGACTGCTGTTGTTTCTTGCTAATGGTAATCAGGAAAGTCTTGTGAAATAAATTATGGATCAGGAACGATATCTGGTTTCTTCAGTCAAGACAATGTTGAAGTTGGGAATCTTGTCGTCAAGAATCAAGTGGGTTCTCATTCCATTTTTATTTTTACCATGAGAATAATTTGTGTTTCAGTTTCCAGTAACGAGTTTCTGGATTTGTTGCCATCCAGACTTTCATCGAGGCTACACGAGAAGGAAGTCTTACATTTCTATTGGCGAAGTTCGATGGTATACTCGGGCTTGGTTTCCAGGAAATCTCTGTTGGAGATGCTGTTCCTGTGTGGTATGATATTAATCATATAATCAGAAAAGTTGTCCAAAAATTTTCCTCTTGGTGAAAGATCAGTTTATATCTTTACATCAGCCGTTCTTCTTCGAGTGCTAGAATACTGAATTTGATAAGAATACAGGTACAATATGATGCAACAAGGCCTTGTGGAAGAGCAGATCTTTTCTTTCTGGCTCAACAGGAATGAAGAGTCCAAAGATGGTGGTGAGATTGTTTTTGGCGGTGTTGATGAAAACCATTACGAAGGGAAACATACCTATGTTCCAGTTTCAAGAAAAGGATATTGGCAGGTAAACATAAATCTTGTAAACAATCTCTATTACTTTCTTGTGTCTATTTAAAGAAGGGTGAAAAACCTGACTTCCAATCGTGTGTTCCATTTTCAGTTCAACATGGGAGATTTTCTCATTGGGAACCAATCAACTGGTAATCTTCATATAGCTTTAGAAGAATTTACATGCTATGCTGTTTAGAGTTTAAAAGCTTCATTCTTACTGAAACACCTTGTAATCATAGATGCTGACTATATACTACTTTAACTTAGGTACACTCTGAAGAACATCTGTTCTAATAGTGAAGATTATGTTAGTATTTTCACCTGATACTTCGATCTTGTGCAATTGAAAACTCTTCATTCCTAGCTTTTTCCAATACAACAAATTATGTAGAAAAGTCCACGTTTATTGAACATTTGAATAGCATATATTGGAAACTGAAAGTCGTGATTCATTCAGGTGTTTGTGAAGGAGGCTGTGCAGCAATTGTGGACTCAGGGACATCCTTGCTTGCTGGTCCAACAGTATGTTCTTCCATGTGCTAGACCGTTTTCTAACGGTTCCATTTAAAAAAATCTCACTCTTATTGTTCATCTTTTAGTTTTTCCTTTCCTATTATATGGTTGCAAAGGTACTAATTTGGTAATGCTTTTAGCCTATTGTGACTGAAATCAACCATGCCATTGGAGCCGAAGGGGTTGTGAGTGCCGAGTGTAAGTTAATAGTTTCTCAATATGGAGACATGATATGGGACCTTCTAATATCTGGGGTACGCTTCTTTTTAAAATTAACCTATCTTTTCATTTAGATCTATTTGAATAGCACTACTTTTGCATATAGCTTTAAATGCGTTTTTGGTTTTCAGGTTCAACCTGACAAAGTATGTTCCCAGCTTGGTTTATGCATTTTCAATGGTGGCCAGTTTGTGAGGTGAGGAAGTCCATGTGATATATCCAGTTTGTGCTTCCACCTTCTATACAGGCTGCTTCAGAAAAGATTCCAAGGGGGGGGGCCTTTCCTCCCTTTTTAAGTAGTTATTAGATTTAAACAGAAGGCTTTTAAGTTTTTTCCAGTCTCCTGACAAGATATTTAGCCACAGAAAAGTTCGAAGCTATCTTTATTCCAGGATGCTTGAAGCATTTGCAACTGAATTTTCTGATTATGTGCAGCACCGGGATCGAATCAGTAGTTGATAAGAATAACATGGAAAAATCACCGGTTCAGGATGATCTTCTATGCACTTCCTGTGAGATGCTTGTTATCTGGGTCCAAAATCAACTTAAGCAAAAGCAAGCCAAGGACTCAATACTCAACTATGTGAATGAGGTAACTTATTAGATAAATTATAGCCAAGTAAATCTTGTGTGTTGCACTAAAAAATTCTCGTTATGTTTGTCCTCAACAGCTTTGTGATAGTCTTCCAAGTCCTATGGGAGAGTCGATCATCGATTGCAACAGCATTTCAAGCATGCCAAGCATTACGTTTACCATAGGAGATAAACCTTTCAGTCTCAACCCAGAGCAGGTTAGCTTTTCTTTGAAATGCTTTGTGTTCTTCTCATTTCAGTATGGCTTCTTTCATGTGATATTTAGTTAATATTCGTAATTAAGATGATGGTGAAAACAAGAGTGTTTTTGCAACTCATGATGAAATGTTGAACTAGAAACCATATACGTCTGAAAGCATCTCTCTCTTCCTACTTTCAGTATATCCTGAAAACAGGAGAAGGCATTGCTTCAGTTTGTATCAGTGGGTTTATGGCATTGGATGTTCCTCCTCCAAGGGGTCCTCTTTGGTATGCATCTTGAAACTTGTCTTTTGTGTCCTTCAGACTTTCAAGAAGGGTTCATTTTCATTTTCATTTTATGTTTTTCGGTTTTACTTGAATTGCAAAATTGGTGGATGTAGGATCCTTGGTGATGTTTTCATGGGAGTGTATCACACCGTCTTTGATTATGGCAATCTGCAGATAGGATTTGCCGAGGCTGTATAATTAGCACCTTTATTACAACACGGCGTTCTATTAACGTGTTGTGATTAGTTATTTCAGTACTTGGGTATGTCTAATGAGTGTAGTATCTATTTATCGACATGAACATTTCAGTTGTAAGTAAATAGGTACTTATATGTGACACAGTACTTAGTTGAGCAGAGTCATGCAAGCACTTATGGTGCTTGTGAACCACACTCACAGCCACTGGTATCTCTAATAGGCGCAATACATGGAATAAATGCAGAAGAGATGCAAAGTTTGAGTGAGCTCGGACAAGGCATAATAATTAGAAGGTTAATTATTCAAAAAAATTTAAAATTTTGTCAATTTTTTAATTATAAGTGTAACTTTAAAAAGTAGCAATAAAATGGTTCAAAATTTTAATTTATTTTAAAAAAGTAGCAATAAAATTTTCAAAATTTTCAATTTTAATATAATGTTAAAATGTAATTTTCACATGTTCTAGAAAATTGAACTATTAATATATGTGAAGCAAAATTAACATAATAAATAAAAATTAATAAAATGTCATTTAAAAAAAACAATCTAAATTAAATTATGCAATTTTAACAATCTTAAATTTTAATTATGATTTTTTCTTTTATTTTTAATTTGTTCTCGGGACACTCTCATCTTTCGATTTGTAGGTTACACAATCTTGATACTCTCACACTAAGATAAAGGAGTGAACCAAAAAAAAATTTACCGATACATTACGAAATAATGCGAAAATAGTTTGAGGTCAAAAGAATAAACAGAAAATAAAGATATGAGAACATTAAAAAAAAAAACAACAGATAATATCCAGCTAGAAATTAATAAAAAACTGAAATTTTGAATATTTTATTTAATTTTTTAAAATTAAATTAATATTGAAAAATTGAAATATTTTAATATTTTATTACTATTTTTTAAATTTTGGGTTATAATTAAAAAATTTAGATTAAAGTTTGAGGTTTTTTTTTTGGTAATTAACTCTAATAACAATAAGCATTCAAATATACCAATCGTTATATGAAAATCCTCATATTTTCGCATCAGATATAAATATTCATATTAACGCGAACCAATCATTCCAGAACTCCTGAAGAAATAACAGAGCTTGGGTCTCAGGTTACATATTGTACATAAAACGAAGACAATGTCAAAGGTACATGAAAGTACATCGCATGCGGCTTAGCTGAGGTATCACGTCACTGTTCTTCCTCACTGTCATTGCCAAAAACGGAGGCTACAGCTACTTTTTGCTTCTTTGAAGCATTGCCAGAACTCTGCGAAATCAGTGAGGGTGAAAGATTCACAAACAAATTACGATAAATAGTAATCCACTGTGCACTAATCTATGCTCAAAATTTCGACATATCTATGCTCAAGGGGATAGAAGATAAATTCATGAATTCCTTTATAGAACGCATTATTCATGTAGTTCTCCAAGGAAATATTCACCAGTTGATATCTAACGATAATTGACCATCTCCATGACCCAAAGATGAATTATTAGACATCATTAGACCCAAAGGACTCAGCCACAGCCAAAATTACATCTGAGAATGCAGACTCAAACACAAACAAAGGGAGATAGCTTCTTATAGTACCAAATCACTTATGAAGACACATAATGATTATGTCATCACTAGAGTACTAAAGCTAGATCAGCTTCATACCTTGGAAGACACTCCCTTAGACGAAAAACCAAATTTCAATGTCTTTCGTTGATCCTGATCAGCTAGTGCTGTTGCACTTTTGACTGAAGTAGAAACCTGTGTGGAGACAGAATCTTGCTTCGGCTGTGGTTGATGTTCTTCTTGTTTACGAGCACCTGCCCTGTATAGCAGAAAGAAAAATAAAACAAAGAGAATGAGGACAAAATGCTAAAAGATAAAATATATCTTCATCAACATAGTATCCATGTAGTGTTACATCTGAGCAAGCTTGGCCATCTCCCTCTCTTGTCGTTGCAATTCTCGTTTTTGCCTATCATCACGGCTGCTTGAACCATGCATCTCTTTCATTTCCTTGAAACGCTGAAAACCCATCCAAAAACATTGTTGAATCAGACAAAATTATAAGTTAGCATGATACCAACTATATTTGGTCCAAAAGAAAAAGAATTTGCGATAACCACTGCTGTTAGTAGTGCAGTGTTGAGTTCCAGGGATGGCAATTGGGCTCGGGCCGCTGCGCCCTAGCCTGGAGTCAACAGGCCTGGCCAGGTTTGCCGGGCATCCTTAAAAATGTTGGGCCTCGGGCCGGGCCACAGTCCCAGTCCGATGTCGTTTTGTTGCTTGGGCCCTAGCTCGAGCCCGGCTGGCCCTATTGCCATCCCTAATGTTTACAACGTATTCCTCAAGATTTGAGATTAAGGGTTGCATCTCCACCTTAGCCCTTGTCCTAAGTGGCAATCTAACAAAAGAAAGTGAAACGGAAAAGTACCTTTCTGTGATTGTGATCATATGAGCTCAAATGCGCTTCAAATTCAACTGCCAATTTGTATTGCTTGTTGCAGAGGTCACAAAAGAACACCTTCCTTATTTCTTTAACCTCAGTTTGAATTTTCTGCTCACGTTCTGCTAACACCTGAATTTTCATAATGTGCACGAAGCAGGCAGTAGAAGCCACCAGGTAATAAAAATTGCAGGAAATTCTCAAGAGCTTCCAAAGTTGATGTTCCCCTATGATATACCATTCCCGTCAAAAGACATGCATATATGCTATATGCTGCCTTCTGCTATTAGATGTGGGTTTAAGAAAAAGATAAAACCATCAACTCCTTAGGATTGTTTCTATTTAGAACACTTATGGGAATTATCTACAAGCTTATAGGCATACCTCCCGCTTCTTTGCATGTTCCTCAGTTTCCTCCAACTCAATATCTAGTTTTCTTCGCTGGATATTTTCTTCTGCAGTAAAGAAATCATCTTCTTCTTGTTTCCCAATCCCTAATTTTGGATCTCTTATCCCAGATTTTATTGGTTCGGTTATTCCTGACCATTAAGCAAATAAAAAGGCATAAATGCTCAGCGAAACACTAGAACCAGCATCAAGAAGTAAGCATTTTCACGGATAGCCTCCAATATCTCGGGGCTAAAGAAGAAAACAAAAATCTAAAATAATTCCTACTAAGACACAAGAAATGAACACATTTAACATACAGCGCCAATCAATGATCAAAAGTTCCAGGTTTCAAAATTTATCTGCTTTTTGCTGCACACGTTTGGACATCAGCTTTCGGCCAGCAGAAGCCATTTACTTTTTTCATGGCTCTGGCAGATCTCAGATCCAGCAATAACAAGAATCGCTATCAGCAAAGTTCAATCTTATAGAGCCATGATGATAATTTCCAATGTCATTAATAAAGATTTGCTGAAGTCAAAACCAGGAAAATGAAAATCACCAATCACCATAGACTACAGAAGGATGCTGAAATGACTGCCTCATACTTTTGCATCAAAGGCATAAGAAGCTTGAAACTATGCAACCAAAATCATGTAATTAAGCATCCAATATGTCAAAGGTTCAAGAATAGCACACCTTGTTCATCCTTTCCAAGACCCTTTCCTTTCCATCCCATTTTTTGGAGAAGCCTAAACCCAACATTAGATGCTGTCAACTTTGTATCTAATGATGCTTGTTCAACATTATCCAAGTCAACATTTTCTGTTGGTCTGTGATCAATTGGCAGCTGAAATTCTTCTGCCAAATCCTCAATTAGAGAATCCTAACCCCCAGAAAAGAAAAACGCAGAGATTAATACATTGAAGGAACACAATTCCCCAGTATTAATGCACATGATAACAGCTAGAGATTTGCGACAACCACAGTCCTTATGGTCAACACAAAACACAAACCCAAGTCCAGAAATGATTTTCCAAAGCAAGAAAATTCACAAACGAAACAATTCAGACAACTCCCAGAACGAAAGCTTGCATTTCATTCACATATTACATGAAACAAACCATACCTGCTCCATGTCCTGCAGGCGTTTATCACCCATACTTGCTTCCCGTTTATCATTGTACCATCTGTAGTCCATCTCTATGCAATCAAAGGGGAAAGTTAAGAAACAATAAATCACATAAGATTTCAACAAATTAGATTGATTGAACGATTCCTTCATTAGCTTCCAACTTTTTTACTTTTGTAAATTAACATAAAGAAGAAACTCGGACATACAAAGACATCTCCCCCTAATCAAATATGGATATTTAATTTAAGTAAATTTGAGAACAAAAGTTCGGTGCAAAACCCTAATCCTAAAACTTATCTGCACAAAAGATCATTACTTCAAAGTAACCCAGCCCCCAAAGCCCCCAAAACAAGGGGAAATAAAAGAAGTTCACAACTTTTCCGAAGCATATTTTACATTTTTTTCTTCGCAGGAAACTAAGATCGAAAACCAAACACATATTTCATAATCAGATTTTCACATTAAAATGAAAAGAATTATGATACAAACTAGCAATCAATTTGGTAGTCGAAGACGAAGAACGATCCAGACAAGCAACCAAGTGCAATGAACTATCTGCCATATCAGAAGAAAGGGAATCAAAAAGCACAATTGCGTTATAATCCCC
>JANITW010000007.1:30885931-30896733 GCA_027564335.1 Erythroxylum williamsii
AATGTCAGTGATAATCTCATCATAGCAATGGTGCAAGTATCCTTAGACTTGAGGTACTCAAGGATATCTTGGATACTAATTCTATGCTTTGATTCCATTCTTTGTTGCCTTATAGAGGTCGCTCATAAAGTGGTGATTAGGTACAGCTTGAGGCAGTCGAAGTAATTGAGTAGTCAATAGAGGATTCACCAGTTCTATGATAGCAGAAGATGATACCTATGGCTTCTTGTCGGGATCATTATTTGGAAATCCCTGGCCGGAGTACCTATGTCATAAAGAATGTCTTTATTGACATATAGAGTAATGAGTTCCAGGATGAAAACTGATAGCACTTGGATTAGATTTAACATAGTCAATCTAGTGAGAGTTGACACTTTGCCCATACTCATAACCAAGTGGGGTATAACATGGTGGAAGGATGAATTGCACAACAATTGTCTATGAGAGGGTTTGCGAGATGGTTCGTGGTGAGCACGGGTTCATTCGTCAAATCACTTACCTTCCAGTCAATTGGAGGTCATGAAGTGTTGCTAGACACCGCTCATGACTTGCTTGGATTAAGTGTTAATCTAAGTGGCCAATATAATCGGGAGCCTAATGGGTCACACGCATAAGAGTGACTCAGAGAATTCGTAAAATAGTTTTGGATAGAGATTCATTAAATGGAGAGCAATAAAACTAAATGGATCTCGATGAGATCGGGATATATCCCGATAAGATCACGACATCGATATTGTTGAAACAGGTCTCTGGTGTTTTTCCACACTTGAAACCCAGTAGAATCGATCCTAGTGTGACTGGAGTATATATATATATAAAGGTATGACTAACGTGTAAGATGTGAAAATGGCTTCTTTAATAAGTTATATTAAATGTCTTTAAATGGTAAAAGGACAAAATCACTAAAAGACAAAAAATGAAAGCTAGAAAGGAAGGATGATAGTGAGATAAAGAGATTTTTGACATGTTTTAGAAATATATTTTTTGTCAAGATCTTTTAAACTCTCTCCATCTTCCTTGAAGTTTCATCTTCTTCCTCCTCTTCACATGCTCTCTAAGAATAAGGGTAAGAGCTAGCACTCTTTTCTTTATTCTAGCTATTTTTGGATCAAAGAGTTTAATTCGGTTAGATTCTCCGACCTCTTGCGTAGATACCATTAGAGACAGTCTCCTTTGGTCGTTGTGGTTTGAGTCAAGTACTTCTTTGTATAGACACATAGATCCTGGTCTTCAGGAAAGTCCCAGAATAAATTTTTTTATTTTCTGCATCGCGTATATGTGATGCACGCACCGGGATTTTTCTACACTTCCAACTAAAGAATGAACAAAGGTAAAAAAAATGATTCATCTTCATCATATCAATTAATGCACATTTACTTCCTTTTCTTAACAGGTTGGCTAAACCAAAAGATGATGAATATAAAAGAGAGATCTAAGAAACTTAAAAAAAGGTATAAATCAATATACCACTTCTGGAAGCCATCAAGCAAGTTTTAAAATATGCAAAATTCTTAAAGGAGTTGTGCACAAATAAAAGGAAGCTAAAGGACAAAGAGAGAATAATTTTGGGTAAGAATGTATCAGCTATGATAAATAGGAAATTACCACAAAAATGCAAAGATCCAGGTATGTTTACACTTTTGTGTGTTATTGGTAATAGAAAAATTGAGTGTGCCGTGCTAGAATTGAGTGCATCTATTAATATCATGCCATACTCAATTTATCGAGCTTTAAATCTAAATTATTTGCAAGAAACTAATGTGATAATCCAACTAGTTGATCGTTCATAAGTGCGTCTTATTGGAGTTATTTAGGATGTTTTAGTCCAAGTTAATGATTTGATATTTCCAGTGGATTTTTGCATTTTGAAAATGGATGGAGATGGTGTGGAACATTTGGCTTCAATTCTTTTGGGTAGGTCATTTATGAAGATGACCAAGACGAAAATTGATGTAAATGGGGGTACTCTTTCTATAGAGTTTGATAGAGAGATAGTAAAGTTCAATATTTTTGAAGCAATAAAATACCCTAATGATCTTCAATCTGTTTATCATATGAATATTGGGGATTGATTTGTACAGGATACATTTAATAAAGAAAAAATTGAAGATCAAATTAATGAAACTTTTGAAGTTGCTAAATTGTTATCAGCAATTGAAATAGATTCAAAAAATTTGAATGCTAAACTTATTATAAATCACAAGAAAATGTTACCTTCTGGTTTTGCAAGCTCTAAAGATCGAATTAAAAGCCCTACCTGGTCATCTTAAATATGTATATTTGGGTGATGTAGAGTCATTATTAGCGATCATCTCAAAAAGGTTGGCTAAAGGGAGGAAAAATTGGTGGCATTATTTAAAGAATACAAAACTACAATTGGTTGGACTTTAGCAGACATAAAAGGAATTAGCCCAGTAATTTGCATGCATAGGATTCTTTTAAATGACAATGTTAAATCAAAACAAGAACCCCAAAGAAGACTTAATCCAACAATAAAGGATGTGGTAATGAAAGAAATTTTAAAACTTTTGGATGCAGGAATAATTTATCCAATTTCGAATAGCAAATGGGTAAGTGCAATGTATATTGTGCCTAAGAAAACTAGAATGACAGCGATACGAAACCATAATGATAAATTGGTACTAATGAGGTTACAAAATAGGTGGCAAATGTGCATCGACTTTAGGAAGCTTAATTTAGCTACTAGAAAGGACCAATTTCCATTCCCCTTTATGGATAGAATGTTAGAAAGACTTACTGGTAAATTTTGTTTAAGTTTTTTGGATTGTTTTTCAGGTTACTATCAAATAGCAATTGTTCAAGAGGATTAAGAAAAGACTACATTCATGTGTCCTCTGTAATGCTCTAGGTACATTCCAAAGATGTATGATGAGTATATTTTCTAAGTATATTGAAAATTGCATTGAAGTATTCATGGATGATTTCATTATTTATGAAGATTCATTTGATGATTGTTTAAATCATTTATCTAAGGTTCTTAAACGATGCATTGAGACAAATTTGATCTTAAATTATGAAAAATGTCATTTTATGGTAGATCAAGGCATTGTTTTAGGACATGTGATTTCATCCAGGAGCATAGAAGTTGATAAAGCTAAAGTGGATTTATTTATAAACTTACCTTACCCTACAAACGTTAGGGAAGTTTGATCTTTTCTTGGATATGTAGGATTTTACTATAGGTTTATTAAAGATTTTTCCAAGATTGCAATACCTTTATCAAAGTTGCTACAAAAAGACGTTCCATTTGACTTTGGGAAGGTTTGTAAGGAAGCTTTTGACAAACTCAAGGCACTATTAACAAATACGCATATTATTCAGCCACTAAATTGGGATCTTCTGTTCGAGATCATATGTGATGCTAGCAACTATGTAGTGGGAGTTGTTTTAGGCTAAAGGATTAAGAAAAAAAGTCACGTTATCTTCTATGCTTCTAGGACATTGGATGTTGCGCAATGCAATTATTCTACAATTAAGAAAGAGCTTTTAACAATTGTTTTTGCTTTAGATAAATTTAAATCTTTCCTTTCGATCAACGCTTCTTGGCTCATAAGGGATGCCTTAAAAAAGTTAAAGCAATACGAACAAAAAGTTGAAGAGTTTATCATCATTAAACAAGGACAAACTCTTCAACTTTTTGTCCATATTACAATCACAAGTGTAAAATAGATTTGTAGAGGCAAGATATAAAGGATATGGTTGGTGCAATCACAATTGTTGATGCCTTGGTGCATTTTTAAGTTAAAAAATAGCTAAGACGAACTCCTCTACTTCTTCTAAAGGCAAAGACCTAGCCCAATAAGAGAAGAGTGAGGGGAAAAAGAAGAAAGATTCCAAAAAGGGATATTTTAAGGGGAAAGATAAGCAAAACGATGACTTTAAGAGTAGGGATATGTCCTTTGAGAAGGCCAACTCAATTGTTACCTATGCAGTGATTTGCATTTTGTAAGAGAATGTCTAAAGAAGGAGAAGCTAAACATACTAATTACCGAACAAGAGAAAGAAGATTTGGAAGCGATAATGAATCCGATCACATTATTAAATGTTGTTAAAAGTGAATTTATTCCTTTTGACAAGCTGATGTATGTAAGGATACAAGTCAATGAGAAGGAAGTAACAATAATACTAGATACGGGAGTGAAAAACTCTTTCATGGAGAAAAAGTTGGTGCATAAGTTGAGGCTTATGGTGTCAAAGACCCTAAAAAAGATGAAGACCCCTATAGGTAAGGCATAAGTGATAATAGGAACTACTTACAACATCTCAATGAGCATAAAGAGTTGACATGCCAAGTTCAACGGCATGATTATACTACTTAAAGATCTCATGTTGATACTAGGGATCGACTTCCTGAAGGCAGCAAAGGCAGTGCTATATCCAAGTTTGGACAGTATGATGATCATGCATGAACAAAATTATTTATATGTTAACCATTGTAGATTCGGTGGTGGAAACAATGGATGATATAATGAAGGTAACACATGTGTCAATTATAAGCATCAAGAAAATGTTGAAAAAAGGTATAAAGACCTATCTCACTATCATGTAAGAGAATTGATAAGGACTACATGATGGAATCCTTGATGCAATTGTAAGCTTATTGAGGGAGTTTCAGGATTTGATGTTGAAAAAATTTTCAAAGTCTCTTTCCCCTCATCGAGAGATTAATCATAGGATTGAAATGGTTCGTAGAGTTTTCCTAACTACTCACGCTCTATATAGGATGTCCTCATTGGAATCAAGGGAGCTTAAAAAATAACTTGATGAGTTGTTTGAGGCAGGATTTGTCCAACCTTCTAAAGCCTCATACGGTGGCCCAATACTATTATAAAAGAATCAAATGGGACACTTCGGATGCCTGTGGACTATCAAGCTTTAAACAAAGTAATAATTGAAAATAAGTATATTATTCCTTTAGTTCAAGATTTGGTAGTTAGATTGTCAAGCGTTGCAGTTTTCATGAAGCTTGATCTTCGGAGTGACTATTCGCAAGTGTCAATAGCTGAGGGCAATGAATAAAAGATAATATGTTTGACTCAGTATAGGTTATACAAATTCTAGCCATGTCGTTCAAACTGAAAATTGCCCACGCAAAATTTTGTAACTTATAAATGATGTGTTGTATGGCTTCATTGATGAGTTTGTTATGATGTATCTTAACAACGCCATGGTATACAATATTGATATGGCAAATCATATGGAGCATTTAAGGAAAGTGTTTGAACTGTTGAGGCAACATAAGATTTACATGAAGATGGAGAAGTGTGAGTTTGCACAGTCGAAGATCAAATTCTTAGGTCACTTGGTAAGCAAGAGATAGATTAGGATGGATTTGAAGAAAGTGAAAGCGATAGTTAAGTGACAGATTCTCATGATAGTACAAGAATTGTAGAGTTTTCTTATATTGGCTAACTACTATAGGTGATTTATTAGTGGATTACTCAAAGAAAGCAACGCCATTGATAAACTTACTGAAGAAAAAGCAATATGTTGGTCGGATGCATATCAAGAGGCATTTGAGAAACTTAAATTCATTATCTCAATTGAACTTGTATTGAAGCAACTTGAGTTTGATCTTCCAATTGATATATGAATGCATCTGACAAAGCCATTGGTGGAGTCCTAACTCAATAGTACAGAGCAGACGTACTCGACAAATAAGAAGGAGATGCTTGCAATGATGCATTGTGTTAATACATGACAAGTATATTTTTTAGGGGATTTGGTTCATTATTTGTATCGACAATGTTGCCAACACATTTTTTAAGACCCATAATAAGTTATCTGTGAACAAATCCTAATGGCAAAAGTTTCTTGATGAATATGACTTCATATAAGAGTATAAACTAGGGATATATAACAATGTGATGAACGTCTTGAGTCAAAATAAGGGTCACGAGTTTCTTGATGAATATGACTTCACATAAGAGTATAAACCAGGGACATATATAACAATGTGATGAATGTCTTGAGTCAAAACAAGGTGTTTGCTACCTTATATATCATTACTAAGGTAGAGTTTAACCTATTAGATCAAATCAGAGTTGCAGCTTCATTGGACAATACATATTGTAAGTTAATCTCATAAGTTAAGGAAGGTGTTGTACGCAAGTTTTGACTCGATGATGATGAGTTTTTGATGATTAAAAGTAGTCAAGTGTAAATGGCAAGTTTTGGTGGCTTATGGAAACAATTGTTGTAAGAGATGCATAACTCATAGTGGGCTAGTCATAATCTTAGCTTGTTTTTATTATTGGTCGAAGTTGGAGAATAACAAAGAGTTATATGTCAATACATACCTTATGTGTCAATTGGATAAACCAAAAAGGAAAAAAAAAAAGAAGCTGGTTTGTTGTAACTCGTATTCATCCCCGAAAGGTCGTGGATGTCAATTTCGATGGATTTTCATTGGTGAATTTCCAAAGGTGGATAACTTGGTGACAATCATGGTGATTGTTGATTGATTCTCTAAATATGCAATCTTCATGTTACCACCAACATTTTGTTCCTTGGATATTGCAGCAGAGTTGTTTTATAAAAATGTGGTAAAATACTTCAGAGTCCTTACAAACATTGCGAGTGACCAAGATACCATATTTACGAGGCAATTCTAGGTGTCTTTTTTCAACATGATAAGTTGAAATTTAAAGTTTTCAACTACATATCACCTCATAGACAAAGGGTCAAACTGAGAGGATCAACAATTTATTCAAGGAACACTTAAGGCGTTACATAAATGCAAATCAGTGTAGTTAGTTAAGTTTACTTGATACCGCACATTTTTGCAGTAATTAACTTGCATAAATCTTTTTCTATGAAGCATAATCCCTTTGAGATAGTCTCGGGACAACAACCACTCTCTTCACTCGAGATTACATAACAAAGGACAAATGGCAATTGTCTTATAGCGTATAATTTTGCAATGAAGAAGCAAGAGTTATTGGATGAGGTAAAGTTTAATCTTTAAAAAGGTTCATGATGGATGAAGAAGCAAACAGACTTACAAATGAGATTACTAAAGTTCGCATATGGGAGATAAGTTAGTGTTGAAACTTATCCTATTGAGGATTAGGGCCTAAGTATGATTGACCATTTGAAGTGTTAAGTAAAGTAGGAAATTTGACATACAAATTAAAGTTGCTCGAGAAATTAAAAGTACACCCTACTTTTCATGTTATTTTTCTCAAACTTCACTATAAGGATGCATTAGATTTGAATAAGAGTTAGGTGAAGAGAGCTCCACTAACTATGCGAAAACGATTCAAGAATAAAATGGAGAAGATCTTGGATCATTGAAAGACAAGGCAATACAAGAAGAATATAAGGATCAAATTCTCAATCCAATGAAATGGACAGCCAATCACGAATGCTACGTAAGAGAAAGATACTATCTTGTGACAATTCAAGGATCAAGTGAATGCTTACCTTCAGACTAGTTTGACAAGAGTGTTAAATTCAACTAGTGGGGGGTAGTTTGTTAGCTCTTAGCATGTAAAGGTACTTCACAGCTAGCTAAAGATAGGCCTCGGGTTAAAGGTTAGCTAGATCACACGTATGATGGCGGCATGTGAGAGCTCCAAGGTAACTTAGTAAATTAGATCAAGCATAATGCAAGTTTTGTTGGAGTTTCAAACCTTGTATAGACAGACTTAGCTAAAGCTAAGTTCTTAATCGATTAAGAACTTATTGTATGCTTAAATGAATCGAATATGACTAATGGGTTTGACATGAATAAGCATTGGACTAGATAAATGTGCTATGAATGGTTTTGGGCTTCGATGACTCATCATCAAAAGATAAAGATTGAGAGAGCATTTCTTCGTATACTTTAAGGGAAGTAATAAAGATTAACATTTGACATCTCTTTCATGCTTCTGTTATTGCCTTTGATAGTTTAGTGTTTTCTTAGTAATCTTACAAAAGTATTAGAGTTAAACGCTACAAGTGTCGTGAGACATTCAAGTTAGTTAGTCGACGATTGTTGCTGAGTCTTGCTTAAACAAATCTAAATAAGATTACAGTGCAAAACAATTGGGACAACTTGTGTTATAAGTTTAGTGCTTGAAAGAGCTTTGTAACAACTAGTATGGTAAGATGAGGAGATATAAGGATAAAAAAATTGTAGGCAATAGTAACTCAATCAACAAACATGAATGCAAGAGAGAGATGACGTTAGTAACTCAAGTGCCTTGTATTATTATCACAACGACTCACAAGTCACTTCAATATAAATGGACAAAGTTGTCGATCCATCTATAAAATTTTCAAATTAATTAAATTCTTTTCTTTTAGTTTATAAATTCTTCATTATTATTTCTAAGTGTTTATTGATATGCATTATTTAAACATAATGTAGTGTCAACATTAATATTTTCATGTGAATATAAAAAACTTATAAATCTATTATTTGAAATTTTTATGAATACTATAAGAATATATTTTTATATTTGTCTTATCGAATGTCTCGTTTTATAGTTTAATTATTTTTAAATGTATCTATTATTCTAAATTTCTCACAAACAATTCGTAATACTAAAAATAATTTAAAAATAATTTTATTTTGTATCAACTTACTATAATTGATTCGTAAATTTGCGATAGAGGTTACATAATTGATCTAATAAATAAAATTTATTAAAACAATTTGACATAAATTTATTATTTTAATCTCTTAAAATATTTTCTGAATAATTTGAAGGTAGATTAGAACCTTTAAATTGAAAAACGTAATCTGTTTGTACTAGATTTGGCATTTTTTGGAACAGAAATCACTTCTTTTTTAGAACAATATTATTCAAAAGATTTTCTAAGACAAATTTACACAAACTACATGAAAATTGCATAACAATGAAATGAAGTATTTTATTTCTCACATGATAAACGAAAGATTCTTGAAACATGCTTTTTGTTTAATTAATTTGTTGAGTGTATAATGTATGGTATCCACTCTCAATATACTTTCTAAGCACTAAAGCAACAAATCCTAATCGCGCCTAAATTTGCCCAACTCTCTTAAGGATTATTAAACATATTTGAACCTACTCATCAAAAAGGACCCAATAAGGCCAGCTTGGACGATCATGATTCCTCAAAAACCAATGGCTTCTGGAGTCAAAGAACAACATATCAATCTTTTTACTCATGATGAGTTAGCTGTTAGCTTCGGTTGCTTACAGCAAGAGGGCATTATCTATAAATCCAGGATTAACAACTTAAAGCGGAGAAAGAAAGAATAAACGTTACTTGCACTTTTTGCTTATTAGTTTACATGTTGAAGGCACAAAGTATAATGAATGCCGAACTCTATCTTCCTTATTAAATTTGATTAAGCTTCAAAGATGCCACCTCAAACCTAGACATGCATGTTTCATAATTAGAAACCTATTTCTGTTTACCCCGTGCAAAAATTAATATGATTAATACCTTATCAACCGTATTATTTCCGTCGGTAATTATCCGTTAGTAAACCTTAGTTTTCTTGTAATGTATGGTTAAAAAAAATGAAAAGAACGTATGCAATCTTTTTTATGTAAATTCTAGTAGTTGTTTATAATGGATCAAAGCCTGTTATCTAGATTATATATTAGTTTAATCTGTATATCTTTGATTCGATGAAAAAGACCCAGTTTCATGATTTAATTAAGGAAAGAGGAACTAGATACCTCAATTTTATAACATGCATAAGCCTTAGCAACAAGAAGTTGATGAACTGGCTAGTCATGCATCTTTTTGACCATCTTCTTTAAAGATGAACGTATCTAATTTTTTTTAATATTTATTACATTAGAGCAGGTGGAT
The DNA here is from genome assembly GCA_027564335.1 of Erythroxylum williamsii. Classification (NCBI taxonomy): domain Eukaryota; kingdom Viridiplantae; phylum Streptophyta; class Magnoliopsida; order Malpighiales; family Erythroxylaceae; genus Erythroxylum; species Erythroxylum williamsii. The sequence continues at coordinate 30,895,751 of JANITW010000007.1, forward strand.
AGGATTTGAGATGAGCTGTTCACTTTATTTATAACAATTGATAGAACAAACAGCAGTAGACAGGATCATCTATAAAATGTGTCTTGTGCTTGCCAGTTTTCATCATTACATGCAGCACGTACGCTAATGCACCGTATAGATCGATGAGCTTTGTCTTATAGAAAGCTGCTTCAGGTTCTTTTTAGTTGTAAACCAAAATCTCAAAATCTTAAATGGTAAAAGGAAGCATAGAATGGTACGAGGGAATATTACTCTAATTAGTTATGATTTATTTGTCTGCCTCTCATTTTCAGCTTGCAGTTGCTTACTGAATATAAATTTGTAATCAGCAGCTGTCCTGCACTCGTTTAGTTAAATATTATAATTAGTTTACACCTATCTTTCTTTAAAACTATTTGCTATTTTAAAGGAAAAGCTATGTAAATTATGACCCTCTTCAGATTCTCACAAAATCGAAAATTTTGTACACTAATTTTTCATGTTAATAGTCTAGTTAAATGAATTTGATAGGAATGCTGAATTTTTCAAAATAAACAAATTTATATTGTCAAAAAAATCATATACTAAAATTTAAACATATTAAGAATTAATTTTGTAAGTATTTAATAATGATAAGATCCAATAAATTAAAAATTAAAATGTCACATGACTTATCCGTGCATTTTAGGAAGTTCTAAATTGCATTCAATAATTACAATGGTAATTATTGTGTTATAACTTATGGGATCTTTGGAATCACCATATAAAATTATTTTAGCTTATTATGAGTGTGACAAAAGGTAATTGAATCGAGCTTCTTTGTAAATACAGCTTTGATATCAACTTCTTTTTTTATGAGTGTGATCATGTTCAACTGAATATTTCTGAAGCTGTGGGAAACATTGAATCAAGTATTTATAAGTTCATTGTTTAAACAAGGGACCAACAAGAAGGAATGGAAGGAAGTAAAATTCCGAGACCACTGACTTTAAAACAGAGGTTCA
>JANITW010000007.1:31435530-31451336 GCA_027564335.1 Erythroxylum williamsii
TACCTTGCCCATAATGCCCTTAAACATAATTACCCTTTCATAACCATTATTTCTCTTCCTAACACTTATTCCATAAATACATATTATTCCATACTAAACTCAATTAAATCCAAATTTTCCATGAATATTCTCAATAAAATCAAACTATACCCTAAATCATAAATCAAATAAATTCATACTTAATAACTTCAAGAAACAAAAAAAAATTGGGGTCCAACATTTCCAGCATTCCCAATTACTAGCATTATCTGTGGTGAGTACTGACTTGTTAAGTAAGATTCAAGCTTCTTGGATTCTTGATGCCAAAATCCAAAAGTTGATTGCTGAAATTACATCAAACCCTAGCAAATACCCCAAGTATTCTTGGAGGAGCAATGTGTTGAAGAGAAAAGGGAGGGTAGTGGTAGGCAATGACCAACAGTTGAAGAAGGAAATCATTGATTATTTCCATGGTAGTCCTACTGGTGGCCATTCTGGAATGAATGCTACAAAGCATAGAATATCTGTTGTCTTGTATTGGAAGGGGCTTACTAAGGATGTCAAGATGAGAATTAGATAATGTGAAATTTGTCAGAAGCAAAAATATAACAATGCAGCTTATCCTGGCCTGTTGCAACCACTCTCACTCCTATAAACTATATGGACTGACATAAGTATGGATTTCGTAGAAGGGCTTCCTAAGTCTAATGGCTACGATTCTATATTAGTGGTGGTCGATAGGTTGTCTAAATATGGGCACTTCTTACCACTCAAGCACCCTTTTACTGCACTTTCTATTGCTCAAGTATTCATGGATGAAGTTTTTAAATTGCATGGTTGCCCTAGAAGTATAGTGTCTGACAAGGACAAAGTGTTTATTAGCAATTTCTGGCAGGAGCTGTTTCGGAAGTTAGATACCAAGCTTAATTTATCCACTGCCTACCATCCCCAGACTGACGGTCAGACTGAGGTAGTCAACAGGAGCTTGGAAACATATCTTAGGTGTATGTGTGGGGAGAGACCAAAGGATTGGTGTAACTAGCTGCCATTAGCTGAATACTGGTATAATACCAGTTACTTTTCGGCTATACAGACCACACCTTTTGAAGTTATTTATGGGCAAGCTCCTCCATTACATATGCCCTATCTCACTGGTGATTCACTTGTTACTACAGTGGATAGAAGTTTAGCTACTAGAGAGGAAACTTTAAGGTTGTTGAAGTTTCACTTACATAGAGCCCAGCAGCGAATGAAGCACATGGCAAATAAGCATAGGTCCGAACGAGAATTTCAAGTTGGAGATTGGGTCTATCTCAAATTGCAGCCTTATCGTCAACAAACAGTGGCTCGCAGATCTTCCATGAAACTACCTCCGAAGTATTTTGGTTCGTTTGAAGTTAATGCACAGGTTGGTCTGGTTGCTTACACTCTCAAGTTACCAGAGGGCTCCCGAGTTCATCCTACCTTCCATGTTTCTCAGTTGAAGAAACACATTGGTGAGTCACCATCTCAATCACAGTTACCTATATTTTCTTCTGAGGGGTTAATTGCAAAAGAACCTGTGAAAGTGCTGGATAGGAGGATTGGGAGGCAAGGCAATCATGCTGTGACTGAAATTTTGGTTCAGTGGTCGAATTCATTCCCTAAAGATGCCACTTGGGAACGTCTCTACAAGATCCAGCAACAGTTTCCTCAGTTTAATCCTTGAGGACAAGGATTCTCTGCGTCAAGGGGGTATTGATAGAGGCCAAAATTTTATACTGGGCTTGGCAAGTTAGCGGGTTTATTATTTTCTTTTTCTTATATCCGTTATGTAAGAAGAATCTTTCATAGATTTGCTTTGCTGTAATTTTGTTACAACATAATTGAGGAAATGAAAGATAAGAAGGGTTGCTCTCTGTTGAGGCACCTCAAGCTGCAAAAATTATTCTCTTTTCTCTCTCTCTCAAAACCGAATTCTTCTTCTCTCTAAAATTCTTCCTTAAAATCCAAAATTCCCAATTCTTCAAATCCTAATTTCTATTTTTGCCCACATCAAAATGGTTTGAGTTCGATTTGATCAGAAATCATGTGCTTGAAGGTTAACTATTTATTTGTTATTGTATATTTGATTTTGTCGACTTTTCATGGTTGCTGGACATTTTACTAAGTCTCTTACTTTTGTGGATTAGATAAATTGAAATCTGTTAGGGATCTGGAAACACTTCCAAAGAGGTCAATCTGCAAGACAGAGCTGCAGAAAAAAAAAAAGAAAAGAGAAAGGGAAGGGAAGCTCCAGGAGATGCGTAAATTCACCCAAAAAGGGGAAAGTGTTAAAATAGTTAATATCCAATCAATATGCTAATGATGATACTGCCGAAGACCAAAATTTTGCCAAAAGATACGTAAAATTTTGACAATGTCCTAGGGAGGGTGAAGTAACAGATTGAAGAGAACATATGATGACCAACAAATTAAGGTAAGACGTAGAGAAGCCTTTGTCCAGGGAAGAGAGACAATGAAACATGGAACACCACACCAACTAGTAAAGAGTATGGAAGTCTCTGAAAATTAAATCGTTGCCAGATTTCCAAAAAAGCCACATAAGATTTGAAGGATAAAAAATAAATCTCTGGGTCTGTACAATAAATTAGTTAACAGAAGGATCAAATGTATTAAATCACTTATGAGTTTCTTTTTTTTTTTTTGGATATGAACTCGGCAATCCAGTCGACATACACAGCTGTAGTCTGTAGCAGGCCCTAACTGGTAAGAAGCCACACAACAGATTTATGAATGATGATCAGATGTGTATATATATAGTTTGCATTTAAAGGATTCAACTCAAGGGAAAAATGCATTAGACCAAAGTGCATTATGGTTGTTATCACCAAAAGGCAGCATCATATCATCCCCACCAAAACCCGCAGGTTCTTGAGGGTTCATCAAATCCATGAGCCATTGTTGCCTCTGCATGTTCTCCATGTTAGCATCAAAATCCGGCTTCTGAATCTGTTCTCTGGCATGCACTCCACCATGCTGTCTTCCAGCCACCGTCTCGACCACAGATGTTGCCTGTGCCACGAGTTGAGAATTATTTGACCCGTCCTCATTAAGCTTCTCAATTCTTTTGTGAATCTCCTTCAGGTTTTGGTCGATGAGCCATCCAAGATCATTCAAGTCCATCAGGTTCAAGTGTTGCAATCTGTTTCCGGTCAAGCTTTGATACATGATCTGTGTCACCTCCTTTTCTCTGTTGTCCTTTCGCTGTTTCTTAAGCTGCTCGTTGGCTTTGGCAATCCTGTGCCTAAGGAAACTCTCTTGATTCACCATCTTCTTGCTTTGTTCCATTTCGGGCATTTGCTTGAATCGTGAAAGTACTCGTTGAACCCCAACAGTCGAGGGCCAAAACTCAGGTTGAGATTCGTAGGGACTATAAATGATAGCACATGCATCAACATCACAAAGGGTACTCAATTCGCTTACCTTTTTCATCAGACCCTTCTTCCTTTTCTTGAAAGTTGCTTTTCTTGCAGAGTCGTTTGTTATGTAAGCAAGTCTCACCTTCTTTCTAGTCATAGCGTGACTGATTAAGAAAACAAGTCAGTGCAACAATTTCTTGCTTGTTATTGTTCTTACACCCCAATAATGTATTCTATATATAGGGTTTAACAAGATACTATCACTAATTGACATGATTATAGAGTTGTTAAATCCTTGGTTGGACACATTTATTGTGGTTTTATGTCCTCGAAATTAATAAATAATGATAACAAGCATTTTAGCATTAAAATTCAAATATATCTTCCTTGATTTCCTGTATCATATCTTGTCAAAATTTTCACATTATATAATTGTAAATCATAACTGTTGTTCCTTGAAACATGTTCAAGTGGTGCTTATTTTACATACTCAAGTGCCATATTTGCTATTTCCGTCTTTGGTCCTCTCTTAATTAGCAACAAAGGCAGTCCAGATAAACGCAGACATAAGAATGGATATCTGCTATGAAGTTGGTGCAACTTGCCAACATATAAATAAACATTTTTGGTAGAAAATTAAGGACAAATCAAAATATAATTGCAAATATTATACCATGTTCCGCTATCTCTTTTTCTCGGATCCTTGAAAATACATTAGGTTTGAACCCCAAAGTATGAATAAGGAGTGATTCATGCATCTTTGATCAGCTTTGAATAGTTTATACATAGTTGTTTGGTGGAATATTGGTTAGTCTTTTATAAATAATTAAATATCACTATTTAGATGATCTTTATTTAATTTCTTTTTTCATAAACGCTGTCTAATAGCAAAATTGCTTTAGTCATTAACGAGTCCAGATTTTCTGTCTAATTTTATGGTGTCTTATTGTGTCCAATGAATCTCAGTCATTCATTGACAAAGATGCAAGATGAAAACGTAATACGCGTGGCAAATGTATTGCAAACTAGTAGTATTCTATTCGATACCCAAGTTACTGTATCCAACAGATTCTGGAAGCCTTAACTATATACATCACGTTCTTCAACTAATGACAATATTTCTATAACAATAATATTATATCCTCTTAATTCAATAATTTTAGGCCTATCTTGAGTAATATGCAATTATGATAAGGTTCCAAATAAAGAAGATGTTAAGGCAGAAGAATCACATGATCTCTCCCTATATCTATGTAGTCTAGGAGACAAGATGGTGTAGATGCATGATTTTATCAAGCAATAAAAAAGATATAGAACTGAGCTAATTAAATACGACTCGTACCGATAATTTCTTACAATTATCTTAAATTATTAATTTAAATCGGTAATTTAATCAATATTAGAGAAAATCTTTATTAATTCTTCAATTTGAACATTCATCAATTGTTTTATTCCTTAGGCTGGCAAATCTTTTATTCAATAATGACAAATATTGGAAATCCTTTTTCATTAAAGAAAAAAAAAACCATGTATTGTATATGTAATGACACCTACCTGCCTCATCTCTTGGTAGTTTGCATTCTGCCAACACTCGCGCCCGCTACATTTGATAAGTGTCTCACATTGTTCACTTCAGATTCTCTGTACAGCTAACATTCTCATACAAAAGTCGGTTTGACTGGAAGGAAGCTCCCACAATATCAATATCTGTCTACCTCAACTAGATATCGAATCGTTATTGTCGGTTCGAAAATGGAAATTTTTATGTGAGTTTCACAAAAATTGTCTCAAAGACATACTTGAGCCGATGCCTTTACTTCTATTAGAGTGTTCCGTATTGACTAAATATAAAATTATTAAAGGGTTTATAAATAATAAAGGTTAACTATCCAAATAACTATTTCTAGTTATTTGGATAATGATTGAACCAAGCTCAATTCTTGTTAGTAGACTCTACATTTTACCCATATCAAAATTTAATATGGTATCAGAGCAAGTTTAGTCCGGATTATTAATTTTACAGTTGTTCGTCTGAATGTCCAATCCCAGCGACCCGATTCTGTTATTACTGTGTATATTTCAAGTGACAACTGGATGTTCAGTCCTAGTTGTACTTAAGAGATAGTGTTAGAGTGTCCCGTATTGACTAAACATGAAATTGTTAAAGAGTTTGTAAATAATAAGGGTCAACTATTTAAAAAATTAATTCTAATTATTTAAATAATGGTTAATCCAAGCTCAATGCTTATTAGTGAATTGTACACTTTGTTCATATTAAAAATTATTCCTCTTTCACGTGAACACTTGATTATACAGATTAACGCTGATTGTCGATTATGTCATTCTCTCTTATCCATATGTAGCAGCTAAGGCAAGGTTGGTCAGCTTATCTGGATGTTACTCATTGGCATCAAAAAATATATTATCCCACAATCAGTCGGTTAACGGTGTGAATGGAAACTTTGACTTGCATCTGCCTCTCTTTTCCCTCTTGTGTTGGCAGTTTGACGTACGAGACATGTGTAAAGAGTTTGATATTGCCACTTTGATTTGTTGGTATTGACGAGCCATGTTAGAGGCTTGTGCAATTGAAAGGTTGCAAAATATGACGTATTCTTCGAACGAGCTGCTGTCTAAATTGGTTACAAGTCCAGCATCTTCTAATAAAAGGATGTAAATAAGTTTAGGTCGGATTACTTTGAGGAGATGAGCACAATTTTCCTAATTCCTCCACATATCAATATTAGGTGCCCTATCTCGGCTAAGAAGACTTGCTTTTCATACCTGGTAAAGTTAGTGTATATTGTAATAGCTTCAAGTGTGCGTAAGACTCTCGCCAAAATCATTTTCTGTACCAAGTTCTAGGAGACTGATTTCTCATTGACCCAACTCCACTTCCACTCTTGGTCCTCGTTTCTTCCTTCTAAACAGCATGTTATCTAAAATAATATGGAGCCACACCTATTCATGTACGTACATCAAATTTGCCTTTCGAATAAGCTTTCAAGTTAGCATATATAGCTTCAATGTCAGCCCTGGAATGAGTTAAAAAGCCTTCAGAAGAGACATGTGTATGAAAAGAAAAAAGGGGTTTTTACTTTTATCATTTCCTTTGTTTGATGGGTCGAATGGGGGCTTAAGCAAACTTAGGGATGCGTAGGCCTAAATTTTAACGAAAGAAAGAGAATGGGTCCCCTTCTATAATTTTACGTCCAAGCTCTATTGGATTCCAAAAATGCACTTCCTTCCAAGGAGAAATGGCTAGGAGAGGATCTCATATTAGAGGCTGACGTAATAGATCAACATACCTATAAGTTAGACCTTTGTAAGCACATTTTAACATGTAAAAAGGCTGATGTTGTCAAAAAGAGGAAAATGATGGATAAGGATGAGTCAAAGAAATAATTAAATTGTATTTAAATTTAAAGTCTTATGGATAAGGATGAGTCAAAGAAATAATCAAATTGTATTTGAAGTCTTGAAGATAAAATAAGTCAATTAATGTAAGAAGTAACCAAATTGTATTTAAAATTTTTTAGCATATCTATATATATATATATATGTTCTTGTAACCATTTATATGAATGAAAAAAATAAAGAATATTTGAAAAAAGAAATGTATGAGAATTGTAACTTTTTGTGAGAGAGAAATATTAAGAGAAAAAGTGTGATAGCACTTAGAAAAAAATATTTGTATCTTGTATGTATCCTTTGTATTTATAAACTTTATTATCAATACAAATACATATTTTGTTAAAAAAAATTTACCTGGAGCCCATCAAAGCTTCCAAGAAACTATAGAGTGCACAACTGATTCAAAAGAAGACTCTTGCCAAGCTAGCTATTCACAATATTTTATATCTTAAGCAAAATAAGAAAGTGCCAAAACCCCTCTTTAAGTCTGCAATAAGGGTACAAAGGCAGCCACTTCCAAAAATGCCTCTAAAGACAAGAAATTAACACTGTCAAGTGGGGGTGTTTTCCTCAAAGTGGATGCTTTGCAACTGATCACTGGGTCGTTAAAAGGGCTATAATCTGAGTATAACTGTGTTAAGGCCTAGTCTTTTAAGTAGATAGGAATTTATTGGAAAAGAATTCATTAGAGGCATCACAATACAATAATAGCTTAAGGTCAGCATCGCTAAGGTGATACTTTTTCTTTTTTGTGTATTGAGTGAATGAGTTCTTAAGGCCTAGGAATTGTTTTGTAGGTTCTCTTGTCGGCGGAGGTCTACAATGACAAGTCCTAATTGTAGGTAGAAAGACCGTTTTAGACTTACACTAAGATGACCAAATTCATTAGAAGATTATAAGGGAGTTAAGGCAGGAATTGAAGATTATAAGCATAATACATGACACTTAGAATGTTAATACTGAATAGAAATGAGAAAGGTTCAATTAATTGGTCAAAAGACTGAAAAGTCGAGTTTAAAGAAGTTACAGGGTGCGAAAATATCCAAAATGGATCTCAGATATAGTACAAATATTATCTGATCCTCCATTTTTTTGTAGTGCAATGTAGTTGGACTCTCATGTAAATCCGAATGAGAAGGTATGCTTATCCTTATAGTCCACATGCTGTGGGGTGTGGCTGAGTTGGCTAGGAGCAAAGGAACTAGATTGATGTATTATGCTCTCGTGCCAAAAATTATTATATCCATCGTAAGTTTATGGGGAGGTTGATATGTAGATAAAACGCATCACATCCATTCAGAGTTAGTAATAAAGTTTAGTTTAAACAAAACATTGGGTATTACACAAATTATGAATGTATAGATCTATAATAAACTTGAAAAGAAGAATTAGGACAAGATTAGTGTTAAAATTATTAGATTAGTGAAATATCTTTCATTTGGATCATTTTTGTTAGAATTTACAATCAACTTACAGACTCGTAGGAGAGAAAAGTTAGACCACGTACAAATCAAGTGAAATTTCATTTTAAAACTAATTAGTGATAGATGGAGTAATCTACTAGATTTATTTTTCTCTTTCTTTAACATGGGCCCAACTCCCATTTTTTATAATTCAACAGTTTTCAACATTTTATCTTTTAAATTTTAATCTAAATTATATAAAACTAATCGACTAGTAGAAAGAGGAAATTCAATACATACTAATCATTTCACTTACGAATACGATAAAACATACAATCATAAGGTACAAAAGAAAAGAGAGAAATTCGAAGACCTGACTGACACGTGCTAACAACAAATTACCAAACCACGGTGTTGTCCCCCGAAAGCCACAGCCACAGCCACATCCACATCCACACACAAACCGACTTGTTCCCAGTCTTTACAAAAGTTTATGGTTTTGGAGATTTTAAGAAGATACAAACGAAACAAAAGTTCGAGTCTAGAGACACCTGACCAGAAAACACTGAATCAACGACATAAGAATGATGAATCATGTGGGCTATAATTCCATCTGCATTCAAACAAACAAGAAATTATCAGTAACTGCCAATTTAGCTTCTTCTAACTTTCAATCTTATAGGCCTCTCACCAATAGACCACAGTGTCGTTCTCAAACTATCAAAGTGACTCAAGGAGTGAAATCAAAGTCGAGTTACTGTTTTTAATTTCCATATAATTAAAGGCTGGAAGTTATCATAGATGAATAATGATTGATGGACCCTCGTGTCTCTTCTTGTTTTCGATTAAAGCTACTTGAGTTTGTTCTTATCTATATGCATAGTCCGTACTTCTTTCGTAGATTTTGAGTACCTAGATCTTTCTCTCATTTACTAGATGATGTATTCTATTTGAGTAGAAGAAACAAATCTGAAAGGGGAAACAAGTTCCAATCAAACAAAAAAACAGAGAGATAAAGAGAAACATACATACAAATACGGTGGCTTTGGGAGACCCTGGAATGGAGTTGTATCACTTGGTAATGGCATATACAGCGTAAATAATACCAGGGAGGTAGCCGAAGATTGTTAGAACTAAACAGATCCAGAACTCTGCCTGCATATTGCATGCACCCAATCCAGAAACAATATAGAATTAGAAATTCCTCTCTCTTGTTTTGGTTTTGGAAATGGAAAGGAGGTTGCAACTAAATTCAGAATTAGATTATTAAAAGGTAACAAATAATTAATTGAAAAGAGAGAGAAGGGGAAAGAGTACGAGTGGGTATACCTTACAACCATACTTGAGAAAAACACCAAGAGGAGGCAATATTATGGCCAAGAGGATGTCCACACATGTTGCTGTTCCTTCACTCGGCATCTTCTTCTTCTTCTTCTTCAAACAAGAATTATGAGACTTGAACTGGGAAACCAACAGAAGCACTTATCTATTCTTCTTCTCTCTTCTGTTGCTAGTCCTTTTCTGTCTTCACAAGATAAATCTCAAAGTCACTACCATCCCCCTTTATACCCACTCTACCATACCCACGTGTTGGCATTTCCCTAAGCCTTAGTCATTTGGTGTTGTGATCTGGAACCGCGTTGGACTTTGTTTTATACAGCTTAATTTCTTAAAGCTTACACTTCCTATATTTTCTATAACACGGAAGCTCAAGTAGTTGCTTTCTGAAAGCATGTTAAAATAACTTTATGTAGTATGATCAAAATTTTAAAACCAAAGATATCTCCTTCTCCAGATTTAATTTTTCAACTAAACTCGTTCAGCATATATAAATGTTTTGTTGTCTTTGGAAAAGGGTTGGGTTCTCCGAGATTATTACCATGTTGAAATGGATAGAAACGAAGAAGAATTCCGTTCAGATGGGCGTCGACATGGGTCTGGAATGGGAATCATTTTTGCATCTTTAAAGGTTTCTTTTAATTTTTTGACCGACCAAAGAAAACAGAAAGTTGTATCCACCAATGGCTTCGTTACGCAGATACCTCTCGGCCTTTAACGAAAATGACCTTTCTTTTACAAGGTTGCTTCGTCCTAACCCTGTTTTATCCTTCATCGAAAAGGATTAGGATGGCGTAGCAGTCTATCAGGGTCCTACGAAGAGAGGACCCTGACAATAAAAGGGTAGCGATCCATGTATGACGGTTAACCACGACGCACAGCATGTGTGATTCCCCATATTTGAGGCAGTATAAAGAATTTGCAACCCATTTCTGTACTCTTCGTTCTGAATCATAACGATCCGAGTCTTGGCGAATAAAAAACCCACGTGGCCCAGTTGTTTTCGACTTGCCATCTACAAACAGCATAGCGTTTCCATAGCAATTGACCTGTTTTTGGAAGAGGAAACACTTTATCGTGATTCAACCTTCTCTACTTACGTTATACGTATTCCCTGTATTCTGCTTTGCAGGAAACTCTATGAGCAGTTGAATTGTTAGAATTAGAAGAAGCCATGCACATCCTCAATAATGTCCTAACCCCTTCTTACTTGAAAATTCCTAGTAAATGGAAAAATAATTCTACCATCCTAACCATCAAACTAAGGTCTAGTGCTTAGTTTAACCGAAATCTTGGCAACTGAAAATTAAATCACCATATGATAGAACACACTCTGTGTTACTAAAATAAATGAATCAAAACAATCTGATTGATTCAATATTGTATATTGATATTCTTTGTTAGGGGTGATAAGCTGAGCTAAACTTATGCTACGTGCCTACTTGCTTAAATAATTCAGACCAGAATCTGCTCATAAATACCATATCTCTGTCAGATACTATTGAGGCAAGGAACCCATATAACTTCACTATTTCTCTAACAAAGAGTGCAGCAACATCGGGAGCAGAAAAGGGATGGGCTAATGGCAAAAAATGAGCATATTTTGTCTGCCTATCTACTACTACCATATGATGGTGTCCATTCCCTTACTTTTCGATAGACATTCAATGAAATCCATAGATATATCCTCCCACTCTTGCAAGGAAACTGGTAAAGGTTGTAATAAACCAGCGGGGGATAGTGCTTGGTACTTGTTGCGTTGACACACTTCACACACCTCCATATACTATTTAATGTCATTCTTCATTCCTTCCTAGAAAACCAGTCCCAACACTCGTTTGTAAGTGTGTAGGAACCCTGAATGACCTCCCATGGATGAATCATGTAACTCTTTCAAAATAGTCGGTATCTGACTAAATGTTTTTGACAAAACCAGCCTCTTTTTATAATACAATCTACCTCCCTTAACCGAAAATTCTAGGTGTTCTTTGCTCCCACTTAACAGATCTTGCATGATGGTGTTAAGCTTCAGATCAACCCGAATTTTCGCCTCCAAGTCATCCGAGTCCACCATTTTAATTGTGGATATAGCAGCACATTCCATTTTATGCGATAAAGAATCAACTGCTTGGTTCTCCTTTCCCGGCTTGTACTGCACCTTAAAGTCATACCCCAACAGCTTTGCTATCCACTTTTGTTGCTGTTCTCCCAACAATCGTTGATCTGTCAAGTATTTCAAGCTTCTTTGGACAGTTCAAATGATGAAACGTCTCCCCAACAGGTAGTATCTCTATTTCTAAACCGCCATCACTACTGCCATTAACTCCTTTTCATAAACTGACTTGGAGAGCGGTTGCGGAGGTAATGCCCAACTAAGATAAGCTAAAGGTCTTCATTCCTGCATGAGTACTTCTCTATAATACTCGGTTTAGAAAATCAGGGATAGCTAGAGTGGGGAGGTTTACCATTGCCGATTTAAGGGATTCAAAAGCTTGTTGAGTCTCCATAGTCCACTGACACCCTTCTTTCTTAAGTAGTTGTATGAGAGGTTTGGTGATCTTGCCATAGTCCCGAACAAATCGTCGATAGTATCCCGTGAACCCCAAGAACCTTTGGACAGCTTTCACATTCTTAGGTATTGACCAATTCGTTGCCTCTGTAATTTTAGAAGGATCTGCTTCTACACCCCATCCCGAGATTACATGCCCCAAGTATTTTAATTGTTCTTTGCCAAAATCTCTCTTCTTCTCATTGACATACAGCTTATGACTCCGGAGGATCAACAAGACAGCCCTTACATCTTTCAAATGTTGCTTAAAATTTGGACTGTATATAAGAATATCATTAAAAAAAACTAGAACAGACTTGCATAGGTGGGAATGAAATACCTTATTCATCAATGATTGGAAGGTGGAGGCTACGTGGACAACTCAAAAGGCATCACCAGCCATTCGTAATGACCTTCATGTGTTCGGAAGGCCGCTTTGTGTATGTCTTCTTCTCGCACTCTAATTTGGTGGTAGCCACTCTTAAGGTCTAGCTTCAAAAACACCTTGGCACCTCCCAATTCATCCAATAACTCATCAATTGTGGGTATTGGGAATTTATCCGCTATAGTCACCATGTTTAACGCCCTCAAATTCACACAAAATCTCCATCCCCCATCTTTTTTATCACTGGACTGGAAAAGAGACTCACATTTGGTTGTATAACCCCAGTAACAAGTAATCCTCCCACTATCTTTTTTATTTCATTTTTTTGATTATAGGGATATCTATAGGGTCTTACTGTTGGTATTTTAGTTCCTGGTTTTAGTGTGATTGCATGGTCATGACTCCTTTGAAGAGGCAGCCTTGTGGGTGGGGATAATACATCTGTAAATTCGACTAACAATTCCTTGAGTTGCCTTGTCCCTTTCATGGCTATCTCTTGCAATTCTATTTTTGTCACACTGACTAGATAACCTTCTCCTCCTTCTTTCACTGATTTGTAAAGCGATTTTAATGTGGTCACCGACTTCATCAATGTCGGTTCTCCTTGATCCAAGGAGGAGATTGAAAGAGTTCAGAAGCTAAATTTCTGATCCAAGGAGGAGATTGTAGTAGCAGTGTCTCAGAAATTTCGACAAGAGCAGGGTTCATACACAGTCATGTAGCAACGTAAAGAATAAAGAAGCAGTTAGCGTAAAGAATAAAGAAGCAGTCAGCAAGAAATCAAGAAATCAAGGAATGTCAGTTACTTGACAGTTAGGAATTGAGCTTTATAAATATTGTAATTCAATATGATTCATACACACATTTTCTGTAGTTTGATATTCAATAAGATTCTGACGAAACCTCAACAAATTGTTGAGTTCTTCACCTTCCTCTGTTCAGCCCTTTTTTCGTATACTTTCTCACTCTAACTTTATCTCTCTAAAATTCCAGTAGCTTAGCCTTTAGTTTTGTACATGATCGATAGATAACAACTACAGGTTCTTACCTCCCACCAAGTGAACCACACCAATGTCTTACCATCCATCGCCACTACCACTGTGTCCCTTTTATCCCTATCGAAACCCCATTAAATTGAAAATACCTTTCTATTCTATTCAACCATCCATAAGCATCCTCCCCACAGATAATCGGAATCTCTAACCTTCTTCCCTCTCCTCTTAAGCTCTCCCTTCCTCTCTCGCTTCAAACCTCCTAACCCCTCAGTTTTAATATTACTCCCCTGCCTTGTTTCTATCGACTCACCCACTTCATTTCCTTCGATTTCCTCTGCAGTCTCCACTACCGATTTCCCTTTGGATGTCTCTGCTCCTTTTCCTTCGATGTGTTTCATCATTTCCAACAATGCTTCTTCCAGACGTGCTTTCTCATCATTTCTTTCCAACATCTCAGCTAGGTTCGCTACACTCCTCTCTATCAAATCAATTTTCTCCATTTTTCTAGTCACTACCATCAACTACAGAACAAATTCAATCTGGTGGCACTAAGATCGTGCTCTAATACCAATTGATAGAACTCACCCAAGTATGACTGTATTACTAAAATAAATGAATCAGATGGATCAAAACAATCTCATCGATTCAGTATTGTATATTGATATTTTGTAGTATTATGCTATTACAAGTGAAATAGAGCTCAGCCTATATGAGGGGTTGTACCTCCTGAATAAAACACTCAATGCAGAATTCACGCATATCCTCTTACATGTCATTCCCCTCTTTTTATATCCCATCCTACCCCAGTTATTAGGTGACACCTGTCACTTATTTGTAACTAACTCACATGCTAGGATTCTTCAACTTCTTCTAACCCCTACTGTATACTAATGGCCTTTTAGCTCTATCATCATATATGTATACAAGTCTAGTCATAAATGTAAGAAAAGGGATGAGACCACATGAGCAGATATGTGTTGCTTTCTCCAGTAAGCGATCCATGTACTTCTCAGCTCTTTGAATTTGTAAAAATAAAAGCAGAGTTTCTATAACATTTAGGCTATATAGTCATTGAATCGAATAGGTTTCTTATGTGTTTGTTTGGGTCTGTAGTCGTTAGTTTTCAGGTCTGCAACAATATATGAGTTTTGATCAACTCAGAACTGCTGATAAAGATGAAATCCAAATCAGTATCTTTGAGTTTAGCTTCTAAGTAGTAGTGAGCTTGACACCCTATTACCCAATTAAGTATAATACAATTAAGAACATAACTAATATACGTATGAAGTGTGAGTAATATTAAGAATGGAGTAAAAGAACCAACAATAAATCAAATAAGAAGCAGAGAGAAGGGGACAAGGGAGGAATTATGAGAAACTCGTGGAATGGGGAGCATACAAAACAAGAACCATGTATATTGTTCATAACCAAAAATGGTATCTTCTTGTTTATTATCCGAATACACAGATGCATGTTATCTTCCCCATCCACCCATCCATAAGCTTCCCATAACCCTAAGCCTCCCTCTTCATTTCCTCTCTTTTCTATTTTGTTGCTTCCGGTTTTTTAGTATCACCATCTACGTGAATTTGCTCGAGCGTTAAACTCATTGCGGGTTATATAGTAGCAGCTTGTTATCGGTACCTGCGCAAAAAAGCAAAAGCAGCCGTTTCTCTTCTTTTGTGCTTTGATAATCGACATGGAACTTTCTTTCCTTGCTTTTTGTTAAGCTTTATCATCAAACATTATGCCTAGTGGACCTCTGTCACTTCTTCTGGACTGTTACCTACTCACCTAATCTTGACTAAGTTCATATTTATTCTATGAAGAGTAAAAGATGCACTTATTAGTCTTCCAATTAACTCAAGTTATGGTTAGTTGGGGAATCATTATAGATTAGACATTAGCGTAAGTAAGAGGCATCCGATTCCAATGTAAAGTAAAAGCTTTGATGGACTGCACCAAGTGGAGAATTCTAATCGGATTTCTTTTGGAATAGCCCAAACTATATAGTTTATTCGTAGAGGCCGTGGATCAAAGTAAAAGCCTCTCCTCCATTTTCGTTTCAATTCTCTGCCACTTATACTGCTAAGTTCCGGTTTTGGGCCTTCCAAGTTCCAACTCCCAGATTAGACTGAACTTGGCAAATTTCTAGGTTGAAATCATCAATTGGAAAGGGCATTGAATACCAATACTGTTTGGGCACAGAATACCAATCAATGATCCGAGTACCGTACCGTACCGGTCTGTACCGGCCGGTACGGAACGTACCGGCCGGAAACCGGTACCGGTACTGGATCAAAAGTACCGGGTTGAAATACCGGCCGGTACCGGCCGTTTTCG
>JANITW010000007.1:31474495-31484812 GCA_027564335.1 Erythroxylum williamsii
AAAAAAAAGATTATTAAATATTTAATCTTTAACTAATTTTTAGATAATACGGTACTCGTTAAATTTTTTAAGCTTTTTGACTTATTAATTTAACTTTTAGTCTAATTTTTAAAACATTAATTTTTATAGTATTTTTGTATATAAAACATTTAAAATATTGCTTATCAAAAAAATTAAAATTTAATTAAAAAATGAGACTGTTAACTAATTTTATGACAGTATAATACTCGTTGAACCTTTTAAATTTCTTGACTTATTAGTTTAACTTCTAGTTTAATTTTTAAAACATTAATTATATAGTATTTTTGAACATAAAATTCAATTAAAATTTTTCTTGGTTTGCGATAACAAAAAATTGAATTGAAAAATAAATTAAATTTAATTATAAAATATTTAATACATCACTTAATCTTGATATTTTATAAATAAATATTTTCTATAATAAATATCACCAGAGTATCCTAACTTTTAGAGAATCCATGTGAACAATTATTGCTTGATCTAAAATATATTTAAATGAATAAATTATTTAATAAATATAAAATGTTTAAAATAAAAACGTTTTATTTTTGTCAATTACTATTTTCAAAATTGAAGCGTGAGAACTCAAATATTGAACAATTTAAATTAAAAAAAATCTTAAAAGTACTAGTTTTACTACTTAGGTCACTCGGGCTATGAGCAAGTGAACCACCGCTTTTTTCCACCAAACATCTTACACTTATGGTACCAGTGTCTCACTATTTTGTGAAATCGAGTGTTAGTGGTGAAATGAAGAATGAAAGATCTTTTGTGGAATAAGAACAACATGATAAGTACGTAAGATGGGGACTGTCAAGGTCGAAGTTGATTAGGAATTTAGGACACTTTATATTAAAGTAATAATTAGATGAGCACTTTAGGATGAGGCCACAGAAATTGTAAAACGATTTGGACAAAATACATGGCAGCGTTGAAAATGCCACACACAACGTAAACAAAAAATGGAAAGATGAAGCCAACATGATTTTGATACGTGAAAGTGAAAAAAAAAGGGCTTTTTAAAACCAATTTAGACATTTTTTATTTGGATTAAATTTCATTTAAAGTTAAGAAATAAAATTTTCAAATTGAATTACAATGCTCAATTTAAATTCTAAAATATGATTAATTTGAATCAGACTCGTTAACTTCAAACGAGTCTGAATCTTCTGTCTAATTTTATAGTATCTTATTTTGTCTCATAAATTTCAGCTATTTATTTATGTGGGTGTCACATGAATCCTGCATAAATAAATACAGGTCTCACATAAATGAATGAATAAGATTTATAAGATATAATAAGATATCATAAAATTAGACAAAAGATCCCGTCTTCGTCAAACTAAATTGGACCAGAATTTGCCATCCCTAAATAATTTAGATTATGGTAAAACTTTTTTAACTTTTTATATAATAAAGGGTTTAGAATTGGGATTGATAAATAAATGGAAATAATAGAAAATGGATTATAATTTGATAGCAGGCATCTTTGAAACCTTTTCGTTGAACTGTCACTTTACTTAAGATTGGCCTGTTCTTATCCTACGGCGACAAGAACCTGTAATGTAAGACGCAAGCTTTCTCTAATACACAGTTAAGTTCTACGATTGTCTTTCTTCTTCTTCTTCTCCTCCTCCTTCTTCTAGCTTTCATAATTTCAATAGCTTCTAACAGATTAGAAAAGCAAAAGGGGGTACTGACCAGTTTCCTTGGGAGCTTGAGCTTGAGTGTTTCATTTAGGAGGTGGGCAGAAAGTGATAACGTACCGTGAAGCCCTGCATTTGTTAAGGCTTGAAGAGTCGTCAAAGGCATAACTATACGCCTTTGGACATATGGCCTTGAAAAGGTTAGCGAAAACAGTAGGTTTGCAGGTATTTGGATTCGCGTACTCTCCAGTACAGCAGTATTTAGCAGATTGCATAGCCAAGCAAGCACTTTTACAGCCCACAATTTTCCCATCTTTCTTCACTTCCAGTGCTGATGGACAACAAATGTTCAGATCAAACTCACAAGATGCTACTCCACATCCAATTCCACCCCCAACTGGAGCCATGGAAACCGGCAAATTGAAGCCATCAACTAGACTCACATCGTAGAAATGTAAAGGTGAACTCGATGATCCAAGGGTCATCTCCACCACGGTAGCTGGAGGTACGCCTCCAAGTCCTTGACAATGGAGAAAACCGGAACAATCTCCGGTGTCACACGACCCTTTTCCGTTCGCATCGAAGCAGCAACCCTGCCTGCCCCATATCCTCCCTGACCATTTCTGAGGCAGGTCAATGACAACTTCCTCACCACTTGCCAGATGAAACCCACCATCTTTCGGTGTTGGACCACCTGCACTCCCTAGTAATCCAGGCCATATACTTTCATTGCAGTTGTTCACTATTATGAGCTGTTCCCCATCTGCAAAATCGAAAATCAGTAATCACATCAACACACATAAACGAGGGTAAGATAAGGATGATGAGTACTTGTACTGCATATTGAAGCCAACAGGTAGAGAAGAAGACAGATGAATGCTGAACTTGACATTGTCTCAATGGTGCTTCCTTGTCTCCGATATTTGCATACGTTACCAAGGCAATGCTTCCAGTCACAGTCCATGTTTTGGATAGCTACAAAGCTTCTCAAGTGAAGTGGTTAACGGACATGTGGAAGTATAAAAAGAGGATGGTAAGTTGGTAACGACCACTTGGTGCCTTTGGCTTTTCTCTTTTCACTTTCAGAATATAAGTGCATATATCCATTGCTTCCAAAGGGGGTTTCTTTCTCCATTTTGTTGTAACATTAGATTTGAAATTTGATTACAAAAATGAGCAGAAAGCAAACCCAACTCATCACTACATGAACATTGTCTCCTTAGCCTTGGAGCATCATTAGACCATGTAGCCAGAAAGCCACCAAGTTCATAAAAAGCAAAGCTAAATAAGCTACAAACAGCATCTTTATCATGACAAGATTAACAACGAAATCAAAGTAAATCACGTGATCCTAAGAATATAATCACTTACTTTGGCCTTTTTAAACTCCAAGCGGCAGAAATAATAATAATAATCTTCATCATGAAAGCGAAAAAGGGGCAGAAAAATCCTAGAAACATAATCATTTAATCTTCCTTTGCTCCTCTTCTGGCACAAGCTCCTTTCTTCTTGCACGAGACGCATCTTCTGGAGTTTGTCTTCACTGTTTCATGTAAACAAAATGGTATACGTATCAGTTACAGGATAGAATTTCAAATTGCAGTTTTGTCCTACCACTAAAGGGTTGCTAGAGATGACGGAACTTGTAATAACTTGTTGAGCAACAAAGAACAATGCTGTCAGTTTTCAGATGTACCATACTGAAAAGATGCTGGCTGTTTCAGGATCTTTTGTGATTTTTAATTACAGAAGCTCACTTATTGTTTATTTAGGTTGAAGAAAACCTTCCTTAAATTTAACATTGTCATACTTGCATTAATTATTATTTGCCAATGGAAGTTTAATCCTAGTTGGGAGATGTAAAAAAAAAACGATGATAATTTTATTAATAAAAGGACTCAAATACAAACTTAAAACACCAAAGGATTTGTAAAAAAACAAGAGGAATAGAAGAAACTTGGACACACACTATACACTCTCCTCTCATTTTTTCTATATTACAAAATGGTGCTAGGATTGCCTATTTATAGGCAATCCATCACCGACCTTGCAACTTTAATCCATCACCGACCTTGCAAGGAAAAATCTAGATTGCCTAAGTTGCCAACATGGGCGATTTTTCCAAAATTTTTGTTTTTTTTAACACAATTATAAAGTTTTCTTAGTTTTAGAGTTTTCTACAAATCTCTAAATTAGTTGGTGATTTCTAACACTCCCGCTCACAAACTAATTTCTCTTTAAAGTTTTTCTTTTTTTTTCCCAAAGGTAAATCGGTATTACACATGAAAAAATGTACAAAGTCAAAGGGGCATACCCCCGTGCTAGTACAGGAGAAAGGTAGAAGTCACATGTAGCCCTATACAGAAGACCATAGACTAGACTAAACAAAAGCCCAAGAATGTCACTAGGAGCAACAAAGAAAATAACACGGGACTACAAAATTCGAAACAGAGTGCAAAAACCCGGCCAAATCATGAGAGCAGGCCGCATCAATGGGTCGGGGAGGCTAGTCAAGAGGCCGACGTCGTATAAGGAGGAAGGAGTAGCCAACAAAGCCGTAGGTTGTACCAAAACGACATCGCCTACTAAGGGTTGCAAGCAACAAACGGCGATGTTACACAGAAGTAGAGACTGCACCATAGCACTACAAACACGACACCGTGGGAAAGTGACGTCGTACTGCGGTAGATGGTTCTAGGCACAACACAACAACAGTAACGTTTACGGGAGGCTAGGAGCGCTAACGAATCGACACCGTTTGGCAAGAGTAAGACGACGACGGAGCACTACACTTGGGAGCGATAACAAAAACGACAGCGTATACCATACAAGTCCCAGGGCCTACATGGCAGCGCATCAGGGAAGAGTGCAGTAAGCGCAAACGACACCGTGTCAGTATACGAGGCTGCAGCATAACAGGGCCTCTTGCTCTGTCCCTACCAGGCATACCAAAGCAGATGTACAAAGAGAAACAAGGGACGTGCCCCCCACTTACCATTGCATGCGGCATGCAGGGGACGACGTAACCCTCCCAAACCGCTAGGCATCTCCACCGATATCAAACATCGACTTGGCTCTAAGGCCAAACACCCCAAACTTCCTGGACGGAGGCATGCAGGAGGTAGAGTCCGTCGCGATCGCCAGAAGCAGAGCTCTGTTAAGAACGTGCATGCAACAGGAATCAGACTGCTCAAAAATCAATAAGCTCCATCGGGTATAGTCGGTACAGGATTTTATAAACATGGAGTTTAATCTTGGCAACAACATCAGTTCGAGCAATGGTTGCGGCATCCAGTACTACAACATTTCTAGTTTTCTGGAGGAGGTATAAAGAGGTTATGAACGTAAGTTTGGCTGCCTTTCAGCAGATGAGAGAGCCACGATGATTGATATGCAACCAATGAATGGAGCTCCAGAGGGTTGTCATAGCCCTTGGCAGGCTGAGCCAACCTCGGATAGAATCCTAGACGTCTTTTGTGAATGAATAGGAGAAGAAAAGATGCTCTATTGTTTATCAGCCTCAGCATATAGAGAGCATTGACGAGGTATATCAATGAAGGGTAAGGTGTCCTTAATAGGGAGCCGATTTTGCATACAAAGCCAAGTAACAAAAGAGAATTTCGGCGGTATATAATGTTGCCAGATCAAGAACATCCAGGGGTGAGAAGGCCGTTTGTCGCATAGGAGCTCATACACTTTGGTCGACGATCAACACATAGGGAGTGAAGTCTAGGGATGACTACCCCCCAGTAAATCTACCAAGGCATCCCGAATCAGCGCAAGTCGTTTAAGTAGTGGGGAATCACGATTATGTGGCCTCCAATCCCAGATCGAGGTACCCTGCAGATAGTAGGTATGCATCCACCTTGACCACAACGAGTTAGCCTCCACATGGCAGTTCCATAAAACCGTAGATAGTAATGCACTGTTCCACGTTTTACAATTCTGCAGGCCTAACCCACCTTCTCTTTTTGGAGTACAGAGGGTATCCTAGGCGACGCGGTAGTGTTTCCCACCCCAAAGGAATAACCGACAAAGGGACGTGATACGATCCATAATGGTAGCTGGGAGGGGAAGGGTTTGCATCCAAAAAGAGAGCACCCCTTGGATGACGGACTGAACTAAAGTCAATCGTCCCGCATACGATAAACTCTTTCTCTGCCATGCCTACAGATATGCTTCAACAATTTCAACAAGAGAAGAATATTGTGCAACAGATATCTTAAGGGGGCCCAGGGGAACTCCAAGGTAACGAACAAGGAACACTCCTTCAGGGAAATCGACCATAGCCAAGATAGCTTCCTTCGCAACCCCTAAAACACCTCCCAGGAAAATATTAGATTTGGTAGGGTTGACATTTAAACCCGCCACCAAACTAAGAGTCTGTAAGCCATCCACAGGGACCCTGATAGATGGGATGTCACCTCTGGAGAAGAGCATTAAATCATTTGCAAATGCAAGGTGGGAGATACCCAGAAGCCCGCATTTCGGATGAAAGTTAAAACTCCCAGTCGAGGTCTTAGTTCTCAGGTAGCGAGATAAATACTCCAAACACAACAGAAATAAGGAAGGAGACATGGGGTTTCCCTGGCGGAGGCCACACTTTCCTGGAAACATGCCATAGAGGGAGCCATTAATGGTCACCGAGAAGGAGGCAGTAGAGACACATGTCATAACCCACAAGATAAACAGCGAGGGGAAGACAAGGCCAATCAACATTTCATGTAAAAACTCCCAAGAAACAGTATCATAAGCTTTGGTGAGATCGATTTTAAGGAGGCAGCATGGTGAGAGGCTCTTGCGACTATACCCACGGACCAACTCATAGGCCAAGAAAACATTATCTCTCAATCGTCGCCCCCCAACAAAGGTGGATTATGCCAGATCTATGATACTATCTAGTTCAGAAGTCAATCGATCTGCTAGAATCTTGGTGATGGTTGGTGAAACACTGACCCTAAACACTTGAGTGATTTGAACAAAAACTTGGGGAAAATCCATATGAGTTTTATATATGCCTTTGATTAATGGTGTCTGCCTTTGACCTTATTTATATACATTGATGAAAAAATTATGATATATGTAGTAGCTCAAAGCTTGAGTTTTTTTTAAGTTTGAATGAATGGACACACTCAATTTTCTTTTAAAACGAATTGATCAATTTTTTTTAGTGTTTAAATTGCTTGAGGACAAGCAACAGTTCAAATGTGGGGGTATTTGATAGAGATACTGATAGGCTTTTATTTGATGCATTAATGTAGGTGAATTGTGTAGTATTTTGGGATAGATATTATGCTAAATTGTTGTGTTTATATTATGTTTGATTGTTAGGAGCTTTTTGGAAAAACAGAGCAAAAAGATAGCAATTTGGAAGAATGGTCAATGTTTCAACATATAGACAAGCAGTTGGGAGAAGATGGGACAAAATGACAACATATGAAGCAAAATAAGACAGCAGTAAGATAGATGGGAATTAATTAAAAGAAAAAGCGACAACACCTCATGTACAAAATGCAATACACTAATAGCAAATTGAAGACTATGCATATGTGAAATGTAATGTACAAAGAGAGGATCCAATGTTTTGAAAACTAAAAAAAGATAGCAATTCCTTTTTTGGCAACGACACAACTTCCACAAAAAGTGCATCCAAACAAAGGAGAGGGGAGGGCATCATCAAGCTTGAGAGTCCACCCAAGAGGAACTAACATAAAGCTTTGAGGATTCCACCTCCAAATCACAATTTTACTGCAGAAATTTTACACAATTTGAAGTCGCTTTTTTAATCTCTATTTGATTCTTTCATGAGTTTGTTTAGGGTTTATGCTTTTGGATTGTTTGGCATATTGATTTATCGCTAGAACCTTGATTTGTCTTAAGGATTTGATGTTTTGGTGATGTTTTAATATTGAATTTTGCTAGAATTCATGATTGAATATTTATATCCATATTGATTTTCCTTGGGTTTACTTGTTCTTCCTTTGGATCATTGAAAGTTTACATGATATAAATTCACCATTGGAAAAAGGGGGTTTTAATATAAGATTGAAGGAAATTTTGGCTAGGAATTTCTTAAGAGTTAGGAGACCCAAGAAACTTAGGAGGTGAAAATAGAAGGTTTGGGTTTGGAACTTAAGAAACTCTAGGAAGAGCTTAAGTAAGGGATTACTAAGTGATGTCTAGAGTGGATAGATTAATTCACCTTTGGGAGAAGGGGATTAATTACTCTTAAAATTCACATAGAAGGTTAGGATTTTTTAATTGTGTACAATAGCTAAATCAATATTAAGGTTGGCAAAAACATCATTCCCTAGGAGATAGTCATTCCCCCATTGAAGTTAATCCATTTAATTAGTCAATTGATGCACTTTCTTCTTAATTAATTATTGCACAGATATGCCATATTCATAATTATTTAGTTTGCATTGAATTGGTTAGTTGCTTAGAAATTGATTTGAGATTGTAATAATTCTTTACATTGCTTTTAATTTCCAAAATTTCACCTAACCTGATTCCAAACACTATAGCTAATGTAGATTTATAATCCCTGTAGACATGACTTGGTTCTTACTGATTTATTACTCACTTCGACAACTGTACACTTGCAGTTCATGAATAATTTTTATCTAAACTTTTGTCATATTCCTATATTGTGTGATAATACTAGTGCTATAACTCTTTCTAAAAATCTGTGCATCATTTTAGGACTAATCATATAGAAATCAAACATCATTTTCTTAAAGATCATGTTTTAGAAGGAATCATTGATCTTTTGCATGTTAATACTGAGAATCAAGTAGTTGACATTTTTACCAAGCTGCTCTCTAAAGATAGATTTTACATGTTAAGAAAAGAGCTTGGCATATGCAAACTCTTTGATATTATTTCTTTATAAATATTCTCTACTACCTGTCTTTGCATTTCATTTAGCAAGCTAACATTTTAAGAGAGACATGTCCTAAAAATAGGAAGTCATTAATGGCATTATTTTACCCTTTTCAAAAACACAACCGTAGTTTGACAACTTTATGTACGTGTCTGTTAAAAGATATGCAAGTGATTACGCTTCCTCTTATGAACTGTACATATACTCATCCTCTCACAAAATCAACGCTCAGGAATTACTTAGTATACCCTATGCAAACTTCTCTTGTCTTTGACCTTCTCATCTACGTCGCTTTCTCTTTGAACTTTAACTCTCTGCATTCTTATTGCCTTTTATTTGCTCTTATAAACGTCACTAAATGCTTCTACAATGATAAGATCAAAATCAAAAGGAAAAAATAAACCCCAACTTCTTCTAATCAAGCCTGTATTATGGAACCTTTCTCCTCTAAACCTCAAAAGAAGAAAGTACTTGAACTGCACTGGATTACAAATAAAAGTGATTCAAATAAAGAATCTACTCGGTTGATTAGATGACCACAAACTAGAGGAAATTTTGTAAAAACAAGTCGAGGAAATTTATGAATAAAAAGAAACCACGGATGCTAAAAAGAAAGAGGAAGAATAAGACAGAAAAAGCAAAAGGGAAGAAATAAAGAAGGCAAAGTGCTCGTAACTAAAGATACTATTGATAGAAAAGAGCTGCCTCAAGAAGGTATATTCCCCAAAGAAAAAAAGTCAAATAAAATAAAGAGATATTTCCCAAAAGAAAGGTAGTTGCTAGGCGAATCTTGCCTTCTATGATGTTTGATGACATAGGTATACCAATCTCTCCTTACTTGTTGCCATTGATTGCGAAAATTTTCTGAAATTAGATGAGACAGTATGCGATGAGCTAGTTAGGATATTCTACACACATATGAAAACGGAAGAAATTAATGGAAAGCTAGTCATTGTCTCATGGGTGCATGAACGTGAAATTTTAATTTCTAAAGAAATCTTAAGAGATATACTGGAAGTAGCTCCTATAGGGAGAACTAATTTTGCCTATTATAAGTGGGATGTTGATGATTTGGAGTTAGCTGAAGAAGTCAAATCTCTTTACCTTCATGTTGAGAACACCCAGTACGGGAGACCTTGTAGCAAACAATTAGATTTAATACCACAATGCCTTGCATCGCTTTCATCAACTGCAATTTTCCCAGGAGTAGCTTAGTTAAAAGGTGCAGTTTGTTAGACACTTATGTAGTGTATAATTTGTTGAAACGGAACATGTGAATCTTCTAGCTATGATCTAGAGGTTCATGATAGATAAAGGGAATCATAAGAATCCCACCAGTTTTCTATCTTATGGGATGTTGCTCACCAAGATTTTCAACCATTATAAAATTCCTTTTGCAAATCTGAATTAGTATGCTTTGGCTATGTTTCACCCTTCCATTCCCTATGAATTTGGATATAAATTAGAAAACAATATCTAGGTTGTCAAAAGATTTGAAAGAGTAGTAAAAAACTTAGATCCTACACTAGATCAACAAACTCTTATTCCTCCTCAGGATGAAAATAGTGCAAAACTCCATCAACAACTGCAGAACATTCAAGCCAATCAAACACAAATGTGAGAACAAATAGATAGGATGAAAAATCAGCCTTTTGACATCCTTTTTTCTAAGAAAAATCTTTGAATCCTTTCATTAACTCTATTGCTACTCTTGTTTGCTTGGCTTATTGAACTTGTTTTTATTTCACCTCCTTCCTATACTCT
>JANITW010000007.1:31497716-31515068 GCA_027564335.1 Erythroxylum williamsii
CAAATAAATCCAAATTTTCCACTAATACTTTCAATAAAATCAAACTATGCCATAAATCATAAATCAAATTAATTCATACTTAATAACATCAAGAAAAACAAATTTGGGGCCCAACATTAACTCACATAATTCAAACCGATTGAGATTACACATCTAGGTCAACTTGTAATATACTCCAGAATAGCTATTACCTTGATAATCTGAAAATGTCTAAATACTTTCAGTCAATTTGTGCTTCTAAATCATACAATAGACACATAATCCACATATTACTAAGTTGATCAATCATATAATTATTCAACTGTGCACATGTATGTCTGTCATATTTGATGCATGCCCAATTGATTTTCTCGGGTATATGTCCTTAATCATAAATCTTGATCATTCATTCATTATAACTTGTCCATAACTTGTTTGTAATTAGGTTACGCCTTATGTAAGTTTGGTTATCCTGAATTCATCAATCCAACATTCATCAATCCTTTATTAATGCTTTATATTGACACAATTTCCCTATTTCTCTTATACTATTTCATATTGTTTATATCATTTGAATCACATTTGCATTCATAAGAAAACCATCACTCCTTCAATAACTTATAAATTCTAGCTTTAGGTACATTGATATCAAACAATCCAATCCTTAATTTATAATATCATTTATGAACCTAAACTCATCAAATACTTAGCCAATTGATTCAACATCAACCTAAGTTCATTTTAAGCCCCCAATCTAGTCTAATTACACCAATGTATAGTGTCTTATCCTTATATGATTCAATAATAACACAAAACATAATTTTTCCTCTCTACTAAGCACTCTACTAAGCATTTCCATGATCATAGGAAGGGACCAATACAATTCCCACAATCTTGGGATGGGTTAATCGAAAGTTCACCTTCACTTTCCTTTAAATTTTCTTCCAAATTTTGACACCTTCATGATAATTCATCAATTACACCTTAAAGATACTCCAATTCCTCATCAATTCATCTTTAATTCCAATTCTAATTCCAATTCAAATCATTCATTTGGTAGCTGATAAATTATGGTCTGTCAAGCATCAAAATCAAAACAGAACATAACCAATCCATTTGTTAAATTCCTAGCACACACAACACCAATACTACGACTAAATTCATCCTTGATCAATTATCATAAATATTATTCTAACATATGTCAATACATCAATAAATAACTTACTATCTCAACTCAATGTCTCCTCAAACATCAAGCTATCTTAACCTTATGTGTAGTGTTTACATCCTTTCTTCCCAATGTTTCTTTATGAACAAGTTGTCTTCTTTTAATCATAACTCTCTTAAAGATCCAAATGCCATGATTCTTGTGCCCCTAAAACTAGACTTGCATTAGTCTTATTATATCCAAAAATTACACAAACATCATTTCCCCTTAAAATATAATCTCCATCCAAATTCTATTATGTTTATAGTAAGAAATAGACTGGCAACCAATACTCAAACCACAATGAATTATTATCAAGACATGTTTTAACCAAACTGGTTTATAGAAGCATTAATAAGACATCAATCATTTTTCATGTTTTATACTTTCACTAATTCGGACTCTAAGTTCGAACATAGGCAGTATTAGGGAAATGAACATAACTCAAGATCTAGTCATTATTTTATCAAGAAACTTTCATATAAGTGAAGATAAGACCGACATCTACAACTTTCATTGTTTGAGTTTCTTCAAATTCGTGCTCTAAGGATATGAAAAATAGATCAAAAGAGAAAGATGAAATTGAAACTAAAATTTCAATTTGCCTTGATAACTTCTTTCCTTCTCCTCTTCTCTTCCCCTTTTCTCTCCTTCTCTTCTCATTTCATTTTTCTCCCTCCTCTAACCTTATGTCTGACCTTCACTTTCACTTCTATTTCCTTTTTCATCCATTTTCTCTAAAAAATTCAAAGAAAGTCAAACTAATCCATGTGTCACCATTCTATTAGTACATATGTTATCCTTCTATTGGTCTATATGTTACTATTCTGTTAGTCCATATTTCACTTACTTTAGGCTCCATATGTCACTCATTTAAGCCTTTATATGTCACCAATTGTAAACATGTCACTTGTAAGGTTATATATGTCACCATTTATAAAGCTACATACGTCACCATTCTATTGCTCCATATGTCACATGTTTAAAGTGCCATTTGTCACAAATTTAAAGGGCCACTTGTTGCAATTATACCCAAGCCACTTGTTATCCATTTAACTGAGCCATTTGTCACTTAATCCTAATTTCATATGTCACCATTTCATAGGCCTAATCAACTTAAATCCCTATGTATCAATTTGTCTTGCTCTTTAACATTTTTCTTAGACTAGATGCACATATCACCTCATCAATTACTCAATTGTAACAATACATTCCCAATTCACCAATTATAATCCATCAATTCATATTATTGGTAAATCAAAATACAAAACATTAGGAATGCAGATTTATATCACATTCATTTTCGTTCCATACCCTAAAATATGTCAATTGAGTGCATATACTATCTTGAAATGTTTTATAAATCATGATTCATATGTGTATATGAATATTATGCATGTGAATGAAATGCACCTCATACATTCTTAAATGAAACAATTCATATAACTCAATCTAACAGTTTAATCTCTTAACAATTGTAGGAGGCAGGATATTGCAATTGCCACTATAGAATCTGTTATCCCGAAGATGAATATGTATTTATAAGTGAATCAAATTAATTATAACCATACATTTAATTTTAAGAATTATTACATATTCTAATATTTATTTTTGTGCTAAAAAGTATTTATCTTTATCTAGATATTTTGTGAATAATATCTAATTTTTCTAATGTGAAATATATATTATAAGTAATATTTGGATCCTTCTAATAATATCTCCTTTAAAATTTTGATTAAGAATTAATGAACCGTCATACTACTTTATTAATGATTGAAAAATAAAGATGAAGAAAATTATATATTTAAGTTGTCAAGATTTAAGGAATGGAAAAAGAGCGACTTAAATCAAGTTTGTTATATAAAAGATAAAGCAAGGCGAGTGCTCATGGCTAAAAATGACATTAAGAGAAGATGACAAATATACTTTTATTGCCCTTTTAATGAAGGCATAGAGGATTAGCGGATAACATCTCTTTAGGTAATATTAGCATGTTCAAGATGTGTCGTAACTTTACTTATTGCCCGTATAACACAAGGGAAGAAATTAAAAATATTTAAGGGAGATTAATTCAAGTTTTTTAATGTGATCATTAAGTCTCCCAAAATGTCAGATGAGTGGAGACTTAGTATGCTAATTCCTTTATACAAGAACAAATGGGACATCTAAGGTTGTAACAACTATAAAGGCATCAAATTAATTAGTCATACTATGAAGTTATGTGAGAAGGTGATTAATAAGAGACTGAGAAAGGATGCATCTATCTCAGAGAACCATATTGGTTTCATGCCAAGAAGGTCTATGACATAAGCTTTATATCTCCTTAACAGATTAATGAAATATTACAGGAAATAACAGTATAACCTATACATAGTTTTTATTCATTTAGAGAAGACTTATGACAGGTTAGCTAGGGATATCATATGGAGGTTTTTAGAAGTTAATAGAGTTCCTATGACCTATATACAGGTTACTAGAGATAAGTATAATGGTGTAACGATTATAGAAAGGACAATAGGACGAGATATAGAGAATTTTTCTATAAATATTGGGCTACGCCAAGATTCCTCATTAAGTGTTTTTTGTTTGCAATAGTGATGAATGAGCTCACCAAGATTATCCAAGGGGATATGCCTTGTTATATGTTATTTGTTGATTACATTGTTTTAATAGATAAGACAAAAGAGGATGTCAACGTCAATCTACAAGTTTTAGATAGATACATTAAAATAGAAGCGTTTTAAATTGAGCGAGACTAAGATTGAGTATTTATAGTGTAACTTCACAGGCCATAAGGTGGCTTTCAACATGGAGGTAAATATTAGTTCAGAAGTTATACCAAAGAAACAATGTTTTAAGTATCTAGGACTATCCTCTAAAGCAATGGAGGATTGATGAAGATATAGTTCACCGCATCAGATCAGGATGGATTAAATGGAGAAGTGCATTATAAGTTTTATGTGACAAAAAGATACCAATCAAGCTCAAAGGTAAATTTTATCATTTAACAATTAGGTTGGCTAATTGGGGTTTGGTTGTGTGTAAGTTTTAATTATTAACCCTCGATAATCCACAAGCACGCAATTTGTTAGTGTAGTACCAAAGGTGTCAATCCCACGAGGAGGAAACTAACTTAATCCTAAAATCTAAGGCCAGAAACAAATAACAAAGTTTTAAGATGCAATAAAACTAATACAAGAATTTAATTCAATCAATGAAATTAGGAATCAAACAAGAAAATACTAATTATTAACCAATTTGCAACACACCTAAGAATCAACCGAAGGAAATTACCAATTGAGAGAAAGAGAATTTTACCTATTCTTAATGCTAACCTAACCGATTATGAATTATTGAATTATTAGTTCTAGACTATCTTAGGGTTAATTACTCTCTCTTCAGTTATAACCATTAACCTTAAATCATAAACCCTAATCAGATTATGGAGGTTGCAATCTCTCAATTCACAACCTATCCAAAACCCTAATTAGTTCTGAAGTCCTCTAATAAACTATCAGAAACCTGTATATGATCTCTCTCTGCATAAATTATTGATCTGATTTAATTCTAGTCTCTATTAAATCACCTAATGCTCATTAGCCCAATTTAATTATTTTCATTCGATTCACCCTCTTAATTTATTATCGAAATATGCAATAGCATAATCAAACCATAACAATGTCTTATTATCGAATTATGCAATAGCATAATTAAACAACAATAATATCCAATAAACACATAAACAATCAGATTCTCATTAATTCAAGAATAAAATTTCAAAGGTTAGAACACCCTTGACATTTTCAGCTGGATACTAACTCTATCGTAACTCAAAAGCTAGCGGAATAGTTATTTTAGATAAAATTATACAACTTTTTTAACACAAAATTTTGCCTACCTTATTACTTTAGCTAATCATCCTTATAAAAATGTACTAATAATGCCACTTATTTGGTTGGCCTAAAATTATAAATGAGTATAGAAAATTCCTAGGGTAAATTGACTAACATTTTATCTTAATTAGCCAGTATATTTAGCTCTAAGTAACTTAGGTCACTAATTTCACAAGCTTATAAATCTTCGTAACATAAAAGACTATGTTTAAGGCTAAATATATCTCGTTAAGTCCTAAACATTGACGCATTCACACAATTCACTTCATGCAACCTAAACAAAATATCATACAATATGTAAAATTCATACTCAAGGTAAAAACACATAACCCTCCTCACACTTGAATAACACATTGTCCTCAATTTGAGGCTTACACAAACACACCAGGAACACAATATGTGAAAACATAAGAAGAAAATATTTAAAAAATTAAAAGAGATGGGTTAGAACATGAACTCATTAGGGTGATTGAGGTGGCGATGTGTCGGAAGTGGAGAACAAATGTGTTTGATGTCGAGCTGGCTTTTCTATCTTATAATTTATTCGGAGAGAGTAAGAGAATTAGTAGGTCAACACATTCCGAATCATTGATATTTATTTACAGAAATGAAACAACTTTAATTGCATAACAATTTAAATCTACCCTAAACAAGCTAATTTATAGTCATTAGCTTGACCTTTTATCATTGGAAACTCGATCGGGATCAATTATGAGCGACTTGTATCCATCGTTTTTGTTCAACATTAGTTTTGTACCATGTAAGTAAGCTACAAATTGTAAAATGATCAAAAGGACAATGTTGATAAAATTATGAATACCAATTAAGCTCAGTAATGTCCTTTTTTGAGCAAACTGTCAGCAAAATAGGGAATAATAAAACTCCATTAATCTTTCATAAAATCTAGTACTTTCCCCGATAAAAGGGCGAGTTGTACTCTTCTTGGTTCATCCGCATTCACCCTCATCTCCTCTTCTTCTTTAGCTTCTTGAAAAAAGACTTCCATAACTTCTTCAAACATGATGTTTGTTGTCATTTGTTCTTTGTCCTCTCGTTCCTTCAAAGATTCGAGTACATCAATTTTTTAAATGAGTTATCCTCCAACTGATTTTTTAATATATCATTCATATTGAATGTCACCTGTTCATAACTAATCCGAATGCTAAGAGTCTCTTCATGGACATCTACTTAAGTTTTTTTATGTTCAACTATAGTATATCAAGAACTGGTAGATAATAGGGAGGGTTGGCATTCTTTTCTTCATCGTCTTTCCTGGTCTCTTGGTCTTCGACAAGATGGGGTTCAGCTTGGTGTTCCATTGGTTCTTCTAGCTCTTCCCCATTCTTAAATGTGATAACATCATATTGCTCTCATTGATTTAATTCTATATTGCTTAGAGAGTCTTCCACAATTCTCCTACAAAATTCACGGGAAAGTTATCTCACATGAATCTCTAGGTTGTGAATAGAAGAGGCATGATTTTCCATTACTTGATCAATTTGATCTTCCAATCTCTTCCGGGTGTCTTTCATGTTTGTTAGCTTATCCATGATTTTGTCCAATTTGGAATCCCATAAATTAGACTCTCTTACTGAAATCCTAACAAGTCTTAATGTCCTATATGAGTACTTACATTGATAGACTAATAAAAATTTAAGTGGTTCTACCACCCCGAAGTGTACATGTTTATATAAGGATGATGATTTCCCCAACTAAATTGGGGCTCATTGAAATCTACAAGAGTCCTTTGCTCTTTATAATATATATCCTCCATGATCGTTCTTTTTATTTCTTCTTGATCTTTAATTTATGGATTCTTCATCGCTACCTTGTGATGTCGAAATCAATATGTTTTCGAATTTTCACCCAAATTTTCTACACTTTTTTTAACAAAATATGGTTTAAAAAACCATAGACTACAAGAATTAAACTAATCTACGCCTCTCGGTCAACGATGACAAAAACTTGATTGGGATTTAGTTGTGTGTAAATTTTAATTATTAACCCTCAATAATCTTCAAGTGCACAGTTCGTTAGAGTAATACCAAAGGTGTCGATCCTATAAGGAAGGAATAAATCAAATCCAAAAATCTAAGGAAAGAAACAAATAATAGAAATTCAAGATGCAACGAAACTAATACGAGAATTTTATTCAATCAATCAAATTAAGAATCAAGCAGGAAAATACTAATTATTAAGCAATTTGCGACACACCCAAGATTAACTGAAGGAAATTACCAATTGAGAGAAACGGTATTTTACTTGTCCTTAATGCTAACCTAATTGATTATGAATTATTAGATTGTTAGTTCTAAACTATCTCAGGGTTGATTACTCTCTCTCGAGTTATAACCATTAATCTTTAATCATAAATCCTATTTA
This sequence comes from Erythroxylum williamsii, assembly GCA_027564335.1. NCBI lineage: Eukaryota > Viridiplantae > Streptophyta > Magnoliopsida > Malpighiales > Erythroxylaceae > Erythroxylum > Erythroxylum williamsii. The sequence goes on from JANITW010000007.1 coordinate 31,505,178, forward strand.
GATTATGGAACTTGCAAACTCTCAATTCACAACCTATCTAAAAACCTAATTATTTCTGAAGTTCTCTAATAAACTATCGGAAACATTTACAAGATCTCTCTCCACATAAATTATCGATATAATTTAATTATAGTTTCTATTAGATCACCTAACTCTTGTTAGTCTAACTTAATCATTTTTATTCGATTCACCCTCTTAGTTTATGATCTAATTAATAATCGAACCACAATAATGTCCAATAAGCACATAAATAATCAGATTCTTATTAATTCAAGAATAAAATTCCAAATGTGAGTTTAGAACATCCTCGACATTCTAGATCTTAGCATTAACTGTTCAATCCAATGCTATATAATAATAAAACTAAAAAGAATAGGAAATACAATCTAAAATGGATGATGGGAGGCAGTGACATGGGGAAACCTCCTGATCTAAGATGTACTTTGAGTTAACTTCTCCTCCTCTTCTCTCTTCCTTCTTCTCTTCCTTTATCTTTTGATGATCTCTCTTTAGGGTTTCTCAAGGTGACTAATGCAAAAAAGGCCATCTTCTCTACCTTTTTATGGTCTTTTTATACTTCTTTATGTTTTGGGTAACCCTAGGGCTTTTTCAGGGTCCAAAAGATCCAAAAAATCCCTCAAAACTTGATGTTCGTGATTGTCTGCACGTCTACCTAATAAGCCATGTTATTGGGTGAAACCTAGAGCTTCTGTCACAATTATGGTCTAATAAGCCATGATCGTAGGCCATTGTTTTAGCCCAAATATCTCCGAAACTCCTCCATTCTTCAATGTTGACCCTAAAATACTAGTAAACACATTAAGGTACCTCAAAAACATAATATTTAAGCTCAAAAGCTTGCACTACACCTTAAAAAACTTAAAAATAAATAATTAATAAACTAACATAATTCTAACCTAAACAAATAATAAATGATTGTATTAACAGCTAAATACATATCAAAGTATGCCCTAAAATACAATGTAATTTACACTTGTCATTGGCTATACTCTATGAGGTGGAGCATTGGCCAACCAAACAAGTGCATAAACTTTAACATACTAGGATATGGGTTAAGTATCTCACATAAAAAGGCCTTTCTCTTTCTCATAGGTCTTGTAAATATTTTCCTCCGAGTCTTATATCTTATATTTAGTCTAAACATTTAATATGCAATACTTTTCTCTAAGTTATTTAACCTAAACATTTCCTTACTTAGCCTAAACTTTTTCTTATATTAACTTGTTTATTTTATTTGTTTACTTGTTTTATTTTTTATTTATTTACATATTTTATCTTTTATTTTGATTCTTCACTTTATTCTATATTTATTGTATTATTTATTTTACATTTTTATTTGTTTGTACCTATTTATTTATATTTCTTTTATTATTATCTTTTATGTCTATTTTATTTTATTACTTTATTATTTTAATATTTTTATATATAGATCAAAAATAGTCTCTCTATCAGTAAAGGGTAAGGTTGCATACTTTTGGATCTCCAAAGACCTCGCGTGTTAATTGGACTTCTACTAAATTATTATGTTGTTATTATTTACCTATATAATTAGGGTCAATATATCATTTGATAATAAAATCTAATTCTCATGTTATAATATGACATTAGAGACCCCTTAATATATCTTAGAGTCCTCTTTACAACATTCCAATGTTATTTACCAAGATTCACCATATTGCAACTAATCACTCTCATTATATGTGTAATGTTTGATCTTGTACAAATTAATAATGAACATTAAACTCCATACTGATGTATATGATACTAGAAACATATACATCCTATCATCGTCATTGTTAGGACTCATACTAGATGAAAACTTGAAATTAACATGAAGAAGGATTGATGTTGGCTTACAATTATATATGTTTAAACATTGCAAAACCTTTTTAGGCAGTTTTTTTAGAAAGTTAAATTCCTATTATTTACGTTTGAAGGAATATACATCCCTTGAATCTTATTTGGTGGTCTCGAGTATTTCAATTTAAGTTCCTTAGTCCAATGTTCCTTTAATCTTTATCATAACCTTTATTGAGGCTTACAACTAATATATTGTCTACATACAATAGTAAGATAATAAAATCATTATCATCAAATCTCTTAAAGTATGCCTAGGGATTTGCATTAGGTCTATTATATCTAAGGATCATGATAATACCAACACCTCAATGCCAATTTAAGACCATAAAGAGATTTATTTAACCTGTATACCAAGTTCTTTTTTCTTTTTCTTTAAAAACTTTTGATTAGAGCATATAATTTTTTTTCAATATCTCTATTGAAAAAACAAATTTTTACATCAATTTGTTCTAAATGTAAATTAAACATAGCACACATTGCTAAGATTATTATGACTATAGTAAGTTAAACCAAAGGAGATATTTTATTAAAGTTAATTCTTCACTTTTTAGTATACTATTTCACTGCACAATATCACTTCACTTGATCGTTACCATTTTACCATTTTCCTTGATCCTAAAGATCTATTTATTACTAATTAGTTTCTTTTCCTATAATATTAGTACAAGTTGTCAACTTTTATTATTTTTTAAAGAGCTTAAATTTCTACCTACATTGTTGTCATCTGCTAAGAGGTATTTAGATTATTAAGCATTTCCTCAAATTTTATTAACTCTCTATCGTCTCTTAAAAGGTATTACGTTATATTACCTTCCATTATATAATCTGAATGCCAATCTGGTGGTTGTTTATGAAATCTAACTGATGAACTTCTTGAGCTTCATATGCAATTGATTATTAAACATCTTAATTTCATATTACTTCAAAAGAAGTCTTTTGTTGAAATTCCCTTTTGTAATTATATCATAGTCTTTAAACTTCTTCGAAAATACTTTTTTCTCCTTCTTCCATTTGTAATTTATTTTCTATAAATGTTACATCCTTGCTAACCATACTTTGCAGGTATCAGGATCCCATAGACAATACCTCCTCACTCCATCATCATATAATAAGAATAAACAATATTTGGAATTTGGATCCAACTTCATTGTTTCTTTAATACATTATGTACACAAGACATTCAAATATATAAAGGTTGGAATAATCCACCAGCTTCTTAGTTTACATCTCCATTAGCATCTTAAACTTAATTATAGTTTATAAAACTAGATTTACCACATAATAGACAATAGTTACTATTTTCTACATAAAAAGCCTTATCTAGGCCTACAACTCTCAACATTGCATTTTTCATCTCTTACATAGTTCTTTATGTTCCACCATTCTATCTTGTTTAGGAGTTTATATAATAATTAACTTTTTTTATTCCTTCTTGATTACAAAATTCAGTAAAATCATTTCTAATATATTTCTCCTTTATTATTCATTCTTAAGAACTTAATCTTTTTACCATAATGAAATTCAATACAAGCATTAAAAACTTTGAAGAATAAAAGCAAATATGGTTTCCTTTTTATAAGGTATATCCAATAGCTTTTAGAATCTTCATCAATGAAACATACAAATTACTTTGCTCCTCTTAAGGATGGATTTGGTGCTTACCATATATCAAAGAGAATCAATTGAAGAACAATATTTGATGTATCTTACACAATGATACTTACTTGTAACATAATGTTCATAAAAGGGTATTAATACCTATGTAAGCTCAGGGAGTAGTTTTTCATTAACAAGGATTTTTGTTCCTTTTTTTTAATATATGTCCAATTTTTTAATGCCATAACATTGAAGATATTTCACTTGGATCATTTGAAAGTGACTTATGTTTCTACTTCTAGCAATGTATCTTCCTTTAACTTGTAGAACTTTACATCTATCTTTTCTCCCTTTTTAAGTATAAATGCACTTTAAATTAACTTCAAATTCTTATTGAAATTTTCTTTTCGCATAAATCATTTAGTCATTCTAAAGACAACAATTTCTTTTTCAAGCCCTCCATATGTCATACTTTCTGAAAAATATGAATTGTACCATCATACAACTTCAACTTAAAAGTTACAATACTAAAAAAACATTAGAGAATATTCATTATAACTATACATAGATTCTCTTGACATAGGTTCATAATGATGAAGCTATTCTCTTTTAACTATACATAGATTCTCTTGACATAGGTTCATAATGATGAAGCTATTCTCTTTTAAAGGTTATAAGAAAAGTAATTTTTGAGTTGAAGGCCCACATATCAAGTAGTGAATTCCTATTTTCAATTATTATTATGGCTTTATAATATATAGCTCAAATTTTCTTGAGAATTGAAATTGTTTTATTTAAATTCCATTAATATTTTTAGAGGGACCTTTCTTTTCACATCTATAGTGTTTTAAAAAATTATTTAAATTCCATTAATATTTTATAAGGGACCTCTTTTTCTCACATTTGTAGTATTTTAAGTTCTTCTTACTTCTTGATTTTAATCATGTATAATTTCAACTCCCATTTAAGTCACATTTTATTGATCTTCCTCTTATAATCGTTAAAACTTTAACTTATAACTAGACTGCTTGTCTTCTTTATTTTTTTATCAACTTTTTTCCTCTAGAACCATGGCTAAAATACCATCAAGGACTAAGTAGTTTGTAAGAAGATCATTAGTTAAATTGATAATTGGTTGACTATATGAATTAAGTAGACTTTAAAGTAAAAGTACAATACATTCATGTGGATCTATAATATAATCCAATGATGTGAGTTAAGAGAATGTAGTGTTTAAATTATTAATTTGCTTAGTCATCAAAGTGGATACTAACATTTGAAGAGTATAAATTTTCCTTTAAAAACCTTATCGTAAAGTGACTTTACCTCGTATAGCTTTATAAGATGATCCTATATCTCTTTTGTTATTTTCTTTTCCTTTATATTTGATAAAACTTCATGAAATAAAATTAGATCAAGATTTGTAATATCATTCATGTCTATTTCATTCCAGTTGGCATTATCTATAAATTATGGCAGTTATTCTTTATAAGGATAATTATCATCTTTAACTTCTATAATAAGAATATCTTTCGATTGAACTTGTCAATCTTAAATTTTGGTTATAATTGCTTCTATATCAAGCTACTTTGAACTAAAAGAAATATTTTCTTCTATTTCACGTAAACAATATTTATATGTTAATAGTACTTAATACGTTTAAAGAGTGAATATTTTTTACCTTATTTTTGATATGGAGGTTCACTTATAATTGCAATCATAAAGCAGTTAGTGGAATGATTAAAGAGATATACACCTTAATTAGGCTCTGATGCCACTTATTGGAATAATTAGAGAGAAAGAATAAGTTCATAGTTTAATTAAGATTGGAAGAAATAGGACGCACAAAATATTATTATAAGTAAAAAAAGAAGTTATAATACAAACACCCACTAAAAAAGAAGTTATAATACAAACACTCACTAACTATAAGTTACAAATAATAATTTAAAATTTAAAACTATAAGATTGAAATTCTCACAATTTCAAATATTGCATGATTGAATTTGTTTCTTGATGAATGAAACAAAAATATTGATAGGTATTTATAGGTTAATCAAACTAATTTTAACCGTACAATCAGTTTGTTATAATTACTATAAATTATAATATTTTCATTTTTCACCATAAATTGTTTATCTTTATTCAAATATTTTATGAAATATCTAAATTCTTTTAATGTGAATAATATCTAAATATTATGAGTAATATTTAAATTTTTAATAGTCTAAACTAGGAGTTTTATGGAGGACTTAATTGCAATGTAAGAAAAAGATGATTTATTCACCATGAATCCTAACAAAACCTTATAGTTGGAATTTATAAATCCAACCTTTTATAAATACTATTGAGAAATAGTAGGTAAAGATATAACAAAGAAATGCCTTACTATCATTCACAATGGATCGTGTTTAGAAAAGCTCAACTTTATAGTGACGATATTATTTCCCAAAAGTGAGAAGGCAAAAGCAATGCAGAATTTCAATCCTACATCAGTTTGTAATGTCCTCAACAAATAGGTGTTAAATATGATGACAAATAAACTAAAAGATGAAACCAGTTCTCCCATCAATAATTTCTTAAGAACTAAACGTCTATGTGACTATAAAAGAAATCACTAATAATAGTCTAATAACAGTGGAGAAAATTAAATAAGGGTTTGTAGCGCTTAAAATGGATATGAGTAAGGTTTATGATAGAGTTGAATGGGGGTGGCTATAATGAAGTTTACTAAGGATGAATTAATTGTGGAATATTTTCTGTGTTGGATTATGCCTTAAAGCCAATCAGTTAGTTGTATTTAAATGACAAAATAATTTAAAGGAATTATTTATCCTATACATATTTAGATTTATATGATAAAGTCTATAGGATAATTAATCATTAGAAATGAAATTATGATGAGATTATAATTATGAGATTTATATTGCATTTATGTATTATCTATAAATTGTTCCTAGTCATTGTTCTATTAAAACTAGACATTAATATAATCTAAAAAGACTAGCACACATTATGTTTTCACTTATAAGGAAAGTAGTTAATCTCATAAGTTAAAGTATGGAGAGCTCCTTAAACGAACTTGTAGGTGCTTATTAGAGAACAAGTTCACTGAACTGACCGTATATGAGAAATCCATTTTGAACATTACTTGTATGTCTATGGAAATTTTCATTGTGATGATTGTATATAAGTGATCATTTAACTAGAGATCTTTAAAGTTATTTGTAAAGAAATTGTTATTTTTTGATACTACTTATGACATATTCTAAGTATGGATAGCTCGTTCTGTAGTCATTGGATGTAGCATGAACTATATAGAGGTAGTTGAGTGATCAAAATATGATTCATCACCTTAAAGTAATTAGAAGGAGAGTTTTGTTTTTCTTGATTAGTATTGATTCAGGAAATTCTTGGCAAAGATATAATGACATTTTGCAAATATTTTACAAATATTATTAATTGAATCCATAGCTAATAGTAGAGAACTAATATGATTAGACTCAAAATAGAGTAGACATTGATTTCATGCTCTATATCTAATTGAAACATTGCATGATGAAAGAATTTAATTATATACAATAATCATGCACAAAAAGGTTCGTCAAAACTACTTTGACATTCCTAAATATTTGGGTAATCATGACGTGCAGCTAAATGTTAATCTTGATATATAGATCTAAATTGTTCAATTAGAGAATTAAAGATAAATTAAAGGAACTAAATTTATCTAATCCTAAATATAGGGTTATAAGTTTGTATCCATTGCCAACATATTTGAGAACCTAATGAGTCCTCACATAAAGAACGAGCTAAAAAGAGAAAAGATATTTTAATCAAGTTGGACTTGATTGTAAAAATTGAGAAACTTTATGATTAAATATGAGATATTATATCTTATTTAGGCATTATTGGTATTTATTTACAATTATTTGTAATTCTAATTAAAGATGAACTGAAATTAGAATTTAATTTCAATTAAATTACTAAAATGTCCAAAACATATTATAAATAGGCTTAAGCTCTGATAAAGCTAATACTCCTTGCTTAACCCTCTCTGCAAGAGTTAAAAAGTTCTCTCAACTTATTCTGTAGATACTACTAGAGGCCAGACACTTGTGAGGCTAAGGTGGTTAAGATGGACTAGTTTTATAAATGGTTCAAGAGATATAACAAAAAAAGGATCAAGCTTCGAAATAAGGTATGAACTAAGATTCACACTTTATTATAATTTGTGTTAATCATTTTATAGAATTAAAGTGATCTTATTTTTTGAAAAATCAAAATAAAAAAGAATCGTAATTATTATGTTACGTATGGGAACAGATCCTAGCCCGATTTTCCAATAATATGTCCTATAATAATAGAACTATATTATTTTGAAGATGGGATTGCAGCAACGAGATCTCCTATCTATATATCTTTTCTTATTATATGCCAATGATTTATCATCACTAATTAAGTACAAAGATAGGTGAGGTCTATTACACGAGTGTAAGATAACTAATGAAAAATTTGCATATGTTTAAGACAAGGTATGGAAACGACTATATGGATGGAACAAAAATTGTCTCACGCATGAGGTGTAACATCCCGTTACCGATGCGATGGGCATGTCGGTAATTTGGATGGATTGAGTGTTGGGTGCATTCATAATTGAATTGCACGTATAGTTGCCTCTGCATCAGTGATAAATGAGTTAATTGCACATGCATACATAGTGACATGCATTCATGATTGTTCCAGCATTTAATTGTGATTATGAGTTGAATTGTGAATTTTGAGATAAATTGTTAGATTTGATTTATTGGGTTTGAAAATTTGAGTTGAGTGGAAATTGAGTTATTGAGAATTGAGGAATAATTTGAATTGAAGAGTTAATTTAGTTGGATTGTGATTTGATTGAGAATTTAAGAGTAATTAGATTGTATAGCTGAGTTAAAGTGAGAATTGAACTTTGGGAGTTGGAAATTGAGAATTGAGTTTGGGATTGAGTGTTTTATATTTTCGAGGATTTATGAGAATTTTTCTGAAATTTTTAGAGCTATGAGTTCGGACCGAGAAAATGGCCTAGAGACTGATTTTAGATTTCTGGTTCTGAAAGTGAGTGGCAAATGGCTTGAAAATTTAGAGTTATGAGTTTATGAATTATTATGATAAGCCATTGGAATTTGAGATTGAAATCAAGTGAATTTGAGGACTTGTAGATTTTGAGTCTCGGTTGAAATCAACCCTTGTGTATATATATTTGGTTCAGAAATTGCAGAGAAATCATTCCTCCTTTTCCCTCAAAATTTCTTCTTCCTCTCGTTGATCTTCGATCCTCTACCCGACCTTTGCTTCTTCAGTGTGGTTGTTGCTTCCTTGTGCCGAGACTTAGCTTGATTCTTGAGAAAGGTGAAGATGGCTGAGATTTGATTTTGGAGTTTTAGCTTGGAGGATTTCGGACGCTTGCAATTTTTAGGGTTACCGATCGATCTTTGATTTTGGTAAGTTATTGTGTTTAATGTTGTATTTATGGTTATTTATGGCATTTATGGTATATAAATGTGTTAGTTTGGGTAGTTGAGTGAGTTAATGGTGGTTTTAAGAGTATTAATGGCGGAAAATGACGATCGGAGAAGATGAAGTAGTCGCACGTCGCGACGTTTGAGTGCAGGCCACGCCGTGATGAGAAAACGTGTGCTCGCTGCGGCGAGCCAAGAGTGACGTCGCGGCGAGCGAGAAAATTCTTCGCCGTGACGAGTATTAGCGGAGACGTCGCGGCGAGGTGTAAAGGAGTGTTCACCGCGGCGAACGTTTCCACGCCGCGACGAGCGACCTATTGCACGCCGCGACGAGGGCTCTTACGTCGCGGCGAGAGGCAGAAAATTCTGAGAGATTTATTTGGTTTTTAGGGCATAACTTTTGGTGTAGACCTTCAATTGAGGTGAACCTTGATTCATTATGAACTAGAGAAAGAGGTCTACAATTGTGGTAAAGATTGAGAGTCTGAATTCTGATTGGTGAGATAGTAATTATCAAAAGAGAATCGATTTCAGTTTCCAATGATTATGTTTTGACTAATTGGAGTATAAGTAGAGTTTAAATAAGAGATTTGTGAAATCGATGGATGCGATTGACCTAGTGAATAGTGAATTTTGGTTATGAAGCGAGAGATAGCGGAATGGGATTAGAGCGTTGGAAAATCATGAACATGCATCCTACAGCTTTGAATTGAGACATGTGCATTCGTGAATTCAATTGATTGAGCATCTAGTGATGAGAATTCATTTGTATTATTATAGAGGCACCGTTGGATCATCAGACTACGGATATCGCTGGGACTTCCAGGCATTAGCTCGGAAGTTACAGGTGAGTAACCTAGTTGGTTCCTCGATCTTTGTGTGATAATATGTGCTGTGAATGTGTGAA
>JANITW010000007.1:31529559-31558319 GCA_027564335.1 Erythroxylum williamsii
GTACCGTCGCAACTTTTCTTCTCTCACCGACGGATTTGTGAGTACCGTCGGAAATTACATACAATATAGTTTCCGTCGGTATATTTCCGTCGCTATTTAACAATTTCCTTGTAGTGCTAAGTGAGGATTAAACACTTCAATATTAATGGTATTGATAGATGCTAGGTTCAACAACTTTCACAATTCACTCCTACGTTCAATAGAGTCTAATTGCATCGACCCCATTTCCTTTGATTGTTATCCAAACTTAACAATGTCTCTTAAATGCTTTGGTATTGCAAATAAAGACTTATAATTACAAAATGAACATTGGATCAATCCACCTAGCATTAACATATAAAATATGTTAAAAATCCAACATTGTAGTCTCCAAATCAATGAAATAGAAAGATATCACTCTTCCTAAGGAATAGGTACTTAAGGTACAACAGGTTCAACTCCACATGTGCCTTTAAGCTCTAATACAAAAATTAAAGAAATAACACCCTTGATATAGATATTGGTAATAAACCAAAAAAATGTTTTACAACAAACTAGGCTTAATGCGTCTTCAATATATGAATGGAATATAGATGAAATGTCAAAATATAACATATTAAATATGATACAACAAATGACCATATATATAGTTGCTAATCCTTATAGAATGCAACTTGGAATCTATGAACATGCTATTGATGAATTATTGATAGCCAAAATTTCAATTTCTTTGCAAATCATAGACGTTATCCATTCTTGATGATGTTGCCTTCTAATTTAAGTCAATTTCCACCATAATCCTGCCTCCTACAAAGGCTTTAGCTTTTACGCACAATGTTGTAGCTATTGCCATGTGGATGGTGTGGACTGTTTAGGCTCAAGTTACATTGAAAAAAACACGTGAATAAGCTAACTAGTGACTGTTAATGTGATGCTAAGCTTCTCTAGACATCATAAGCCACGTCAAGAAGAGGGCATCTATTGTCATCATTTGTCGCCATGACATGACAGAAAGAATACAGGGCAAGTTTAGCAATGAGTTATGCATATATTTATTATATATGCATGAGCACGTGCTTGTGTTCCCAACTAGTCGTTGATGGGCCTATAAGGAATAATGATGTATCAAGGTCTTCTTTTTTTTTTTTTGGGTGAAAATATCAAGGTCTTCTTGAAAGGGACGCTTTTGGAAAAGCGTAAATTGAATTTAGCATAGATGTTTAGAAATATAAAAAATAAATGGGATCAATATATGTATGTAATTAAAATTTATTTTTTTATAAATTAAATTTACTCTCTAAGTATAAGAATTCAATTATATCGAAGCTTGAGGAAGACACCTTTAAATAAAAAATTGTTATTTGCTATGAGCTTATACCCAGACATTTATCAAAGTTTATATATTTATTAAAGATTTTTATTGTGTATAATTCTTTGCCCTATATTTCTTATCAAGAATTATTCGATGTCATTTAAAGATAGTGTCTTACTTTTTTGCTCTTTCATTCTTTGAAACTATTTCACTTCTCACTCTCTTGTGCTTCACTTGACTAGATTCCAAAGATTATTAATTAAAATATTATTAATAATTCATTAACTATAATATTATTAATTAAAATATAATTCAATTAATTAATTACAATATAATTAATTAAAATTATTTACAATATTTTAATTAAAAATCAATATATTGTAATTAATCAATTACAATATAAGTAATTAAAATATGTTTAATTAATTAATTAAAATATAATAAATTTTTACAAATCAACTACTGTGACTGATAATAGTAATCATTCCTTCCTCTTAATCAAACATCATTATAATAATAATAACATTTATTCTCGTTCCTTATTATATTCATTCTCATTCCAAACAGTGTAATTGAATTCATTTTTAATATTATTGAATTTGTTCCAAACAGTATAAATTGAAATCAATTTAATCTCATTAATGAATTCAATTCAAAGGTTTTCAAACAATCTGTTAGTATTTCAATTTCACATATATATTATATTTTATTATTAATATTTTACTAATCATAAATATAGAATTATAAGATAGATTAGTAATTGTTAAAATTTAAAGATAAACTTTTTTAATTAAAAATTAATCTCCTAAGAGGGGTAATGCAATTAATCACATAGTTTAAATGTGATTGGTCAACTTATAGTTTAAATGTGATTGGTCAACTTAGGAAATTTAAATCATTTTTAACTCTCCTAAAAAAATTATTAGATAAGAAATATTACAAATTAAGATATTTTATGGTTTTTCTCATCTATTTAAATAATGTATTTCTCTTTCTTATATAGAACAATATGTATAACCCCCATTATTCATAATTAAACTCTTCTCTCCACAATTTCAATTCCTACCTTAACACAGTAAATCAAAATACGTGCGTTTGTGTATGGTACGTACATAGAAAGCTGTGTAGCCATCTATAGTAGCTTTTGGGCAGCAAGCAAAAGTGTCGAACGAGATTAACAACGACAGATTATTGCATGATTGATTTCTAATAATATATGTGTGACTGCCAAATATAAAATCTTGATGATTGATGAAGAAAGAAATTAGTATCTTATCATTAATTATTAAAGGCCAGTGGGTTTAGTTAGCTTCTCAAAGGAATCCCATCTCAGCTGGCAACTAGTTGAGACAAATGTATGGTTAGTGGCCATAACTTGCTGCTGAGCACTGTATGTATGGCTGGCTGGCCGTATTATATATACTATTCTAGGCCACGTCCACTTCTACCTAAAGCAACACACTCACATACTGAGGCAACGGAGCAGTTATATACATATAAACGTACGTGTACAAAGAGTTAAAAGAAGATACATATTATTGTATGCTGCTTGTAATCATTGAATTGAAGACAGAAAGATTCACCATCACCCTTACATGTAACTGAAGTAACTAATAAAATAGCTAAATAGAATTAGTGTTAATCGAAAGCACAAACGGCTAAAATGACAGCTGCGCCATCAAATTAAATATATAGATATATAGGGCAAAGCAAAGTAGTATAAGAAGTAAGAAAAGAACAGACAAAACAGCACTAATGCTGCCATGGTTGACTTTAAATAATCAACAATTATGTAGTTTAAGAATGCATTATGAGAAATAAAGCATCCATTCACAAGGTGTTTATTTTCAACACTTGTAATCGATAGCATTCTAGATAATTTTTTCTTTTGTATCTAATTAATTCAAGTGTGAATAGTTACGACATAATTGCTAGTTAGAGGTGTCGGAAGCTTCATAGTTATAAGGACGAAAAGACACGGCTTTCACGCATGTGTTTAAATATATAATTATATCAGACATAGTTGTTCTAATCATGGTGAAGGCCAAAGGTTCTTTACATAAAGTCCAAGATGTTCTACATAGACACCAATCGTTAAATATTGGAGAACGTTTTAACATATGCCGTTGCATACTTACATAGGTACGTATATGCAATAGACGAGAGACGGATACTTTCAGTCGAAATCATGTCAACCTGAAACAAAAGGAAGAAAGGTTAATATTACGGACAAGATTTTCTGTTTAATATTATCCTGTCTTATTCTGTCTCATGAAATTTCAGTTATTTATTTTGCGAGATCCATATAAATAAATAGTTGAAATTAATTGGATACAATAAAATATCATAATATTAGACAAAAGATCTAGATTATAATGTTAACCTAAAAGCAAACGGTACAAAAGGAGGGTAGCTACCTATTCTAGGAAAGAACCAGTTAGCAGAGAACTCATCAATTTTTGGAAGAACCTTAGTATGTATATGTGGCTGGTGTTGCCGTCAATGTTATTTCAGTTTACTAAATTTCGTAGACTTTCTAGCATTTCAAGAAAATTTAGCTTTCTCAGAAATGATGAGCAATTTGGAAGCAGGAATCTTGAGGTGGACTTTGGTTAGAATTAGGCCTACTGCTAAACTAAACTACAAAGTTCAAAAGTCGGCCTACGTTCTCACCACCTATCACATGTTGCCTCAGCACGGGAATCACCGTGACTCCTCCTCCTCCATTTCACAAGTTTAACAGAGGAAAGGACAATTAATATCTGCTGACAAAACGCCCCCACTAGTTTCTGTCATTCGCTTTAGTGCTCTCACATTTTAGTATTTTACTCAAAACACCCCCATGGAATCCACAGACGTAAGAAACCAGCATCAGTAGCATCAGAGCCGTCCGTGGCCGATGGAACCCACCTTACGTATGCTGACATGGAATTTGAATTGATCATAGTACATATAAAGTATGCAACCACACCCTCTTCGGAATCAATCACCTTCCTGTTTATGCATTTCCCCCATCCTCCTCCTATTAATTTGATTCCGCACCAAACCATTCTGTTCTGAACTTCCTTCCCTGTCTCCTTTATGTCTCACAGATAGTCATTTTCTAGGCTAAGAAGCATTTCAAAGGCCTTACTTTTGCTGACCCGACTTACAAAATTTCCCACTTTTGGCAAAGTTACATAGGCCACCATTGCGTTGCAGGTTTGCTGTACTACACATGGGAAGGCACTCCTGTTGTTACAAGCAGAAGTTGAGAAAAGGGTTGTGGTCTCCCGAGGAAGATGAGAAGCTTTTGAATTACATTACCAATCATGGCCATGGTTGTTGGAGTACTGTCCCAAAACTAGCAGGTATGTGCAGTATCCATCATTTGGTCACGTACTAATTTGAAGCACAAATTAAAAGGTTATGGGGAGGATGGATTATTTAAAAGATGCTAAGTAATCAGTTAACATATAATCTTGTGTTTCGTGTTTCTTTACGCATGACACGAGCAGGTTTACAAAGGTGTGGAAAGAGCTGTAGATTAAGATGGATTAACTACTTAAGACCAGATTTGAAGAGAGGTGCTTTTTCTCAGCAAGAAGAGAACTTGATTATTGAACTCCATGCAGTTCTTGGCAACAGGTGATCCATAAGGGAACTCTTAATGATTAAGTAGACGCTGGTTTTTATCTTGATAGAATTTGCTTTTCAACTTATCAACGAGTGTCTTGACTGTGTCATTAGATGGTCTCAAATCGCTGCACAGTTACCAGGAAGAACAGACAATGAGATCAAGAATTTGTGGAATTCTTGCATAAAGAAGAAGTTAATGCAGAGAGGAATTGACCCCATCACGCACAAACCTCTATCCGAGGTTGAGAAAGACGAAGAGACACAGCCTCATGAAGAGATCAAAACCTGTGAGAAAACCCCCTCTCCTGTGGCCAATAAACTGTGTGTCATTGAGGCAGCAAACTCGAAACCCTCCGTGGTTTCTTCCACCAGCAAGAACACTTTTAACAGCCACGACAAAAACTACAGCTTGACAACTACTCCGGCAACCCAAGATGAGTTTGTTGACAACTATGAGTCCAATAACAACAGTATTTCTAGGCCATCAGATATTTTAGGGTATCCTCCTTTCCATAAGTTGCATTACAGAAGTCCAAATACAAGCCTGTGCTTCGGTTCATATCCTTTTGATCATGATTTTTATCCGACCATGACACCAAATACTGATCTTTCATCAATGTCAAACTCATCACTCTTGCAAGCCTTAATCCGAGTAAAACCTTCTTTAGGCCTTCCTTTGTCCCACAATAATCCTTGTATAAGCTCGTCATCATGTGATGTCAACGGGGAGGTCCAGAACTGGGGAGCTGCCAACAGTAGCAACGGAACCAGTAGCAGTAGCGCTGAATTGCAAAGCAACATTAATAGTTCCCTTCTTGAGACCATCGACTTCTCATCATGGGGGCTGACATCTGGTCATCAGGAGGTTCATCTTATCCGTCCACTTGAAAGCGATCCAAATGACATGAAATGGCCTGATCAATATCTCAATAACCCATTCGTCCCGGGAATCACATTACAGAACCAAACATCACAACATATGATCAAAGCAGAAAGCCAGCTGGCAACAGGACCAGGGATCAACCTTGTTCACAGTAACAGCCACGGGAATCTACAGTAAAGCTGAGCTGCGTTGGTTAGCATATGCATGCGGAGTGTTGATTAAAATTGTAGGATATTTCTTCAGCGACTACAGGTGTGAGCTTTCTATCGTATTTATTCTATTCAGATACTTGTAAATGGTGTTGATACCATTTGTTGCTAAACTTAAATGTGTCATTTGTTCCTTGGATGCAATTTCCCTTCTCAATAAAGGTTATTTATTGTGCAAGCTTCCACTGCTTAGCTTGAGAATTTAATAGGTAACAGGATTGGCTGTACATTTAAACTGTGTAAATATACAGTATTTGAAAGATTGTAACGTTTGTCCAAGTAGTTTCAATTAGTGGTCTTGTAATGGAAGAAACTGAAGGGACCAATGTTCTTAAATGGGTGGCTGTAACTGTCTCCCTAAAGATGGGGATGGCTTTCAGGACTTCAGTCATTTTAACTCTAGTTCTGAGAGAGAATAGATGAAGATAGAAATTATGTAATTCCTCTTACTGATCGTTATTAATTTAAGTGACGTGGATTGATAGATGAACAATTTAACTAATTTTTGGGATACCACCGCTTTGCCATATCCACGAAAAGATCATGCTGCCCATTATTTATGACTTCTTGTCGTCTGTATTTGAAAATAAACGTTACTCCCAAAAATTTATATAATAGCGATAGTAAGAATCGATCCAGCTGAGAGTGACTGGTCTAGATTTTTGCTTTTGAACAATGACAAATAAGGGAGATTTGGTTGTGTTAAAATAAAATATAACTAACAAATAACATGACAAGGGCAATGATAAGCAAACATCGGTCTAAGCCACACCGACTTTGAAAATTGCACATGGGTTATCGATATAAGAACAAATCGATTCATATTTCGAATATTCACTGTTAAAATTAATTACTATATCCTTAATTATAGTTAATTAGAAAGTGATGCAATCCAATTGGTCTTAACTACAAAACAATCTAGGTCAAGTGCATGAAGATTTATTTTAATGGTAACTTTCACTACAAAACAAATTGGTTTTAGTGATTGAAATTACCAACAGAAAGAGTCGTCGGAAAAATGACCGTAGATATAGTGACGAAATTTTGTAATTCCTTAAAAAAATTTAGCGACCGTAAGTTTTTTGTCTATATTTTGTCGGTAAATTTATTAACAAAATTACAATATTCTATCGATAACTTTTACCTATGGACAAGCAATGTATGTCGCTAAATTTTCCTGCAGAAAATATAATTCCATCATAATTATGTCGGAAAATTTACCTATGATAATTTCAACTATCATTTCTCACTTCCTTCATAAGTTTTCTATTGATAATTTTTTAATTTTTTCTACATTTAATCTCTCTAAATATTAAGTTGATTGATAATATAAAGTAAAAATTATACTAATTGTTAATATATAATAAAATTTTAAATGTAAAATAATAAGTATCTTAAAAATAACTATAAATTAAGAATTCATACAAAATCACTTCATAGTAGCAAAACATCTACATTCACTTATCCATCTAAGTTATGCAGTTAGTTAAGGTAGATGCTTTGACTACTGTAATGAGGTATTACCCCTCCCCTTCAACTCATTAATCTCATTTTGGAGCTGGTCTATGTACTACATTGACTGTTGCAACTGAGTTGTCAGCTTGTCTTTTATGCTCTCAAGCTAAATGACTCTTTCATTTGATGTGGACTGCTAACTAGATCCAGCTGTAGTAGATGTAGAAGATCACGAATAACATATGTTTGCAAATTAACCTAAGTCGAAGATACTTCCACGACGGTCCCTACCATCCGCTGCATCATGATATGTTTGACTCTCATCGATACTTTTAGAGTATTGAGACTATCGTAAAATGTTTTCTTGTGTTTAGTCCTATCATTATAATTGTTTATGTTAATAAGCGATAATTTTTAAAAATTAATATGAAAGAATAAATTTTACATATATTAAGTTCTCTGTATCGGATGTTAACAAATGTCACATCATCATGCTTCTTAGTGTGGGTATGCAAAAAGAGCTGATATAGTGTAAGCTTTCAACCCATAGACTTTTCCTGTATCAGAATAAAGTATTATAAGTGAACTACAATTTACAAAAATTTTGGCAGAGTTTCCTCTTTTTTTATAATATTTACCCTCTGTTAAATAAAAAAAATTTGCTCAACAACACAGTCATTAATGACACCAGACATTTATAATATTATCATTCTCCATAATACACAAATATTTTCATTATAATTTTCATACATCAAATTACATTGAAATCAAATTTCACACATCAAAGTACAAAAATTAAAATATAAGTGTAAAGTTTAGAAGCTTACAAGTTTCTTTGCATGCTCCTGATAGGTCATAGATACTCCAGTGTGCACGAGTAGACTCTTTCCCTACGGCCCTCCACATCTGTTTATAAAATTGCACTCTGAAATGGACATCACCTTGGGTGATGCCCAATATCGTTGTCAATGAGTCCATATTCCTTTAGATAAATAAGGAGGTAGTGTATCATTCTTGTGTAGCGAACTAAGAAAGTCTCCATAATGTACACGAGCTCGCCTCTCCCATACATTCTAAATTACAATATAAAATTTTGAATCCCAAAAAATTCTTTCTGGAAAAAAGAAAAACATACTATAAGTACTTATAAACTACAATATTTATCTAATTAATGTATAAAATTAGATAAAATAAAACGATTAAAAATATATTTTTTGTACTTCAAACTTTTGATAATAAAAATCCTTTATCACTTGAACGATATTCTTTCATATATAACCGTCAATATCTATCTTCTCCTTGAACTGCACATTCTATATGAAGCTAACCTAATATATAAGCTATTTTAGATCATTTTCAAATTAAAAATTATAACTTCAGTATAAATCTATGGTGTTATCTTGTATTACAAAACTAAAATGCTTTCTTATATTTAATCCTATCATTATAATTGTTTATGTTAATAAGTGACAATTTTTAAGAATTAATATTAAAGTATAAATTTTTTATACTTTATGTTATCTACATCGGATGTTGATGAAGGTCACATTATCATGTTTCTTAGTATGGGTGTGCCAAAAAGAGCTAATGTAGTGTAAGCTTCCTACCCATAAATTGTTCCTACATCACAATAAAATGTTAAAAGTGATCTACAATTTACAAAAATTTTGGCAGAGTTTTCTCTATTATTATGATATTTAACCCCTGGTAAACAAAAAAAATTTACTTAACAACACAGTCATTAATAGCAATATGCATTTATAACATTATCATTCTCCATAATACATATATAATTTCATTTTAATTTTCATACATCAACTTACATTGAAATCAAATATCATACATCAAATTAGAATATACATGTAAAGTTTAGATGCTTACAAGTTTCTGTACATGCTCCTAGTGGATCATAGATCCTCCAGTGTGTACGGGTAGACTCTCTCCCTCCGGTCCTCCACGTCTGTTTACAAAATTACGTTCTAAAATGGACATTACCTCGGGTGATGCCCAATACTGTTGTCAATGAGTCCATATGTCTTTAGATATATAAGGAGATTATATATTGTTCTTATGTATCAAACCAAGAAAGTCTCTATAATGTGTATGAGCTCGCCTCTCCCATATCTTATAAATTACAATATAAAATTTTGAATCCTAAAAAAATTCTTTCTAAAAACAGAAAAACATACTATAAGTATTTATAAACTATAATATTTAACTAATTAATTTATAAAATTAGATAAAATAAAAAAGATTTAAAATATATTTTTTATACCTTAAACTCCTAAAAATAAAAATACTTTGTCACTTGAAAGATATTTTTTAAAATATAACCCTCAAGATCTATCTTCTCCTTAAACTTAGATGAGATATTTCTGGGGCACGTTTCAGACGAAGCCAACCTAATATGTAAGCTATTTTAGATCATTTTCAAATTAAAACCTATAACTTCAGTATAAACCTATGGTGTTACCATGTATTACAAAACTTTTAGAATTTCACTCACAAGTTATTGACAATTGTGATGTAAGTTCTTCCATCAACTCCCTTAGTTCTAAGTTGGAGGCCGTCTCCTTTATCTGCAACATTGACTCTTGACATCTTTATTGGTATAAGGGTGGTGGATGGTGTAGCAGTAGGTACAAAAGGTGACTGTAGGTCAAGAAGGTGATGCCTCATCTAGATGTGTAGTAGTTGGACTTACAGTAGCTAATTCTATAGCATCTGCAGAATGTGAACATTCACTTGGACCTACACTAACTCATCCAGTTGGTGGTAACTTGACCCTTATGCATTGCATCATTTCCTATTTTCTCTTTTGTGACATATTTTTAACCTGAAATTTTATTGAATATTTAAGTGAAAGAACAATAAAAATTAAATATATAACAATATATTGTTGATGCGATAATATATACATTTATATAATATTCTATTACAAACACAAAAATTAATAGTTATCATTATTTAATTGTAAATCAAAATCATCTTCTTTTTCTAAAGAATCAAAATCAAACTCAGACTTCTCTTCAGATCTCTCGCCCTCCTCATCCTGTCCAGATGAAATTTCAACATATTCATTATTTGAATAGTTCAAAGTTTGGTTATCATCATATGTTACACATACATTTATTTTATAAACATCTTCTTGAAACACTTCACTTTCAATTTTCTTATTTTCTTGTTTTTCATGTAATTCAAAAATATCTCTAGGTTTTCATTTGTAAATGGCCAACCAATCTGACTTATCTCATCTTAAACCGGAAAAGGAACATAATACACCTGGATCGCTTGCATTGCCAACACGAAAGGTTCAAATTATCCAAATCTTCTTCACTGGTTAATTTCAACTAGATTGTATCGACTATGTACTTTTGTTCCAAGATTAGGAGGTGGATCAAACCATTTATATTTAAATATCATACTTCGTTTTATTGGCAATCTAGGGTACTAAATTTCAAGTATCTCAATAATATTACTATAGTAATCCATCGATTCTCCCTGTATGCAAACCCACTATTTACTATTGTCATGCTATGACCATGATATTCTGTATGAAATTTGTTTCTATTAACAAAATACAATGGATATGATTTAACAGTTTGCAAAGGTCCTTTCGCAAGATAACATATGAACTTGTTCTCTATTGAATTTTCTAAGGTCCACAAAAAAGTATCATATTAAATATTATAATGTCATTTAATCACTTTGATATGATAATTCAACCATTTCAACTGTTGCAAGTCAAAACTTATATATTTCTCGAATCATCAAAGAAAGTGTCTTTCAACTTTTTTATTGATATAATCATGTGTTTTTTCGAGCATTAGCTCTCGTAACCATTTTTCATAAAATATAAGAGCATTATTATATATTTTAGTTGTGAGCAACACTAACTTCGAAAAACTAAATAATCAATTTCAAAATCAACTTAAACTTACTGCACAAAAAGTTGAACCTCTTGACAATTCAATAAAATATAACCACGGGCAACCTCTATTTCTTCTTCTGTCAACATCTCTATTTCTTCTTCTATTAACATTCTTCCTGTTGATTGTCCATATGTTCACCCACGATATGCGAAAATGGATAAGTTATCATCAACATCACCCGTTTCTCCCCCATCGTCATTACGAGGAACTTTTCTTTCTCTTGTATGCATATGTGACCCAAAATAATGTGAACAAAATGTGCTTAATTCCTCCACTAAGTAAGCATTACATATGGAACCTTCATCTCTAGCCTTGTTTTTGACATTTTTCTTCAAGTGATGCAAATACCTACATTACAAATGGGGATATTACAATTTTGCGATTAAAATATGCTATAAGTTTTATTTAAATATTAACTATAATTACATATCAAACTGATACATCTATCGATATTGAATTGAACCAGCAAGTTTAGCCTCATATGCTAAATGTACAGGTAGATGCTCCATATAGTCAAAGAAGCTTGGAGGAAAAATCCTTTCTAATTTGCACAAGATAACTAGGATTTCCCTTTCTAATTTTTCCATTTCAGTTAACTTTATTTCAGATAATGTTAAGCTTATAAAAAACAAACTTAATTATGTTATAGCTTCCCAAACCTTATTCAGTAGTAAGTCCTGAAATGCAATTAGAATTAGCTTTGCATAAACATATGCAGTCATGACTTTTCATCCTAAATAATTTGTACTTCTTCATGTCCACACACCTTGCCAAGTTTGAAACATAACCATCGAGAAACTTTAGAGTTTTCAACCATTCATACAAATTTTCCTTTTGTTTTTTTGTCCAAAGTGTAACATGCTTTTGGATATTTACCAGTGCAAAGATCTTTATCTAACTTATGCGTTTTATAAAAACGTTTCAAATCATTCGTGATTAAGTATTGTCCTTTGTCCTCCCTTCAATGTTCATTATGGTGTTGAACAAATTGTTAAAAATATTTTTAATATGCTTCACATCTAGATAATGACATATTAAATTATTTTTCTAATATGACAAATCCCAAAAGATACTTCGTTTTCTCCAATCAAAGTTTTTACTATTGCTTTTATTAGCTTCTTCAGGTTCAAGTTCTATAACTTTCAACAACCCTAAATCATCAATCTTTTGCAATATCTCTTCACCATCTTTGTGAGGGGGAGTGGGTGTTTATACCATCCTATCTTTAATGAACTTTTTTTTATCGTGTCTAAATAGATGATCTGGAGGAACAAATTTTCTGTGAATGTCAAACCAAGATGTTTTGGCCTCATTAGGAAGATAAAATGCATCAGAATCATTGCTACAACAAGGATAACCCAATTTCCCTACTGTGTTCCATATAGACAATAAAGCATACACAGGGAAATCACTAATAGTCTGTATCAAAGCTGCTCTTAATAAAAAAATTTGTTTCAGAGACACATCATATGTCTCCATACCAAATTCCTAAAAACGATGTAATTCAGATACCAATTGGTAAAAAATACGTTAATTTTATGCTTTAGATTAGTAGGCCTTGACACAATTAACATTAAGAACATATATGCCTTATTTATACATGTCCATGTATGCTAATTATAAGTAGTAATTATGATTATCTATGATGAATATTATTGGCCAGATTGACAAAACGATTAGAATCCATCTGTCGACAATCCTAACCTAACATTTCGACTTTTAGTTGCAAACTCAAAATAAGTGTTATTGAAATGTTTCCATATAAATACATCTGATGGATGACTTATTATTCCATCTTCCTGTTCATGTTCATTATGTCATCTCATGTGAGATGTGGTAACATCAGAGGCATATAGTCTTTGAAGTCTCGGAGTTAGCAGGAAATAATGCATCTGCTTTTAAGGTTCTAATTTTGTTTCATATTATGCTTTCTAGGTTTTAACATAGATTGATCATAAAATTTGCACTCTTGTGATTCCACATCATCTCCCCAAAACAATATACATCCTAAATTGCGACAATCAATTTTTTTCAACTGGCAAACCAAGACCCCTAATAAGTTTCTTCATATTGTAAAAATTATCGACCATTGCACCAAGCAAGAATTTTATCCAAACTTTGATCAGAAATATGCCCTTCAAACTGTATATTCAATATTCGAGTAATTGAAGATAATTGAGTAATGATCTGACAATTTGCTCATAATTCTTAATCAGCTGATTTTAGTAAATTAAAAAACTTTTTTGCATATGGGTTTGGTTTTTCTTCAAGATTTTCTATATTTGCCTAAAAGGTATAACTAGCTGCATCATAAACCATTTGGATGTAAGGATTTTCAATTACACTCATACTATTTTTTATAAATCTAGTGCCCTTCAAACCCATCCATATTTATTAACAAGTTTACTTCATTACCCCTTGAGGTGCAACAAATTAATGGCTCCCTATATCGTGTCCACTCAAAATAATTTGGATCAAGCCTTTTTCTTAACAAATCGAGATTTACTTCATCAATAGGAAGAAAATGAATATGTTTGCATTTTTTACAAGGACATCTGATCTTTGGACCATCCATATATGCAAGTTGAGAACAAGCATAGTTAATAAAAGCTTTAACTCCCAAAAAAACTCAAGATTAACGAAACTATCATATGTTAATCATCTATATAACCAAGATTTATCAACATTACTCATTTCAGCAAAATTTTTATTTAAAAAAGTGATTTCATATTTAGATATAATAACCGTTATGGTAGGATCCATATTAATCTTATAGAATATTTAATCTTACTTTACATATTATTAGATCCCGGGCCCAACACTTATGGTTTTATAGGTCACTGGCCATTTCCCCTCCAAATTGAAGCCAACCAATCCTACCATATGAATTCGTAATTAGAAAACTCAATCACAACCAATTCTACCTTAGTGATTGGACAATCAACACATTCCAACTCATTTCTTAAGTTAATACTAAGTTTGAATTATTCACCTACAAGTTCATTTCCAAAGTTTGATTTTAAACAAGCACTATGGAATATGGAATTATTGCACTACTTAAATTAAGAAAGCAAGTTTTCATTGTGACTCTTAGGCTCGTGAAATTTTAAACCGATAAGCCTTATGGGAGTTGCATCATGGGTTTCCAGCTTATATACCATCCTAGGGGTTTATTATGCAAAGGATTACCATGTCAAATATATGAATTTTTTATATTAATACTAATTTTGAATTAACCATATTGAAGTTCAAGTCTTTATCTATAAACTTAAATAATGCCTAAACATAAATACTTAGACTATTTAACCCCAACCTAAAAACTCATCAATCATTGTTAGAGGTAAAATTGCAAAGAACAACATAAAAATGATTACATTGTAGACATTACTTAGTTAAACGACTTACCTTAACAGACGAACAATCGCAAACTACAAAGAAGATTAACAAGGTTGGATAATTTTCAATGCTCTTTAACACATAACATGGTCTGCAATCCAGCCTATTTACAAGTAGCTAGTTTTTATAAGTTTTGAACTGAGCATAGGTACAGATACGCATGAAGTAGTACAAGTAACCAAAACAAAAAATGCCCAAGATATAAGCTGTAATAAGTCCCTGATACTAGCCAACATAATCTAACTAAAAAGAAATTAACTTCACTCCAACCAATTAATAAAACAACAATTGTAAGAATAAAATAAAATAATATAGTCATTATTGAAAGAGAGGAAAAACTATTATGATTCATCAAATTGAACTCTACACAATAGGTAGGATTTAATTATGAGTAACAAATAGAATTTATGAAATGGTTATCCTAGTAGCCTATACACTTCTAACCAATCTATTCTTACTATTGTAATGTATGTAATTTATGAAATGGTCACCCCCACTTGTTGAATGATTAAACTAAGCTTCTTTAATAAATGAAAAGTTAAATAAGTCAAGTATAGGAGCTTTGCTAAGCTTTGTAGCCTTCAATATGTACTATTAGACCTTTCATAATAGACTCTTCAAATCCACTGGCATTGATAAGGTAGTTTTTCAATTTAAATATCAAGAACTTATATGAAGGAGTATTCTAAACATAAGGAATTTCTAAAATGAGCTCAACTTGATGGGAACCTACCTAGCTAATCTAAGTTTACCATAAATTTTTCTAGTATGTCTTTTGAACTAATATCTATTATGCTTGTAGGTTTAGGTGAAGAAATGACCCCAAAATGTCAAGTTTGTGACCTTTAATTGAGAGGTACAAAAAAAATGATCTCATCAGTAATTTGTATATTATTCGATCTCTTTCCTTCTACCTAATGCAAGCTTATAATTTAGTTAAAATTGCTCAAAAGTAAATAGGAATTTTGGTTATTGGCACAAATATTCTTGATATCATTCCACAACATGCTCCTCAAAAAGCTAAGCTAGTTGCATATTGATCGACTAATTCCGCTAGCATATTAAGCCAATTATAATAAGTAATTAAGACTAGAATAAATCCATAATATCAATCTCACATAAACTATATCATTATTTCTATTAATCGTAGTTAAAAATAAACTAAGTAAATTGGATTATTACTAAAGATAATAAGATCATTAAAATGACAAAAATAATGCAAATATTCTATTGAAGAAAAATTCAAAGTATTAAATGTTGGGGATTCAGAGTTAACTTATATAAAATTCTAATTTTTATATAAGATTAGTTACCTAGATTGCAATAGTAATTAAACTAAAGTATCTATGTTTTCTCTTAAAGTACACAGGTATATCTAATTATTCAATTACTATCTCTCAATATGCAATTTAACTTACTTAAATTAATTTAAGTATGGAATACTTTCAATCTCTAAAGTTAAATTGTTTATTCATTTATTGCACATATCATATTCCATTTCTTAGTCATTCATACAATCCCTAATATTGTATATATGTTGGCCAAGAATAAAATAATTAAAAATGAAAAGAATAAATTTATTAATAAAATAATCATAATATGCATTAATAATTGAAATATCGTTAAAATCTATACCACTAACCCTAATGAGGGTTTCTAGCCAACAAAAAATAAAAATAAATAAATAAATCTCAATATAAATGAAAGAAATAGAAGAAAAGTTTGATGAGAAACTGTTAAAAGCTCCTCTAATCTTGCTTTAAATCCTCCTTCAATGCTAAGAAAGAACGAAACTATGGAAGAAAAAAACAAGATGGCTCTCAAACATATTTCAAAAGTCTTTTAGGTGAAACTTAATACAAGTATTTATATTTAGGGTTATTAGTACAGAGTCATAAAATGCTTAAACTTGAGAATTAACATGTCCTTATAATTTATATGTGAGACCTGGTAACAAACTAGTATTAATATTGACGTCAATTTTGCTGTGATACTTTTATGTATTATAAATTAGTATGTAACCAGCACTTGACACCAAATTATAACTAGTTTCATTTTTGTTGTATAATATGTATCACAAAATAGTGTGTAACCAACACTTGTTTCTTTTTACTTCTCAACCTCTCTAAACTTTGTTAAAGATAGATGCTTATCTCCTTGGTAAGTATGACACCTATTATGCTTAAGTCAATTCTTATTCTCATGCAACCAATAACAAATAAACCATAACTACTAAGTTAGACTTATCTAACTAAACATAAAAATTCCACTTTAGTATGAGTATGGTGACATTAAGCATATGTCATAAACCTTTAAACCCTTAGGTGTCCTTAATAAAGGAGTTATAGTTCCAAAGAGATTCCTTTAGTGTTACCTATGACATTGACCTAAACCCATTAATTAACTTCATAATTAATACCATAAAACATACAAATTTTCAAGTCTCAATTAAACTGCAAAATTTTAAACATATGATATTTCTCAAGTAATCATAATATAAAGAAAACAAAGTAAATACTATTCCACCTCCTTCACTAAGTTCAAATACGTTAATTAACGAATCCTCATAAGATACCACTCATTCACACAAATTTTTGAAATGCGAGAAAGGAGTTCTGATCATCTTTTCAAAAGTATTTTGAATGAGATTATAATGGGACCTAAGGTTTAAGTTGGCTAACCAAGAAAAGGATATATGAGAAATAAAACTATTCACAATTAGTAGAGCAATAACAAATAAAAAAAAAACATAAGTCCACACTCCATTAAGTCTTCACCTTCTTTCAACGACCCCTTTCCCTTCATTCTTAAAAACAAGAGTCGAAGACAATCAATTTTCAACGCTTTATTTTCTTTTTTTCACATTTTTACTTTATAACCTTTTTTGAATTACAACTAAGCTCCCTTTTTTACATTGCTTATTTTATACATTTTTTCCATTTTCCCTATACTTATGTCATTGCATCTCATTTGTAAAACATCAAAATACAAGTAAAAACTTTACTAGTAATGAATTAAAGAGAAAATGCTTATTTTTCTTTTTAGGCTTAAGGCTATTTAGGAAAGATTACAAAGAAAGAGCTTGACTTTTAAATTAGGCTAAAAAAGGATGCATTAATATATTAATGTACAGAAGGGTTACAATTTGGCCTAAATCCAAATCCTAAGTGACTTTATCATTTTTAATGTTTGTATGCATATTATATGTAATCTCAAAATGATGAAATTCAATTTCTAGAAATTCATAATCAAAGACTGTATCCACATGAGAAAAGAAAATTTTCATTAATGCTTAAATCCTTATACGATCACTCATTTCTTTAACTTAACAAATTCAATTTCATATTATTCACAAAGTCAAGATTTGCAAAACATTTTCTTAATTATATTATGAATTTAATTTTTAACACTCAATTTCAATCTTAAATTATGTATAAACTTATTTCATTAACCTATAGATACTAATGATAAACTAAACTCATAACCTAATAAAATCTAAAAAATATAAAAATGATTACAAAAATCAATGGAATTAGATTTAACTCTAGTCCACCCATACAACAATGTTATCCTTAAGATTGTGCATCAACAATAATAAAAGGATTTTAAAAAAGGTCCTTGAACTCCAAGATAGTTGAATCGAAAATTCTCTATTATTAAAATTGTTTTATACTTAAAATCTACAAGATACTCAACATTGGTGGAGATTTAAAGAAATAAAATCTAAATTGCAATTAGATTTTCAATAACTTCAATTTAATATAAATAGCATATCACAAGTTAGTAAAATAATACATATTATAAAACATCCTCAATCTAACTACATATATGTATGTGCGTAGGACCAAAGTTAGTGGGTTAATGATGTTAGAGACCTCTTACAGAACTTTCATTAAACACTTGGTATGCTTCAAAAATTCATCCCGAGATTGTTTCAAAACTATTGTCTTTTTCAATTATTCACCAACATAACCACACAACAACAAACAATGACCCGTTAATAACCCAAACCAATAAACATACAATGGTTTACATACAAAAATTGAAGTAGAAAAAATTAACCCAAGAGTAGTAAGTGGACAACCAACCTTGAGACGATAAACCCAAGACAATGGAAACAGTTGGTGGAAGAATGAAAGAAGATGAGGAACCACCACCGTAGAGAGAAGAACATAAAGGATCAATGAAGAAGAAGAAGAAGGAAATGAAGAAGAACTACAGGGGGCTTCAGATTGTTGATTTAATTAACAATAAAATGATGTCATTTTCCTTTAACATTAAGCAACAATATTAATATCATTTGAATTTACCAACACAATGATAGTTTCGAAGGTAAATTACCAACAAAATGGAGTTTCCATAGGGAATTTCCCTACAAAAAATTTTTCCATCGATAAACTTCATTGTTAATTATTATCGCGAACCATTGTCACCTATTTTTACGATTATTTTCACTATTCTGTCACTAAATTCTGTTGACAAAGTTTATTGGATAAATTCCCTTATCTTTTATTGACAATTTTTTTGTAGCAAAATATCATTTTTTTGACAAGTTTACCGAAAAGAATTTACAAAAAAATTTCATCGATAATTTGTAATTATTTTGTAGTCTTAAAAAGTGAAAAGATCAATGAATTCAAAAAACATAAACCAAGCACTTGCATTTATCTCAATCAATTATTTTCTTTTAGGATCTCTCCCTCTCTTAATCTTCATTTTTGCATTTATCTCAATCAAATATTTTCTTTTAGGATCTCTCCCTCTCTTAATCTTCATTTCCTTAGATGAATTTTTTACTTCTGCTACTTCTTCATCATTTTTGTTTCTCTGTTGGGTCGTTGCTCTACTATGTTTCTCTATTAGTTTGCTTCTTTGCTTTTTTTTCACAACTTCATCCACCGTTACTTCGTCCGTTGCTACTTCATGTCCTAGTCCTTTCACCTGCATGTGTTCTGTTTTGATGCTTTCTACTTTTTGTCTATTTGAGAATATCACTTTCTGTTTACAAAATATAAAAGTTTCCCCTTTTTTCACTCTTGCATTTCTAGTTATTGGTTATTCTTATCCAAGGCAAAAAGATCAAGTTTTTGATCCTTGTACTACCTTTAAAAGTAAAGTCATTATTGCTATGAAAAAGGATGGTGCTTTATTATGACCAAAGAATTTGGGTGTTCTTGTTATTGGGAAAGGTGGTTCTGGCTATTTGAATTTGTTGACTATTTTGGATTCAGTTTGATGGTGTGAGGCTAGTTTTATTTGAAAATTTTGTTTTTGAGATGCTTTATTCTACAGATTCAATTTCATGCTTAGTCAAAAATAGTGGATCAATTTGGTTTTTACTTTTTATGTTTATGTTTCCCGTACTCTATTTAGCTTTTATTCCAGGATCAGTGAATGAGTTCGTTTGTTGTCTACATTATTGAGTTTTGGAAGAAAAGAAGAAACAAAAAGCCATTACAGAGTGGAAAAGAGTTTCAGTTCTCTTGCTCTTTCTCGCGTCAATTTACTTACTGTATCTTTATCTTTTACCTAATTTTGGGTTTTTGTTTTGATCTTTCTTATAATTACTAGTGCTTCTCACTACAGTTCTGCTCTTTCCCATACTGTTGTTCTTTCATCTCCTTGGAGTTTTTGAGTTCTTTATATGGTTTGTCACAAATTTTTAATTTATCCTTTGTGCTCCTTTTTTTCCCTAAAGTTGTGTGATTGTCATAAAACTCTACTTTGTTCCAACTTTATTTGTTTTTCTTTCCCATTGTTTGAGTTTATTAGTTATTCTTACTACTAGACTTTTCGTTCAAGGTTGTCATAAAATCCCTTGGCTGGTCACGTGGCCTAGTTTTAATTAAGCTTAGAGTTATTGAGTAGATCGTGCTTTTATAATGTTATTTTAGGTCCCTTACATTTTCTTTCTTCATAAAATTTTCCATCTGGCCTAAGTTTACTATCCCTATTGGTGTTAGTTCTTTTTGTATATAATTTTGAACATTATTTGTTTTATTTTAACTGTACAATATTGAATTTTTAGCAGTCTGCAGAATCCTAATTGCTAGTAGTGGGTAAGATTTTGAAACAAAGAATTTTTTATTTTCTTTTGGTCGTATTTCCTTGTGATTTTCAATCCTTTTTTTCTTCTTTATACTCTTTTTTGAAATTTATTATTAATCCTTGTTTCCTCTCTCGTGTTATTTTGGAGTTATTTAGGGACTTGTCTTCTTTAGCTTGTATTAGCATTAGGATAGGAGTGGTGGCTTTGACTACCAATAATAGAGCAAAGGCTAGTCCTTCAATGAGTTTTGAGTCTAAAAGTAAAGAAGACGTTGATAGATTACATATAGGTTCTTAGAATCTAGGGATCCTTACAAGGAAGTCTATGGAATTAGTAGAGATTTTAGACAAATATAAGACTCATATAACACGCATCTAGGAAACAAAGTAGGTGGGACCTAAAGCGAAAGAGATTAAGAGGTTCAGACTTTGGTACTTAGGATGTTAGAAATGGTAGAATGTGATAGGTATCTTGGTTGTTAAGGAACTTATAAATCATATGGTGGGGGTAAAAAGGGCTAATAATAGGATTATGTATGTAAAGATTGCGGTGAAAGGTGTTATTCTCAATGTGGTGTATGCTTATGCACCTCAAGTAAGTTTAGGTGAACAACTTAAATGCCAATTCTGGGAAGAGCTAGGCAAGTTGATTTAGCAAATCCCCTTTTTCTGAGAAAGTTATTCAAGGAAGAGGCTTTTGTGGTTATATAGGGGCAATCTCGGATGAGTATCCATAGATTCAGGTATAAGGACAGGAATGATAGTGGGATTGTTTTGTTAGATATTATAGTAGCATTCTGCACTTAATGACTTTTAATAGTATAATCATGAAGACTTGAATTAACTATTTCCTTAGGCGAAGATATCGACCTAGGTTCAATGATTGTAACGTGATACTGAATGCTTGCTTGTTAATTCAGCATAAACTGTTGTTTGGATTATTAAGGGATAGATACAATAAAGAGATCTTGGGGGGTTTTTAAAGGGTTTAAGGGTAATAAAATGGAGCCTTGATGGTGGAATAAAGATGTATAAGAAAAGGCTAGGATCAAGAAGAACGCTTATAAAACTATATTGGATAAGGCTAAAAAGATAAAGAGATTAGTTAATATATAAAGGTACAAATTAGTAAAGAAAGAGGCAAATAAAATAATCTCAGTATTTAAAAGCATAGCTGATGAAAATTTGTACCAATGATTTTGGAAACCAAAGATAAAGAAAATGACATTTTTAAGCTGGAGAGAGCTAAAAAAAAGGAGAATGAGAGACTGAGCTCAAGTTTGTTATATAAAAGATAAAGCAAGAAGAGTGTTTATGACTGAAAATGACTTCAAGAGGAGATTGCAGAGGTACTTCTATAGCCTTTTTAATGAAGGCATAGAAGACAACAATTTGTTAGGTAATCTTAGCACATTTGAGAGGTTTCGTAACTTGAATCATCACAAATAGATTAGTAGGGAAGAAATTAAAAGAGCTTTAAGGGAGATGAAGAGCAAAAGGATAGTAGGATGTGATGAGATACCCATTGAGGCATGTAAAAGCTTAGGCTAAGAGAGTCTTACTTGGCTAGTCAAGTTTTTTAATGTGATCTTTAAGACTACCAAAATTCCAAATAAGTGAAGACTTAGTACTTTAATTCCTCTATACAAGAATAAAGGGAACATTCAAAATTGTAACTATAGGGGCATCAAACAACTTAGTCACACCATAAATTTATGTGAGAAGGTAATTACGAAGGGAGTGAGAAAGGATGCTCCTATATTAGAGAAACAAATTTGTCTTCATGCTAGGAAGGGACACACAAAACCATTACATCTCTTTAAAATAATAATGGAATATTACAGGGAAAGACAGAGTAATCTACACTTGATTTTTATTAATTTAGAGAAGGCGTATGAATAGGTGACTAGGGATATCATATGGAGATGTTTAGAAGCTAAATGAATTCCTTTTTCCTATTTACGAGTCATTAAGGATATGTATGAAGGGGTAAAGACTAGAGTAAGGAAAACAAAAGGAGATATAGAAATTTTTTCTATCGATGTTGGGCTACACTAAGGCTCCTTATTGAGAACTTTTTAGTTTGCAATAATGATGGATGAGCTCACCAAGAATATTCAAGTAGATGAGCCTTGGTGTATGTCGTTTGTTGCATATCTTGTCCTAATGGATGAGACACAAGAGGGTATCAATGTCAAGTTAGAACATTGAAAGGATACATTGGAGTTGAAGGGCTTTAAATTAAATAGGACTGAGACTGAGTACTTAAAGTGTAACTTTTTGGGCCATATAGGGCTTATGATGTGGAGGTAAAGATCGGTTCATAAGTCATACCATGGAAAGAGTGTTTTATGTACCTAAGGTCTATTATTCAAAGCAATAGAGAGATTGATAAAGATATAGTCCATTGTATCAAATCAAGATGGCTTAACTAGAGAAGTGCATCAAAATTTTATCTTACAAGAAGATACCACTCAAGCTCAAAGGTAAATTATATCATTTAGTGATTAGGTTGACTATGTTATATGGGGTAGAGTGTTGGCCCATCAAACAAGTTCATAGTCATAAGATAATGGTCGTGGAGATAAGGATGTTCTCTGGGATGTGTAACCTTAATAAAAGAGATAAGGTCAAGAATATATTAGTAAGAGATAAATTAAACATGGCTTGTATTAACAAGAAATTAAAAGATAAGAGACTTAGGTGGTTCAGACATGTTAAAAGGAGACACTCTAATGCTCTAGTGAGAAGATGCTAAAAATAGTACTTAGAGACTATAAGAGGAAAAAAAAAAAGGGAGGCCTAAGAAGAATTGGGATGAAGTGATGAAGAATGATATGGCTCTGCTAAAGCTTACCAAGGATATATTAAATCAAGAGGACTTCACTTCTATTAATTTTGATAGCAATCAAATAATAATAATCTTAAAAATGTATGAACTGTTTTGATGAGTTTGTTAAGTGTACAAATAAATGTAAGTAACACTTAGGCAACAATAGTCGAAGCATAAGACGAAACGTAAGACGAAGTGCAACCCAAGACAAAGCATGAGACGAAATGCAACATAACATGAAACATAAGACGAAGTGGAATAACAGACGAAATATAGTAATAGAAGAAAAGTTATTCCAGATGATGCAAAAGGAAGATATTCTAGAACTTCAGTCAGTTAATTAGTTGGAGTTAGTTATAGGACTCAACTAATAACTGTTTCTAGAAGATTCAAAAAGCAGTTATTAAGAAGACAGTTAGAGACTTAGGCTATAAATATTAGTTCTAGTTGAAAACTACATACAGATAGAGAATTTCGAAAACTACATACAGATAGAGAATTACTAGTGAACATTTTTTATATTAGCAAAAATTCTGTATTCAAAGTGCAAAAGAAGTAAGCAAACACATCTGTAACGTGAAAGCTCAAAAATACTTTTCTTAGAGAGAGAAAGGAAGGCTAGAGCTTGGAGAGGCTAATATAGATGATAAAGAATACTTGGTGACAGAGACCTAAAGAGGCTCTATGTGTTGAAAGAATACTTATAAAGTTGAAGAGTATAATGAAATCTCAGAAAAACACTAAAGACTGGACGTAGTCCAAGGTTTAGGGTGAATCGGTATAAAATCGCGACGTCTATTCTTTAACCCTTATCTTTTAATTTTCTTATGTTAGACAAGTAGATAATATTACTTGCGATTGCATTTCTTATAAACTTTAGCAAAGTGTTTTAGTAATCATTTGAAATTTGTAAAGAAATTCAAGAAGTCTCAAAAGATTAATATTTTCAAAAAGATTACACAATTCAACCCCCTTCTTGTGTAGTTTACATATTATATCAGATTTCTATATTAACAAGTGATTTACTTCAGTTGGTATCAGAGCGAGGTTTCCAAGAAACACTTTCGCAAAGTGAGGACAAAGATCCATGGCTGAATCATATGTTTTTATAGTTGAAGGTGCCTCGGTCACAAGACCTCCTGCATTCAATGGTGAGGATTATCATTATTGGAAGGGCAGGATGTGGCTCTTCATAGGATCCACACATATTGAACTTTGGGATATCATCGAGAATGGTCCATATACACCAATAGATGATGAAGGCAATATCATCTCTCATGATAGATGGTCAGCTGATTAGAAAACTCGATTTCAATTGAATTCAAAGGCCGAGTTCTTTCTAGGTTGTGCCCTAAGCAGAAGTAAATATGATAAGGTTCACGGATGCGTATTTGCAAAGGAGATGTGGGACACATTAGCCATTGCACATGAAGGCACAAATCAAGTGAAAAAATTTAAGATCAGTATTCTTGTTCATAAGTATGAGTTGTTCAAAATGAAAGATGAGGAATCTATTGATCAGATGTTTGGATGATTTCAAACAATCATTAGCGAACTTAAAGCTCTTGGGAGAATCTACGATAATAAAGATCATGTCAGAAAGATTCTCAAAAGCCTAACTAAAAGATAGAGACCCAAGGTTACAACAATATAAGAAGCCAAGGACTTAAGCAAGCTGAAGCTAAATGAATTGCTTGGTTCACTGAAGATATATGAAGTAGAGCTTGATACAGAAGATAAACCTAGAAGATTTATGTCTATCACATTAAAGGCTGGTCAAAAGAATCAAAAGAACTAAAAAAATAGAAGCACTTCTTCAAAAGCATTAAAGATTGAAGAAATCAAGGATAATGATACCAGTGAGTCTGATCAAGATTCAACTGAAGATGATGATGAATTATCCTTCATTTCAAGAAAGATTAGAAAGATGTGGAAAAAGAAAACGAAAGGAAATAAAGATTTTTCTTTTAAGAAGAATAGCAAAGAAGAAGTCAAGAATGAGAAAACGTCTATCATTTGCTACGAATGCAACAAACCAAGACATTAAAATTCTGAATGTCCATTGCTCAAAGTAAAATATAAGAAAAGTAAAGAAAACTAAAAGAGCATGATGGAAATGTGGGAAGACTTGGATTCATCCGAATTTGATTCTGATTGATAGCGTCAGAACAAGCAAATATATGTTAGTAGCTGAAGAAGAATTCGACGATGAGGTAACTTCTAACCTTAATGATCTTCAAGAAGCATATTTAGAATTAATAGAATATTCACATGATATACTAAAGAAATATAGAATTCTGAAAAATAAAATTGTTGAAAGCTTGAAAAACACGGAAGTGTTAGAGGAAGAAAACGTATGTCTTAAGAAACAAGTAGACGATATGAGAAAGAAAGTAACTATAGATAGATTTGAAGAAATTAATCAATTGAAACAAAGGATTAATAGTCTTTCAGTAGATTTATCAACATTTACTGATAGTACTAAAAGAATGAATCATATGATTAGAAAATATAGACATCCAAAGCATGATAGATCTGAAGAAATTAATCAACTAAAACAAAGGATTAATAGTCTTTCAGTAGATTTATCAATATTTACTGATAGTACTAAAAGGATGAATGATATGATTAGAAAATATAGACATTCAAAGCATAAGAGTGGTTTAGGATTTACTAATAGTAATGTTCGTTATAATAAGAATTGTGTTTCTAGCATAAAGAATAAGAAACAATACTCTTATTATTCGAGGAATTATTGTAAGTCTAACCCTAAAAGACCCAAGAAAATATGGGTACCTAAGAAAGACATAATTTATACTGCAGATCTCCCTTATTGGAAAAAGCAATCAGCACTGATAGTATTTAGACAGTGGATGCTCGCGACATATAATGGGAAGAAGGTTTATATTCCTAGACCTCCAAGATAACAAAGGAGGAATAGTAACTTTTGGAGACAACCAACAAGGAAAAATAATTAGAATCAACAAAATTGATAAAGATTCATTTGCATCTATTGATAATGTTTTGCTAGTTGAAGGATTAAAGCATTATCTAATTAGTGTAAGTCAATTATGTGATTCTGGTTTTGAAGTATCCTTTAATCAAAATTTTTGTGTAGTAAAAAACAAGGACAATGCTGTATTCTTTTTTTCCAAGAGATAAAACAATCTCTATAAGATTGATTTAGATGTTTTAAAAAGTCAAAATATTTCATGTTTTATATCAACAGATGAAGAAAAACTGATTTCGCATAAAAAGCTAGGTCATGTTAGTTTTAAACATATTTCCAAGTTAGTTAGACGTGATTTGGTTAGAGGATTAACAAAAATAAGTTTTTAACATAGATTTCTTTTGTGAGAGTTGTCAGAAAGGAAAACAAATTAAAACATCTTTTTCTTCTAAAAGCATTGTAACCACATCCAGAGCATAGATTTCTTTTGTGAGAGTTGTCAGAAAGGAAAACAAATTAAAACATCTTTTCTTCTAAAAACATTGTAACCACATCCAGATCTCTGGAATTGTTACATATAGATTCGTTTGGTCCAACTAGATCATTTAGTCTTGGCGGAAAGAAGTATGGTCTCGTAATTATTAATGAATTCACTAGATTTTGTTGGATATTGTTTTTATCACAGAAAGATGAATCTCTTAAGTTCTTTCCCAAAAGTTACAAAATGAAAAAGGAATTTCTATTATTGGAATTACGAGTGATCATGGTGGAGAATTTGAAAATGAAAAATTCAAAATGTTTTGTGAGGAGAATGAAAATTTTCATAATTTCTCTGCTCCTAGAACTCCACAACAAAATGGGGTTGTAGAAAAAAAGAACAGGACGATTCAAGAAATGGCAAGGACTATGCTATGTGAAATGAATCTTCCTAAGTATTTTGGGCAGAAGTTGTGGATACAACTTGTTATATTCAAAATAGAGTATTTTTGTGACCTATATTAAATAAAACTCCATATGAGTTATGGAAAGGAAGAAAACCAAATATTTCTTACTTCCATCGTTTTGGTTGCAAATGCACTATATTGAATACAAAAGAAAAAATTGGATAAATTTGATTCTAAGATCAATTCAGGAATTCTTCTAAAATATTTGTTGTCTTCTAAAGCTTATAGAGTTCATAATCTTATTTCTAAATCTGTTGAAGAATCTGTGTATGTTAGATTTGATGTTGATTCTCATCCAGATAGAAAAGATGGTTCTGATGATGAAACTCTATCTGATCCTTTAGTTGATAAACTAGACTTGTCACCTCTAGTTGATCCCCCTGATAAGATAGAAGTTATTGCTGAAAACTTTAATCTTAGGAAAGACTGGAAGTATAAATATTCTCATCCAGAAAATCTGATTATAGGTGAAACTTTAAAAGGAGTGAGAACTAGGTCTAAATTTAGAAGAGAGGCAAATGTAACTTTTGTTTCTGAGTTAGAACCTAAGAAAATTGATGAAGCTCTTCAAGATGAAGCTTGGATTTTAGCCATGAAAGAGGAGTTAAATCAATTTATAAGGAACAAAGTTTGGTCTTTAGTTCCTAGAACATCAAAAAAGTTTGTCATAGGAGCTAGAAAAGTATTCAAAAATAAACTAGATGAATCAAGTCAAGTAAACCGTAACAAAGCTAGATTAGTAGCTCAAGGCTATAATCAACAAGAAAGAATAGACTATAATGAAACTTATGCTCCTGTAGCTAGACTAGAAGCTATTAGGATTTTGCTTGCATATACTATTTTTCAGGATATAAAACTGTTTCAAATGGATGTAAAAAGTGCCTTTTTGAATGGTTTTATAGATAAAGAAGTTTATGTAAAGCAACCTCCTAGTTTTGAAGATACTAATAAACCAGATTATGTCTATAGACTTTATAAAGCTTTGCATGGATTAAAACAAGCACCTCATGCTTGGTATGATCGTCTAAGTTCTCTTTTGATAGGAAATGACTTTATTAGAGGACAAGTAGATAAGACTTTGTTTAGAAAGTGTATCAAAAATGATTCCATTATAGTACAAATAAATGTAGATGATATTATTTTTGGTGCAACTTCTAAGAAGCTATGTTCCAGTTTTGAAAATCTTATGAAAAGTGAATTT
>JANITW010000007.1:31649024-31659558 GCA_027564335.1 Erythroxylum williamsii
ACAGACGTTATGGATTAAGTATCAGTTAGAAGATTACTCCATACAAGAAGATCAAATTCCAATCTTTTGTGACAACATAAGTGCTATCAATCTATCAAAGAATCCAATACAACACTCAAGGGCAAAACATATTGAAGTTAGACATCATTTTATACTAGACTATATACAAAGAGGAATCATCAGTCTATAATTTGTTGAGACTAATCAGCAATGGGTAGATATCTTCACTAAACCCTTGTGTTAAGATAGATTCAATTAATTTAGATGGAATTTGAATATGGTAATGCTAAATGACCATTTGTCTGTCACGTCATGACACAAACGATTTATACAAGAAGAAGATAAAAAGTCGTAAGTTTTCAAGTAAACAGTAACGGTAAGTTATGAACAGTAACTTTTCAAGAGTAGGTATAAGAAGGAGATCTTCTCAATATTCTAAAATACCCTCTACTCTAGAATCTTCTTGATATACTTTGAAATCGACTTGCTCAATGCTCTTAACCAAGATGATTCATACTTTGTTCTAAGCTTCTAGTTCATTTCATCTTATACTCTTACTTATAGAAACTAAAATCGCTACTTTGAGCAAAATACTTTTGTGTGTTTAGTTTTTATTTGTTACAGATCACAAATGGAGCAGTCGCTTATCTATGGGAGACACATTGATTTCATCTCATTAAAAGAAAACTAGATGGACATTGAACTAAAGATTGAAGCAGTTGGCTAGAAAAACTTCTTCAAGGTTCATGAAAAGGTCTATTTGAATGACATATATGAATTTTGGAAGAACACAAAGATGG
Organism: Erythroxylum williamsii; assembly: GCA_027564335.1. NCBI lineage: Eukaryota > Viridiplantae > Streptophyta > Magnoliopsida > Malpighiales > Erythroxylaceae > Erythroxylum > Erythroxylum williamsii. The sequence goes on from JANITW010000007.1 coordinate 31,649,825, forward strand.
TAGATGATACCTTAGTATCAATAGTAGATGGATTGTCAGTTATTGTGACAGAAGATACTATCAAAAGGGTTAGGGGGTGTCCTAGTATTGGAGTAAATTTGTCTAACAACACAAAGTGGATTACTCAAGGTTGTTTAGATAGAATGCACATTAATTGACAACTCTATAGAAGTAGTGATCCTGAAGTTAAAAAGGCATTAACTCTTGTTCCGAAAGCTAAGGTTCTTCATGCACAACTTCTTCACTGTATTCTACCAAGAGTAGGCTCGAAGGACCTTATGACAATGAACAATGAACATTGTCTGTATCATCTACTAAATCACCAACCCATTAATCTTCCGTATTTGATTCTGAAGTACATGATGAAGTCAAAGGGTGATTCTAGTTCTTTACCATATGGAATGCTGTTGACAAGGATTTTTAAAGAATTTAGAATTCTTCTCGATAGAGGTAATAGGGTAAATATGCATGTGAATAGTATTATTAATGCCATAACTATTCATATAATGGGGATAATAGTTGATGATGAATTGGATAGAAGTTTTACTCCCAAAGCAAGGTTTGAGGGGGAGCTCATAGTAAGATGGGGCAGAATTGAACGTGGTATGTCTGCAAGAACAACAAAACCTCATTCGACATAAAGAACATCTGTAGAAGAAAAGACTGAGAAATCGTCTGATGTATCAATAAAACCTAAGATGATTCTACAGAAAGAGGAAAGCTGGGTTCAACAATCATCACAACAAGTGTCATTCAAGAGAAAGGTAGAGACACTTCAATCAGAAAAATCCAAATACTCAAGAAGGTCACCAAGACTATTGACCTTACGATAACAAGAACAGAAGAAGAGGACATCTTTGATTCGTCATGAAGATTTTGAAAAGCAAGAGAAAAGACAGTAGCCTACCAGATCAATTGTCTCTATTTTGCAAAACCAATAAGCAAAATTATTTGGAGAGACTGAAAGTAAAAGAATGTTAGTATTTGAGAGAAAGAAGCCTCACCATCAACTTTCTTCTAAACTGACAGAAGAACAAAAGAAAGTGAAGCCCAGTCAGAAGAAGGTTTCTTCATCTGAGGTTCAACAGAAGGCACAAACAGTGGAACTTCAATTGGAACTTTATAATCATGCTCAACCAATCAATAAAAAGGATTTGAGAATGAAGATTATAGAAGAACTAGTACTTGTTCGAAGCAGAAGCTTAATTATTATCAGAGAACCTTTGAAAAAGTCAGTCAAGGTACTAGTCGAACCTATACCGATTAATGATTAAACGATACATCTTCTAAGCTATGAAAAATGAAGATAATATGGTATTTTGCGAGATGAGAAGGTAGGACCATATCCATTGAAGATGTCAAAGGATCGGTATACAATATGTTGGACCCCACAGCCCACCCGTAGATGTTTGCAGGTTATACTCTGGCCTGAGGTTTCATACCTTCAGTCAAGGATGTGTTACATCTTCTTGGGCAACCAATTCTGAAACTACCTAGACCTGATGATCTTGATCTTCTAGAAGGAAAACAACCCTTCAATCTACCCTCTATCAAAATTATAGATTAGACATTTTACCTTCAGAACCATCTATTGTTGAAAACCTTCATCCATTTAGTGAAACACACCAAGATCCTACTGTTAATCCAGAGTTCTTGAAACATTTCTTAGATTGGACGGAAGCAAGTCACAGTCAAAGGGAAGTTCAGAAAGCATTAGCAAAAGAAATTGAGGAAGTTCATTCTAAGGTTGATGAACTCGCTGACTCAATGGGTGATCTTCATAAGGAAGTAGCACTACTATGGGTTACTATTGAACAAAACCTCAAGATGATCCGCACTGACATGCAACGTATGTTTTTTGAAGTTGTGAAGCATCTACAATGAGAAATTTTTTTATTAATATCAAATAGGGTGAGAAGGAGAACGAGAAGGAGATATAGAGGAGAACAAGACAAGAACAAGAAGAATAGATAGAAAGCATTATATATGTCTAGTATGCAATTTTTTTTCTTATGTTTTTCTTTGGTTTATTATTCGTCAAAATACTATTCGTCTTTAAATTTCATTTTACCTTCTAAAATTATGATTATTTTTTATCATCAAAAAGGGGGAGATTGTTAAGTCAAGGGGACTTCACTTCTATTAATTTTGATGGCAATCAAAAAATAATAATCTTAGAAATATATGAACTATTTTGATGAGTTTGTTAAGGGTGCAGATAAATGTAAGTGGCACTTAGGCAACAACAGTCGAAGCGTAAGACGAAGCGTAACATAAGACGAAACGCAACATAAGACGAAGCATAAGACGAAACGCAACATAAGACAAAATATAAGACAAAGCGGAATAACAGACGAAATATAGTAACAGAAGAAAAGTTATTCCAGATGATGCAAAAAGGAAGATATTCTAGAATGTCATTTAGTTAATTAGCTGGATTTAGTTACAGGACACAACTAATAACTGTTTCTAGAAGATTCAAGAAGCAGTTATGAAGAAGAAAGTTGGGGACTTAGGCTATAAATATTGGATCTAGTCGAAAACCACATACAGATAGCGAATTACTCGTGAGCATTTTTTATATTAGCAAAAATTCTATATTCAAAGTGAAAAAGAAGTGAACAAACATATCTGTAACGTAAAAGCTCAAAAATACATTTCTTAGAGAGAGAAAGAAAGGCTAAAGTCTGGAGAGGCTAATATAGCTGATAAAGAATACTTTGTGAGAGAGACCTGAAGAGGCTTTACATGTTGAAAGAATACTTGTAAAGTTGAAGAGTATAGTGAAATCTCAGAAAAACTATAAAGATTGGACATAGCCCAAGGTTTAGGGTGAACCAGTATAAAATCACAGCGTCTATTCTATAACCCTTATCTTTTAATTTTCTTGTATTAGACGAGTAGATAATATTACTTGCGATTGCATTGGTTATCAACTTTAGCAAAGTGTTTTAGTAATCATTTGAATTTTGTAAAGAAATTGAAGAAGTCTCAAAAGATTAATATTTTCGAAATGATTACACAATTCAACCCACCTTCTTGTGTAGTTTACATATTATATCATATTTCTATATTAATAAGTGATTTACTTCAAGATATAGTCCGCAATAGAGAACTTTGGCATACTAGGATACAAATAAAGAATCTCACATAGAGAGGTCTTTCTCATTCTCTTAATTCATTGAAACATTTTCATTCAAGTCTTTCATTTTATAGCTAGCTTGAATATTTTGATAACATAGTACCTCTCTGTTAGTTATTTAGCCTATGTAGTTTCTTACTCAGTTTAATTACTTTCTTATAATAGGTAGTTTGATTTATTCTTGTACCTGCCCTTTTTTTCTAGTTTGTGTATTAATTTTCTTATAATATCTTGTAATGTTAATCTTTACCATGTTCTATATGTACTGTTTTATATACTGCATTACATATTTTTTTATTTTATTAATAACTATTTATATATATTTTATAATACCATTATTTTAAATAACATATAGGTTTATCAAAAATAATCTCTCTACTCGGTAAGGATAAGGCTACATACTACTAGACCTCCTCAGACCCCTCATTTTAGTGGGACTCTCATTGGGTGATGTTGTTGTAATTTTTTTCTTTTAAGATATAACAATCATATAACCAACAATCTGTTAAGCCATAATTGCTTCATAAATTAGAAAGTTAAAATTAAAAATGTAATATCTAATATAGAAATAGATTGTAGTAAGTAAAAAAGCTAGTAGGCTTTTCTAATAATTAATTAACAGAATAATAAAAAATGAACATAGAAAACAATTAATGATTAAAATATAATCGAATAACAAAAATAAATTAAATCTTTTTGTTTAATGCATCCCAAGATAATAAAAATAATAACAATGAACACAGAAATAATTAATACTCGAAATATAATTGAATAATAAAAATAAATCACATATCACTACTTCCATTGTGGAGGGACACAACCTCTAACATGTTCGTATTTGATGTCCTGCATTTTTTAAATTTTATGAAGATAGACATATGTTGAGACATGCATGTGTCTTAGGTTGTGAATCTTTTTGTAAATTTTGTGAAGGTGGATGTATAATCCTAGGTATTCTTTAAAAAATTCCTCCATCATATGGTTTTCCTTCAGCTTTTATCTCAAATTATGCCTTTATCTCTAGGAATATGCTCCAGAATAAGGAAATGTTCCAAGCTGTGTACAACTGTAATATGTCAAAACTTGAATCATAAAAGTTCTATAGCTCTTCCTAAGCTTTACATGGCATTTTAAATCATTTTAATTAGATATTAGAAGACAAAGTTATTCCTGCTTCAAGTAGCATTGCTGAAAAGGTCCATAAATGCTCATACGTCATCATTTTTCTCTTAACAACTTCATTTGAATCCTAAACCAATATATAGGTCTAGTGAGTACATTTAGGCATGAAATAGGTGTAAATGAGTAAATATTAAGAGAGAAAAAAACATGTTATTTTTTATTCCTATGAAATTTCGAACGTTTAGCTTTTGCTTGTCTTTATACAAACATACCTCTAAGCTAAACAACAATCAAATAGCCCTTTCCATTTCATTAATGCATACACACAATAAGAAATAAATACAAATTAAGACTCAAGTAAATAAAATATATCGTATTTAAGGTCCACAAGAAAATTTGAATAAATATTTAGTAAACTTTTCTGACAAATTTTGTTCAAGCCGCTAAAGTATTTCATAGATCAACTGCTTTGCGTAGGTTCTTACGTAAAAATCACTACTATAGGCTTACTAATACACCAAATCTCTAGTAATTAACATGAAAATCCAAAATAATTTCTCAATTGAGATGGGTCTAGAGGGAAACATGACAATTTTTTGGGTAAAGAAAGTTAAAACCAAAGAAATTAGTAAAGAATTTAAAACAAATATTGGGTATAATGGTAATTGGAAACCCTTACTACATATTATACATTCAAATACTATATAATTTCATCGTTCACTCCATCGCTAAAAAACTTAGACTATTGATATCATATCATATAAATAACTTATTAGTCCTTAATCTCATTGATTAACATAAATTAACCAAACAATTAAATAATAATTTAAAGGGATTTTTTGTGGCCAAGAAAAGGGATAACCAATCCTAAGCGCTCAAATTTTTTAGATTTTTTAATCTAGTGCCCAAGCTTTTAAAATTTTCAATTAAGTGATCATTTTGTAAAACCTTAACAATTTAGTTCAAAATGTTAGTTTTTACTGATGTAACTAATAGATAGACATCTACATGGCATTTAGTAAGCATGTCACAACTTCAAAATTAACCTTTTAAATTGAATTATTTAGTTTTTAAAAGTTTGGATACTCAATTAAAAAATTTAAAAACTTAGGCACTGAATTGAAAAAAATTTAATGTTATCCCTCAAGAAAAGAATCTCTGTGTACTCCGCTCTTAAGACTCTTCTTGAATTTCAATATAATTCTTCCATTAAGATGATGAACAATTTTTATACAATCTTTTATCGATAAAGAGGAAAATATTTTTTCATAGTGAAGAGGAACCTTAATGCCACTCAAAACGCCCCTAGGTAAAATAATATATGACCTCAACCAAAGTTTACAACTTAAAATATCTCACTTTATCACTTTGATAACTCTAAAGAGACATAAAAATATGAGACAATGATGCCCAAATGTTTGATAAACACTTAATTTGTGTAAAAAACACTTAAATATATTTTGGAACCCATATTAGCCATTGGAACCAAAAATTAGTCATTACGATGGCTAATTCTAATATTCTGGTTGACCATTAAGTCATATGATCAACTAATATGCATTCAATGCACATTATTCACTAATCATTACATATTTGTAGACCTCTATAATATAATTTTCAACCAATATAACACATTGTTTACCATTAAATTAACCAATATTGTTACAAGCTCTTAATATATAAAATTAGATAAATTTAACCTATATTGGTTGACTAATAACCTATATAGATTAACCAATTTCGTTAAAAAATATGATTTTAACAACTTCAAATTCTAAAACTTAATTTGTTTTTATGGCTATTATAATTTAAACACTTTCCAAAATGTTCCCTAAAGAGTGTTGAAAAGATCAAAAGGTTTTTCTTTAGAATATAAAAGTTTTAACACCACTTGACGAATGAAAATACTCATGCAATAAAGTAAAGTGAAAAGTTTATGCATGGTGAGCCTTTGAGATTACCAAACTAGCAAAGTGAGATTGCAATTAACAATACAAAATATAAAATGACCTTGATAAGCTTTGATCTTCTTTTTTCTTGATTTAATCTTCAGTTTGATAGTCACAAAACTTCAACTTTTCTTTATTAACTAAATGAACTATCTTCTTGATTTTATGGACACATTTTGCTTATATTTCTCATCAAAATACTAAAATTATTAAGTTAAATTTTATAAATTATCTCCTAAAATTTCATAAAAAGTCTAAGTTAGTCCTTATCATTATCTATGGTATCACATTAAACCTTAACATTTTCAAAATAGTACTAATAGAATCCTAAATGCTAAAAAAATTAGTATTTGGTACTTTCTAGGATAAGGGTTGTTGATTTATCTCATATTATCAGAAAACTAGGCAATATGGTGAGATCAAAATGATTTCTAGTACTTTAGTTCAAAATGATATTTTTATTAATTGGTTGAAGGTTTGAATTTTCACCTTATATCATGAAAGGTATAAAATAAGTGTTGCTTTGCTCCTAGGGTGCAATGGTTACCATTTTAGTAACATTATGGTGCAAAGTGTTACCAAAGATAACAATAGAGCTTATTTTGACCTTTTGTAAATTGTTGCGGTGCAAATCGCACCTTTAGCCCCTCATTAATAATTCTTAAGTTTTGTTATCAACAAAATATTGATTAGAACCTCCCTTAGTTCAACATAACTTCTTTTCTTTTCTTTTCCCTTTTATCATACATGTGACATTTTCAAATTTAAATATCAAATACATTATTTAAACATAATCCCCACTTTACATTTAATATATCTGCCACTTTTTCACTAGGTTTATCCCTGCATTTATGATGTTCCTCTCTTTATAAAATGATTTTACTGATTTGATTCAAATGCTTAGTAGCCCTTAAGGTTAGGTAAAGATATTTAGTTTTAAGCTTAGACTCATATGATGGATTTAAAAGAAAGGAAAAAGATTTTTAAGACTCAAAGGTGTTAACAAGAAATATTTAGTCAAGTTGGCTATTTAGATAGAATGAGTCAATTCAAAGATAGAATACTCTTCTCAACCATGCATATATCAATTTAATCTGAAATCAATTCAAAGTAAGTTCTAGAGATATTTTCACATAAAAGAATATTACATAAAGAAAAATACTTATTGACATATATATTTTGTTTTCATATAGCATAAAAGATCATAAGCTTTTAAAAAATCCACATTTCTATTTTAAAATCATTGAAAATGTCAATTAAAATTAATATCTCAAGTTAATTTAACTGCTCAATACATATCACTTTCATAATCAATTGACTCAACTTCATAACTAGGGTTGGTAATGGAATATTTTATTTTGATCTAGGCCCAACTTGAAACTTGATAAAACATGAGTTATTTATCGCAAGCCTAAGCTTGATTAGGCTCGAACGACTCAGCTTGAGCTTGAACTAGAGAACTATTAAGCTTCGACATTTTAAAGCCTAATCAAGCTAAGCCAGACCTAGAAAAATATCCATTGAAAATATTTTAAATAGTAATGAATTTAACATTTTCACTAATAATCATGAGAAATATAAAATATTACAATTTAATGTTACATGATAATTAAAGTAAATATTTTAACAACATTTGGGAATTTCTCATGCAACTTTAACAAATGCTTCTCCTCCACTAAAGAAGATCCTTATAATGCCATACTATGAGTCACCAAGTGCACAAGCTACTAGAATAACAACTATATTCCTAAATTGGATATACTTAGAAAAACATTACCAAGCTTTTAAGAAACCTTAAAGCAATACATTTTCAATGATTAAGCAATTAACTCTTTGTTTATAAGGATGCACTACCATAAAGGCAACAATAACATTAACTTAATAAAACCATAACAAAGTGATAATGAAAACCCACTGGTGAGTTTTCATCTATAAATCTAAAACGTAAAGAACAAGTTTTATGCAAATAAGAAGATGTGGACTATGCGCATTAATTTATAACTATATGGCTAATGATTGGAGGGTTACAATTTCAACGTCATATTTTAAATAATATGAGAAAAATATTATGAAAATTATGAAATAACAAATGCATCTGCTAATTAAGAACCAATCTTTCATTTCGTTTCAACATCCCAATAAGACAATATGAAATATGCCTTATTTTCCTTTTCTTTTTGCATAAATGAAAATGAAAGACAAGAATTTTAATTTGATATGTCATGGATGTATTAATATGCTTTGATGCCAAATCTTGTAGAAAGAGATGAAAAAAATAACAAACTATAAAACAGTGGTCTCTTAGGCACACAAATTGTCCTATGGTCTCTTAGCCACACAAATTGTCGTATGATAATATGAATGATGAATCTCGTTAGTAAGATTAGCATTATCTTAGTCTTAGAGCATGTAACTATTGTGATAATTATACTATTCTAAACAAGGATATTTGTTGGACCCCGATCTTTAAGTGAAAATTTAAATAAGTAAAATGAAATTTAAGGAGTGTTTTGTGTATGTATTGTGTAATAGATGATTTAATACTTAAAGGATCTTGATAAGAAAAGAAATGATTTGATTTTGATATCTTTGGGGTTTTAAATAAATTGGGATTGGTTGTGAATGTTAAAATGGATGAGTTGATTTAAATGAAGTTTAATAGCAAGAATTAAAGAGAAAAAGTGAGAAAACATAAAAAGTTTGACTTTTTGGCCATTAATAGTTGACTTTTGATTTAGACATAATTTAAGAAAATGATCTACATGAAACTTGTAGATTATATTGAGAGCTTTCTGTAGCCATAAAATTTGCATTTTTTCGATATCGGAAGTGAAAGTTATGATCAGTCAAAGTTAGGTGTGTTATAGGTTGACTTATATTATGACTGAAGCTTTGACTGGAAAAATTTACCTAGTTAGAGGTTAATTTAGTCTTGAAGTTCTTCACGAAAGTTGAAGATTGTGATTTGATCTTTATTTCGATATAAAGTGTAGAATTTTTCGATCAAGGAATAATAAGTTATGATTTTTACAAGTTTATGTTATGGTTTTAGCATGATTATGAGAAGATAGAACTTTTGATTGGAAAATTAACCTCCTTAGAGGTCAAATTGATTTTTATGTCCTTCATGAAAGTTAAAGGTGACTTTCTGATCTTCGCAGTGATATAAAATATGAGATATTCGGAATTTGGAGTTGAAAGATATAAATTTTCAAATTTAAGGTCTTTGTTTAGGTATTTATTATTTGGACTAAATTTTTGATTAGGAATTTGATCATTTTAGAGATGGAATTCGTTTTTGAGTTCTTCATGGAAGTTGTAGAGCTTCCTTTCAGCTTTCTATTGATACCACATGTGTCAATTTTGGATTTCGGAATCAAAAGATATGATTTTGAGAAAATTCAGATATATATATATATTTAACATATATATATATATATATATGTATATATATTTTGAAAAAAAATGATGAAAGCCCCCTCGCTGGGGCGATACATCGCCCTGGCAAGGAGGGCCTTTTA
>JANITW010000007.1:31659658-31671172 GCA_027564335.1 Erythroxylum williamsii
TTTATCACTCGTGCATGAAATGGGAAGGGTAGGGTTAGACCCTAAAGTGGATACCTACAAAAGTTTGATTTCAGCTTCTGCAATGTTTCTCCCCGCTCCCAAGTAAAAATTTGACAGAAAACTAACAAAAGTTTCTAAATTCATTTTGCAACTCATCTAATCATCAGACACTTCGCTTGGGTTTCAGAAAATGTCATCACATATGTTCAAATCTCCTATATATCCACAAAGTAGCATAGAGTACACAATAACAAGATCAACCACCAAAACATAAAACTTCCATGTTCATGCCTGCTCTTACAAATTGGACCAACAATGATCACAGAGAACATTCTAAACATAAGCAAGAGAGTTAGGTTGCAAGAGAAAAAAACAAATGATTTGCAAGGTTGTAAGCTAGAAAAAGGAACCGACCATATAACACGAAAATTAATGGAAGTGGGAAGAGAAGACAAGAATGTGGACAGAAAAAAAATAGCTTACCGTCGTGCGTTTGGTAGTGGAGATGAAGCTGATGGTAGGAGGATAGCTGCAAGGAAGACGAAGACGAAGCCGAAGGAGGAGCATTGCAAGGAAGACGAAGACGATGTTCGAAGGAAGAGAGTTGTGTTTAGGTTTTGGAGGTTAAAAACCAGGGTAGTTCCATCCTTTCCAAAATCTGTCCGTTGGACAGATTTTGTCTGTACCACAGATGAGGAACGGACGAAATTTTTTTGTCCATGTCTTTTTAGGACAGGACAAAATACGTCGCAGACAGGAACCAAACACGATTACAGACAGGACTTTAGCGTCCTTGTCCACTGTCCTCACCCCTGTGGACACTAACCAAATGCATGGTTACTGTCTTATGCCTCTAAATATTAGAACAATTAGAAGAAAAGGTCAAATTGAAGCATTGGACAAGTTTCTACAATCGATTCGAGGTGGGTAATGTATTTATACTTTGAATTATAAGTCAATTATTGATTTTTGAAAATTCAAGGAAGTGAAAGAAAAGATTTTCGAATCTTAATTGTTCCCGAATGATTTTTGAAAAATTATTATAAGCTTAAATTCATTGTTTTAAATGATTTGATAAATCGATAGAAATTTCTGGAGCTTCATTTGTTATGAATGCATTGATAAAATATGCAAATTGTTAAAATCATTGATTGTTTGACTTGATTGTTGAAATCATTGATGGATTGAATTAATTGAATTGTATAAATTATATATAATTGTGAATGTGAATGTGTCTAGGATGACACGCATGAAAAATAAAGTTTCAAAATATGCGGGAATGTGCAGTACGTTCCGTTTTGGACCGACCCAAACCGTTTGATATGTTTTATGTGTTTAATTTGTAATTTTATGTGATTGGTGATTTTATGTGTTTGCATTCATGTTTATGAAAAACGGGAGAAAGTTGAGAAATGAAAAAGTGAATTTTATTATGAAAAGTTTGAAAAAAATATTTGAAAGGTTTGAGGAAAATATTTGAAAAGTTGCAAAGTTTGAAAAATAAGCTTTTTGGCAAAAGTTTATGAAAAATGATTCTTTTTGCTTATTTTTCAATTTATAAATGTGTTATCCCCACTGAGCCGTCGAGCTCACCCCCCTTTCATCCCCATCTCCAGGTTTCGAGCAGGAGATTGAATGAAAGACGGTCAAGACATCCGTTCGATTTTTGCATGTGTTTGTATTTTGTGTACCTTGGATCATGGATTTTGGTTATGTATATGGCTTAAATTGTCATTATGGTATGACAAGCATTTCTTTCGAAATGTATACGAATTCTGGAAATGTGTATTGAATTAAACTATGATTGGGATTGTATATGATTGTTGATTTGGCTACGGATAATTGTGTATGGTTATGCTTTATGTATGTAATTGGATATTGAATGAGGATTTTGAATATGGATTTGAGATATTGAATGTGGTTGGGATTGAACGATGAATATTATATATTGAAAATTGTTCTGTTTATGATTAAGGATTTTGAAGTGTTTAGATATAGGAGTGCGTTTGTTTATGTTGAGATCCCGGACGGAGGGTCCGGTGGATTTTAATTGATTGTGTGATTGATTGGAGATTATAGGAGTGTGTTTTCGTTACTTTGCAGGTTTGGGTTAGAATAAATGCAGCCGTATGCTGCTAAAATTTTGATAAAAATCGGTAGAAATAACATGAATATATGGGAATTGTATAATTGTATAAGACGAATATTATGATTTGAGTTTTTGATTGAAATTGAAAAAGAATATTGCTTTGTATAAGATTGAGTAAAACGGAAAAGAAAGAAAAAAATTTATACTAGATTTCGAATGTCTTAGTGTTTCCAACGCGATCATGTTTCTCTATTCTATGTCCCGAATGTCGGATCCGCTTTGTTAAGTTTTTGTTCCGTTTTCGATTCGCTTCGGTACTTTTGTATTGTGTTTTGCTTTGATTTCCGATCCGTTCGTTTGTTTCTACTATGTTTTCCACTTCGGATTCAATTTCTCAGCATTGAATTTGCTTTGTTTTCAACCCCTTTCATTTCGTCTTCCGGTTGGGATCCGGTTTTCGGATCGGGTCCCAACAATCTGCCACTCCATTTTCGTTTCTGTCGTTCGCTTTGTTTTGATTTCGCTTTTGTCCCCGTTCTCCGTTCCGCTTTTTTGGTTGGGATCCGGTTCCCGGATCGAGTCCTAACAATATTGCTTAATTAAGATCCAAAGAAAAGGTTTAGCTTTTGTACTCTTTAGCATAAATATTAGATAAAATATGAATTTAAGTTTTGTGTAGATAAATAGGATGATTCCATAACATAACTACATCTAATTATCATAAAGCTTCAATTATAGACATCATATTCATAAAAATTTATGAAACCTCTTACTTGCGAAAATTAGTGGTTATCTATAAACCAATTCGGAAGAGAACTAAGGAAGAGAATTGCGTAAGAGATGAAAGGTAAGCGACAGATTAGTGAATGAAAAGTAGGAGAATAATGAGTAGGTAAGAGATAAAAAGCAAGAATGGAAGTGGGAGAGAGGTTGGAGGGAGGACTTAGGAGGTGACATAATGGGTATCAAGTCTCTTTACCAATAAAAAAATAATGTTGTTTTGTTACCTAAACAAAATAGTGTCTTATTAAGATAATATGTAAGGGAGGGCTTCAAGTCAGGTTGGTTCATTAAGCCCAACATTAAGCCTAGCCAAAACTCGAATTAAAAAGCATAGCTTGATTCCAACGTAAAGCTCGATTAACTCAATCTTATCCTATTAACTTTGGGTCAGGTTGGACCAGGCTAAAATTGTCATTCATACTCATAACATGTATAATAGTTTAATATAATTAGAAAAAATTAAAGAAAAAATCTTCATTCAAGTACATTTTACCATAATTTCTCCTTCAAACTTAAACTCTACATTGTCCTCAATATACAAACTAAAATTGCAAAAGAGAGCAAATAACACATAAATAAAAATCATAAATACTGAATATAAATAAAAACGAGATCAGGATGTTTGGTTTTTTGAGTTGCCTCTTAAAATCATAAATACTTAATATAAATAAAAATGAGATCAGGATGTTTGATTTTTTGAGTTGCCTCTCAAAATCATAAATACTGAATATAAATAAAAATGATATCAGAATGTTTGGTTTTTTGAGTTGCCTCTCAAACAATGTCTTTTTTTTTTCCTATCGTTAGCTTAACTCTTCCATTAATGTAAAAAAGGATCCTCAAAGTCCAATTTTGCGACATTTTCCACTTAAAAGCCTTTAAAGAAAGGTTTGAGCCTATACACATTCACTTTAAGCATCATTGATGTAACCAAATTTTGAATGTCTATTATACTTCAGAAAAATGTAAGTAACCAAAAAATGGCCAACTTAATAAGAACACAACTTACTAAAAATAGACAAATTCATAATGGCATGAAAGAACCTTTTAATCAACTTCAAAGTCTTTCCTAGGGATCATCTTGTCACAAAATATCTTAGTCTTTTTCTTGTAAATCCTTGCACCCTTACAAGAATCATCATGTATTTCCTTCAATTATTGTAATTATAACTTCTTATATTCTCCACTTTAATCCATATTTATGTTAAAATGTTTAATTATGTAATAGGTTTTGTATTCTAGTTCAACTAAAAGATGACATTGTTTCCTAATCACCAACCAATAAGGTGACATACCTATGAGTGTCTTATAGTAGTTTTATATGCTTATAAAGCATCATCCAATCATACCCTCCATTCCTTTTCAATTCAAGTGCATTATCTTCTCAATGATTGGTTTAATTTCATAATTAGATACCTTTGCTTAACTATTAGTTTATATATGGCAAGCAGTAGACACTTTGTGAGTTATATTGTACTTTCTCAACAAAGCCTCCATAATTTTATCACAAAAGTGATTGCCATGATCAATTGTTAGAGCTTTTCAAATTCCAATACTAAATAAGATGTTAGATGTTAGAAAATTTGTAATGAATTCAAAATTATCAGTCCTATTGGCTTTAGCTTTAACCCTTTTTAAGATATAATCTACAATTAGTAAAATATAAACATAACCAAAATATATAAGGAATAGTCTCAATAAATCGATACCATAAATATTAAAAATTTTGTAAAATAATGTCAGGTATTATGGTATCTCATTCTTTAAAGAAATATTATTAGTTCTTTAATAGTTATTGTATGACTTATAGAAGGAATATAAGTCTTGAAATAAATTAGGCCAATAAAACCACATTCTAATACTTTTCTAGTCATCCTTTTAGCTCCAAAGTGACCTCACTAAGCATAAAAGTGGCAAAAGGTCATAATATAGGTGGTTTCATTTTAATGAACATGCCTTCTAATTACTTAATCTACACAACATTTTCAAAAGTAAAGATCATCCCACACGTAGTATTTAGCATAAGTTTTGATCTTATCTCATTGAGCTCAAACAAATTAGGTGATAGCTTGTTGGTAGCCAAATAATCACTATATGTTCATACTTTGTTAATGAACACTCATAGAAAATAGTTACCAATCAAGAAATGTTTCTTAAAGATGTAGTTCCTACTCTATATAGGTTATTCATCTTAAGTGATTGGCAATATAATTTTTTTGCTCCACTCTTATCTTTGATTGAAAAATTAAATTCATTCAGGAGAAGTTTTATCTTTTTCTTCATCATTAAATAATGAAAAGATATATGATCAAAATAAAAAATAATTTTACTACCATATAAATAAAAATGAAACTTTTTTAAACCAAAGAAAATAGTCAAATTTTCTTTTTCAGTGGCAGAATAATTTTTATGGGCATCATTCAAGGTTATAGAAGCATGATAGATGGCATAGAAATTATCCTAATCCTTTAACCCAACACAACTCCTATTGTATTATCATTTGCTTCATATATTATCTTTAAAATGATAACTCAGTTAGGAAGTCAAATAATTAAGACAAAGGTTAGTAGGTTGTTTAGCTTTTCAATCACCTCTTTATATGCCTTATTGAACTCAAATATAACATCCTTTTATAGTAACTTGCACAACATCAATGTTATTTTAGATAAGTCTTTAATGAATCTTTGATAAAAATCTACATTTCTAAGAAAAATAACAAACTTCTCACACACTAGGATGATAAGGTAAAGATTTGACAATTTCAATTTTAGCTCTATCCACCTCCTAGATGAATCAATATTGCCTAAATTTATATATTGTTCAACTATAAAGTGACCTTTTTTAGAATATACTACAATATTATTTTATATTCACCTTTTCAAAGCAAGTGCAAGATTATGTAAGCTATTATCATGTAAGTTTCCATAAATAGTAAAAACATCCATGAGTACCTCAATCATATGCTTAATAAAATTTGAAAATATGCCATAAACTTTTAAAAAGTAAATGGAGTGTTGTAAAGACCAAATGGCATACAACAATATGCAAAAGTTCTAAATGGACATATAAAGGTCATATTTGTTAATTTTGTAATGTAATTTTAATATGAAAATAATAATAATAATAATAATAATAATAATAATAATAATAATAATAATAATAATAATAATAATAAAAGTACTACCAGTTAACCTTTCAAGCATTTGAATAATGAAAGTAAATGGAAGTGGTCCTTGTGATTAACCGAAATTGATTTTCTATAGCTTATGCATACTTACCACCCATTTTTAATGTGACTAGGCACTAACTCATCATTTTAGTTCTTAATTACCATGAACTTGATTTCTTTATGAATAACTTCAACTAAATTGACTTAATTGCTATTCAAAATTGAATAAACCAATCCACCTTTAAGAAGTTTGTGGATTTCCCTTTTAACTACATCCATCAATATTAGGTTTAATCTCCTTTAGGGTTGAAGGCTCGGTTGGCTTCCTTCTTTTAATAGGATGTAATTTATATATGTATATAGTTTATTCCTTTAATATCTACGGTTGTCCAACCAATAGTTGTCTTATTTTCCTTTAGGATATGCATAAGCTTTTCCATTTGTGGTTTACTTAAATTATTGGAGATGATCACTAGTATCTTCTCTTTGTCCCTTGAGAACATATAGTTGTGGTGACCAAGAAGAGGCTTCATATTTGACATAGGTTAATGCAAAAAAAAGTTAATAGTCTCTTATAAGAAATTGGTAATGAAATAAAAAAGCATTGCAAGTTGTAAATTTAGAAGAATATTTAACATTATAACAATTTGTTGAAAAGCATTACTAAAAGTCAAATTCTCCTCTTCTTCCTTAAATTCCTTAACAATAACAACTTCCAATTCTTCTTTTCCTTTAAGTTTGGAGACATCATATACTAAAGATTTGATCATGTCAATTGCATAAATAGGATTGTCATCACTAGGATATTTTATGGTAACATATTTTATAATTTTCCCACAAAATTCCGTGATGAGTACACCATTATGAACATCTATCTTTGTCTTAGATATTTTCTGGCAAATGGTGTTAAATATGATAAGAATATATAGAGTTGTTGTATGATATCTTAAGATCAGAACAGTTTGGTTATTTCCCTTCTTTAATTAATTAGTATCTCGAAAAATTTTCTTCTATCTTAAATACACTTATGGTTGGTTTCAGATTGTGTTTTATTGTGGTGGATTCATTGGCCTCTGGGTGTTGGGATTTAATCTACATTTACCTAATAAAAGTTTTAAGTTTTTATTTATAGTTTTCAATATTTTGTTTGATATTTTTAACTATTCAGTATCGTGTTCTAGAATTCTGTAGATAACCAGTTGCTATTAGTGGTTCATTCTTGGATCTTTTAATTTAGATTGACGTGTGGTCATGTGTATTTATGGTTCTCACATCTATTTATTATGGCGACCATTTTGAGATTATTTACCAATCTTTGTTCCCTTTCTTGTGTGATATTAGAATCAATTAGGGACTTCTTATTGTTTCCGTCTATAGGTTATGTTGGGCATTAGGATAGGAGTGGTGGCTTTGACTTCGAATGATAGAACAAGGGCTAATCCATCGGTGAGTTTCAGGTCCTGAAGAAGAAAAGATATTGATAAATTACAGATAAGTTCTTGGAAAATCGAGACCATTACAAGGAAGTCTTTAGAATTAGTGGAGATTTTAGACAAATATAAGATTTATATAATGTGTGTCTAGGAGATAAGGTAGATAGAGGCTAAAGTGAAAAAGATTAATGGGTTTAAACTTTGGTGTTCATAGTATTCAAGATGACATAATGAAGTAGGTATCTTAATTGTTAAGTAACTGATACATCACATTGTAGGGGTAAAAAGGACTGATGATAGGATTATGTCATTAATAATTGTGGTGAACAGTGCTATTTCAAATGTGGTGTGTGCTTGTGCACCTCAAGTAAGGTTGGACGTACAACCTAAGTGTCAATTTGAGGAAGAGCTAGATAAGGTGATTCAGTAAATCCTGTATGTAGAGAAAGTTATTCTAGGAGGAGACTTTAATGGTCATAAAGGGGCAACCTTAGATGGATATTCATGGACTCATGGGAGTATCAATCATGGTGAAAGGAATGATAGTGGGACTACTTTGTTGGATTTCAAGGTAGTGTTTGAGTTGATGGTAACCAACTCTTTTTTCAAGAAAAACAAGGAGCACATGGTTAATTATAAGAACATAACTACAAAAACTTAAATTAACTATTTCCTCACAAGACAACGTGATCGACCTAGTTATAAGGATTGCACAGTGATACCTAATGCTTGCTTGTCAACTTAGCATAGATCATTGGTTTTGGATCTTATTATTAACGGTTGGAGAAAGAAGAGAAGTCCTAGAAGGTTTACTAGAGCCAGATGGTGGACTCTAAAAGGGGAGACGGTGAAATAATTTAAGGACAGAGTAATATATGGAGAAGAATGAAAATTGGAAGGAGATGCTAGCTAGATGTGGTAGAGAGTAGCAATTCTTATAAGAAATATAGCTATATAGATCTTGGGTGTTTTTAAAGGGCTTAAGGATAGTCAGAGGGAGTCTTGGTGGTGGAATGAAGATGTATTAAAAAATATTATGATCAAGAAGGTTTCCTATAAATCTTTATTGGATAGCACCATAGCGATAGAGAGAGAAGTAAATAGAGAAAGTTATAGTCTGGGAAAGAAAGAGTTGAAGAAGATAATCTTAGAAGTTAAAATTAGAGCTTACAAGGAATTATACCAAAGATTAGATACTAAAGATAGAAAAAATATATTTTAAGGTTGTAAGAGATAG
The DNA here is from genome assembly GCA_027564335.1 of Erythroxylum williamsii. Taxonomy (NCBI): domain Eukaryota; kingdom Viridiplantae; phylum Streptophyta; class Magnoliopsida; order Malpighiales; family Erythroxylaceae; genus Erythroxylum; species Erythroxylum williamsii. The sequence continues at coordinate 31,668,370 of JANITW010000007.1, forward strand.
GGAATAAAAAGCGAGAGACTTAGATCATGTTCGTTATATAAAAGATGAAGCAGGAAGGGTGCTCATAGTTGAAAATGACATTAAGAGACGATAGTAGAGGTACTTCTAGAGCCTTCTAATGAAGGCATAGAGGATAAAATCTATTTAAGTGATCTTGGAAAATATGTTTAACTTCATGCTTAGAAGGTCCTCCATATAAGCTTTACATCTCCTTAGAAGATTAATGGAATATTACAAGAAACGAAAGTGTAACCAACATATAGTTTTTATCGATTTAGAGAGGGCGTATGACAGGGTACCCAGGAAAATCATGTGGAGGTGTTTGGAAGGTAAGGGAGTTCTTATGACCTATATATAGTTTATTAGGGATATGTATAAAGGTGTTAAAACAAGGGTAAGAACGATATAAGGAGATACAGAGCATTTTCTATCAATATTGGGCTCCACCAAGGCTCTTAAACCCCTTTTTGTTTGCAGTAGTGGTTGACGAGCTCACCTAGAATGTCCATGGGGATGTGCCTTAGTGTTTGTTGTTTGCTAATGACATTATCTTAGTGAATGAGACAAAAGAAGGTGTCAATGTTAAACTTAAACTTTAGAGAGATACGTTAGAGTTGAAGAGCTTTAAATTGACTAGGACTAAGATTAAGTATATAGAGTGTAACTTTTTAGGACATAAGGTGGCTACCTATATGAAGGTAAAGATTAGTTTAAAGTTATACCACAAAAGGAGTGTTTTAAGTATTTAGGATCTATTTTCTAGAGCAATAAAAAGATTAATGAAGATTTAGTTCACAATATTAGATCAAAGTGGCTTAAATGGAAACATGCAACAAGAATTTTATGTGACAAGAAAATACCACTCAATATTAAAGGTAAATTTTATCATTTAATGATTAGGTCTTTGATCTATGGGGTAGAGTGTTGGCCTATCAAACAGTTGCATAGTTATAAGCTAATGGTGGTGGAGAAAAGGGTGCTCTATTGAATGTGTAACCTTACTAAAAGAGATAAGGTCAAGAATGTAATGGTAAGAGACAGATTAAAGTTGGCTAATATTATTGAAAAATTAAAAGAGATCAAGCTTAAATGGTTTGGCATGTTAAGAGGAGACATCTAGAAGCTCTAGTGAGAAGATGTGAGAAGATTGTACTTACAGACTATAAGAGAAAAAAGAGAGACCTAAGAAGAATTTGGGGGAGGTGATCAAGTATGATATGGCTATAAAATCCCGTCACCGATGGGAAGGATAAAATAATAAATTTGGATTTGGGTTGTGTTTTGGTACACAAGATTGTGCATACACTCGTGACAATTTCCAGCTCGGTCTCTTTGAGAAAATGTGAATTTGTGTGTCGACTGAACTGGAGTGAATTAGGTGTATGTCAGCGTTAAATTGTAAAGTGGGTACCAATGAGATTTCTGGTACAAATGACTACCATTGACACTCCAATTAAAGACATGATTTAGGAATTCTCGTTATTAAATTTTAGAAAGATTTATGAAAGTCTAAATAAATGAAATGATTGAATTGGAAAATTGATGGGCATGAAAACGAGTGATTCGAAAAGAGTTGAATTTCAAATCAGTTCCTAAGAGTCGGAACTCCCGAATTGAAATAATAAAGTTATAAGAATTTGGTATGAGGGCAATTTGGGCAAGATACTTAAGAGTATTAGGCTTAAGGTTAAAGGAAGGGGCAAAATGGACTTTTCATAATTAGTAAGGCTATAAAAGGGAAATTTTGGTTTTTAAAATGAGAAAAGAAAGGAAGATGCCGTGAAGAAGAAGAGGAAGAGAAGAAGAATTCGATTCTTTGACGAAATTAGGGAAGAGTTTAAGGAATTTGTGAGCTAAATCAAGTAAGTTTAAGTATCTTTCCTCTTGCTTAGTTGATTGATTCATGTTTTGAGTGATTATAGGTAAAGAATAGGTTACTGAGATGTTGGGTTTATAGGGTTTTCGAATATGGTAAATCTTTGATGTTTATGAGTGGGTTTGGTTTGTAAATAGGTTGAAAATTGGTGTGTGAGTGACGTTGTATTATTTAATTGAGTTTTATGTTGAGTAAATTGGAAGAATCAGATTGAATTGAATAAAAATCAGATTCGGGAGGTGAGATCGGGCTCGCATGTTGCGACATGCTCATGCGCACGTCATGGCGCGCGAATTTGCGCACAAGCTTGTATGCCGCGGTGCACGCAAGCCACACGTCGTGGTGCACGCAGAGGCGCACGCCGCAACGAGGAAAAGGGAGCATGTCGCAACGCAGGCGAGAGATCACGCAACGGTGCACATCGCGGTTTAGGCACGTCGCGGCGCACACTTGCACCCTCGCCGCGGCGAGCGTTTGGATTTCGCGACGGCGAGCTACTGTTCCCAGAAAGTTATGTTTTGGTTTTTAAGCCATAACTTTTTATACCATTATTCAAATGAGATAATTTTGGATTTGTTATGAACTAGGAGACAAGGGTTTGTATGTTTATGAAAAAGGGGAGTGTTGAAACAGTCTGTTAAAGTCCTCAAATTTGGATGGAAGTTTAATGTAAAGTATAGCTTCGGCATAAAGATAGTCTATCTATGTTGGGAAATAATTTTCAGATCTCTGAAACAAATTGTATAATTTGTGAGGAAAAGTTTAACGGGAATTGTTTTTATGGTTGGTGCTGGGAATGTCACAAAAGTGCATAGAACTTATCATTAGATTGCTATTTGTGCATTATTGTTGAAATGGACAATGTGTTAAAAATATGTGTTCTGATTTATGATAGAGGCACTCTTGGAACGTCAGCCTACCGACAGT
>JANITW010000007.1:31974874-32024305 GCA_027564335.1 Erythroxylum williamsii
TTTTATTTTTTAATTCAATTTATTTAAATAATTATTTTTTATTAAAATTGATTAGTTTATTACTTTTGTAAATTAATAAATTTAATACTAGTTGAATCTTTAAAACTTTAAACATCTTATATTATCAATTTAACTTTCCATTCAGTTTTGATACAAACACTTAATATTTGTAATTTATAAATTAATTGTAAAAATCTAATAATAAATAAATAAAAATCTTTAAGTCATTAGCTAATTGTCACAAGTGATCAGATGGTTCTCTTATCACAAATAAGGGTAGACTCCGGATATTTATTGGCTACTTTTTTATTATTTACGAGGTATTTTATGAAAGTTTTAATTATAAAAAGATACCTTTAAGTCATTTATTTTTAGACTAATCCTTGCTTAAGTTAAGTAAGTCTTTTACGGAAGATAAAGCTTTAGCTCTAAGTTTTAAATGGTTGTATACATAAGGACGGTTTGAACTTGCGACCTCAGTTAAACCAGAAGAATCTTTTACCAATTTTAATAACTACCTGCGTGTTACATTTCACAAGTCATATGCATGTTTGTTAAGGTCAGTCAGTCATAGTTAAAACTAAATTAAAAGATTAAAAATCTTGTCTCTTCGTTAGTTACATTTTCCATATTTATAGTTATAGAATAAACATAATTTTATTCTTTTAATTTAATGTTTATTTTTAATTTTATTTTTAAAATTAAAATAATCAAATTTAAATTTGCCATTCATTTTACACCTTTTTTTTTGCAAACAATCTTCTGAAATCCCTAATCAATTTATAGATGATTCTGCATAATTTGTTGATTTATATGGTCTAACTCAGATTATGATGATCATGTCTAAACGTACTAGTGAAGTTGAATCCAAAGGTACTGAATTATTCATAACTTCACCACTAGCAAGACAAGTTCCACCACTAGTTCCTGATTTTTTCCATCAATAAATTTTAAATTAGACATACAATTTCAAATGACATTATATGTTATTACATAAAATATTCACCAAAAAAATGATAATAGCAAAGTTTTCAACTAGTAATTTAAAATTTGAAAAATCTTTTAATTGAGTATTTAAAGTTGCATATAAAATTGTAGATATAATATGTGAAGTTATTAACATTCCATACTCTATAGCACAAAAATCCAATAGGAATACTAAAACTTAGTATACAAAACAGTAAATAGTAAGGAGGAGGATAAAAGTTTGAGAGTGTGTGCCACCGTCACGTCATTAGTTGGATCCGCAAGTGGAATGTATGAATTAGGAAAAGGCGTGGAGCTTCTGAAAACAAACCCTAGGGCATAGAATGATAGTGACTTAGTTTATCATTATGACTTCAATAATGGCATCCACCCTCCTCCACCACCCATTACAACATTATACCGCATCATACAATGATTAATTAATACTTATTTGATATTAATATTCCCTCTTATTTAAAATAAATATCGTTTTAGAAAGATACATATTTATTAAGAAAATTAGTGAAATATTTAATATACCCTTATTAATTGCATATTAAATTATCTTGAAAATGTAATCTGTATAATTAGAATGTGAGAGAAATTAAAAGATAATTTTGAAAATAAAATTATAAACAAATATGAAAAATCGTAAATAATATTTATTTTAAATAATTAAAATCTTTTTTAAATAATATTTATTTTAAATAAGAGGGGATAATTCATTATGCATTTTTTTGCTTCTTAATTCACACTGTCTCTGTTTGTTTGTGGCTGAAGTGATTAGGAGGAGGTCCGCATGGGTTGATTTTATCACGAATGTCTGCCTCAACCGAAGAATTGCATTGATGACGTCCTGTCTTTGTCCTGCCTTTCTCTCCGCCCCTCGTCTTTATCGTTTCTTTCTTTTTCTCGTTTTCGCGGTAATTAAAGAAACTCCACAGGAAGACCATTGTCCACCGACAACATCGTGAACTGTAGACCGCAGAATCTGACAAACAAGTCTTCGACACATGATTCCATGCAGCCCCACTACTTGCATGAGAGGCTGTTCTTATATTATCATTAGATTTTAAGTCCAAGGTGCGAGAGGCCCGTAACCATACCCATCATCGCTAAGCGACTGTTTTCCTCCTAATAATTAGACAAAAGGGACACTTTTTACCCTAAATTTTACACCAATTGACAAGTACAACTCAAATATTTGGATATTAAAAATTTTAACTCTAACATTTTAAAAATGTTAAATATGGTGAAATTATCTTTTTGCCCTTAGGTTATATGAAATTACCATTATACCCTCCAAACTTTTCCTAAATTTGCAATTAAGCCCAAAATTTGAGAATCACTAAAAATTTTATTTTTATTTTGTTCCTCGGACTTTTAATAATAATAATTAAGCCCCTTAAGTTTATAAAATTACATATTGGTCCTCCAAGAATTGAAAATTTACATTTAAGTCTATTAACTTTTAACAATTTGCAAATAAGCCCTTGTGTGTATTAATCTTTCCAATTAAGCTTTCTAAGATCTCATAAATCTATAAATCATGTCTAATCAACTCTAAGGATTAGAATGCATTTAATTCAATCACCATGGTCATATCTATCCAATGGACTCGGTTTTATATACTTAAAAGCTTATATGTCAGCAATCTCCAAGATTTTGCATACCGATGAACTCCAAGTTTATGTAAAGGCATATAAAATTATAAATCATTAAAATATATACCCAAAGGACTTAAATACATCTTTAAACTCATATACAACCATGTATGTATCACTATACAGTAGCATCTCCAAGTATAGCACAATACAAAAGGCTCAGAGAGTTCGGCATTACAACATTGCTTCTTTCTTGCTCTTCTCCAACTTCTTCATTATATTTGGTGTTATATCATGCTTCCACCCAAAACAAACTGTTTGCTCTTAACATGCCTACTCATAACCATTATTCTAATAATCTCCAGCATGCTAATCATTGCCCTCTCCCTAGATGGTAGAATCCACCCATTGAAGGTTTTGTTCATGTTGTTCTCAGTAATGGGACATATATTAAGGATTTATAAAATCTAGTATACCTATCTTTCAGATACTCAAGCAACGCTGCAGCACATCTAGGGCTTATTCTATCAAGCCTCTTTAGTTGTTCATCAAAATCTTGAACATATGTTGACTAAATGCAATTCCAAAACTACTTTCTTAAGTCTTTTCCCTTCCAATTCACAAACCAATTGTGATACATGTGTCTTGTATACATATGATGACTTGCATTAGCAAAGTGTCCTCAACTACCCTGACTAATCCCTACAATAAATAAAAAAGATATCATATCATATTTCCTATAATTATCTTTAATCCCAAATATGTTTACATACCTTCTGCATATCAGATATAACTGTAATTCCTTGACCATCTTCTAATTCCAAATTAGATGATAACAAATTTTTCCTATAATTACCTTTAATCCCAAATATGTTTACATACCTTCTGTATATCATATATAACTGTAATTCATTGACTATCTTTTAATTCCAAATTAGATGATAACAAATTCATGAACCAATTCCACAAATCTATGTTTTCCACCTCGATAATTATCTAGGCCAATGGAAACATTCCTCCATCACCATCTCTACCAACTACACTTAGTATTTGCCCTTGAAATTCTATCTTCAAGAGGCATCCATCGATCCTAATAATTGGTCTCAAATGCTTCCATCATTGTTTCATGGCATAAAAACAAATATACAATCATTTAAACTAAAAAAATACAAGAAAATATAAAGAAGTATTAATATACTACAAGACAAGACATAATGCAGTACAACAAACTTTATAACATAACATACCTATAGTAATGAGCTCTCTTGATTTCTTGATAATTGTAACTCAATTGCTGACCTAGGATTGCTTACCTTCAACTCGTGTACATATCGTTGCAACTTTGCATATTCAACACTATCATATGTTGCTCTCTCTTTCCTCAATCTCTTCTTTGCTCTTCTACACATGCCTAAATTTACAAAAATATTTAATTTCTCTCTACATTCTTCCACCATTTTCTTTGTTGTTATAATAGCTTCTACAAAATTCTATCCGTGAAGTGTCCCATTAAGAATTTTGTAGAAACCAATTTAGGTTTGTTTGTAGTGAAGCAAGTTTGATTAGAATTATATGTTTTCACCCTCCAACGCTTATTCTTAATAGCAGCATAAAAAAACCCATTGGCATCCACCCACACAAACATACCTAATCCAAGTACTCTCATACTTTTTTCAAACTAACATTGTATCATGCATGTACTGCATAATCAATAACAACATCTTTAAATTCTTTTGTAGTCCCATACTCCATCCACAACCTCCACTCATTTCTAAACTCTGCAGGATTATCCCCAAAAGTTAAAATGGTCTACGTAAAGCTTCATCTACTCCTCTCCACTAGGATATTCATCAGTGTTAATATGACTACCACAATCCTTTGAATCAATTTCAATTGGATAATGGTCATATGGAACGTTAAAATAAAAGTTCAATTCAAACTGTGCACTTTGTTCCTCCACATTCACATTTGTTTTTGCACCTTCTCCCTCTGAATTCTCATCCATTTGTGCATCTTCTTTATCCACATTCTCATTCGTTTATGCACCTTCTCCATCCAAATTCTCTTCTATTTTTTTCACCTTCTCCCTCCACATTCTCATCCTTTTCTGTACCCTACCCCTTCATGTTCTCATTATCATCATCATCAATAGTATGGATAGGTGTGTCTATATGATGAGTTACATATACATCAACAATCCCATGCATTTACATTAGCTTTGTTAGCCTAATACAACTTTCATTTGAATCGATAACTTTCAATGAGTCCTTGAAGTTCACACCAGGCTCTATATAACATGCCTTATCAATTTTATCATGCCCTAACTCCATTCCCCTCTCATTTATTTGTCTATAAGTAATAAAGTCAACATCAACTTTGTCAAATGTAGTAATATCCCTACCAACATATGTCAATTCAAAACAAACATAAGCATACACACAAGTTTCAATGAAAAAAGTAATGCAATTATAAAAAAACATGTTCATTATCAAAAATGTTCAAAACTCCATTGATGCACCATAGGTAATCCTTGTACATTTCAATAGTACTATAAAACATGTAACTTATTTGACTAGCAATTGTAATAGTTTTTCAAGGACTATCATAAAAATAATTCTATTAAGAGCTACTCTATAAACATTGATTTCCATAAAGCACGTAACTTATTTGATTGGAAATTCATGTAACTTATTAAACTAATCAACTCAAGCTTAAGATAGGGAATGGTGAAGATATATGGTTATGGTTTGTTAACAACTATAAAGGCTATTTATTTGTATCAACAATTAATCACTGCATATAGACTCTCCCAATAAAATCTATTTATTTTTATCAACAAGCAATCAAGAGGAAGATAATTTGATCAAATAATTAATGAGATTCAGAATTAAGAAACTTCCTTTAAAATACTTGTACATCCCTATCACTGAATATAGTCTCTCCTAATATGATTTCTTGTTATTATTTGAATTACTGAAAAAGATAATTGGGAATTAGAATAATAGAGACATGTAATTACTAGAAAACAATAATTAATTTCTTCAATATTAAATACATTACACGTTTATCGGTTTCCTTATTATGAATTTAATATCATCAATTGAATTAATTTGTATGCATAAGGATAAAAATAATGTAGCTAAGGCCAAGATTAAAAAAAAAAAAAAGGAGTGAGCTTTGTATATTGAAAGCTAATGGAGGGTTAGGCTTCCATTTTATAATATTGAAGAATAAGTGCTCCTCATCAAGAGATTCTTGAAACTTTTCTTAGACCTCAAGTCTTTGTAGGTTCATAGATACATATATATTTCTTGAGAGGAAAAAGTATTCAAATGGTTTAGCCAAATACTTTCAATATCCTGGACCTTTCAATATATCCTTAAGACAAGAGAAAGGCTTAAGGTGAATTAAAAGTACTAAACAATGGTAGAACTTTTTATGGTATGACAATTGGCAACCTGTAAATAATAAGAATTTTTTGGTTAATGTTCCAAATGTACACTTATCAACATTTTCCTTCATGTCATACTTTTTTTACTGTTTCGGAGCATTATTATAGGTACACTAAGTCATATTGCCATGCTTTCTTTTTAATGATCCTATTGTCTACATGGACCTTTATATTTCAATTGATCTACTTATAAAACATAAAATTGGTTATCCTTTGATAGGTTGCCCCTCTTTTTTTTTTGGAATTTAAATGGCATCATCATGTAACAATATTTTGTTTATATATAATCACTATCAGTTTTCTTGTTTATGTTCATATATTTGAATATGGTTATAACTCAAGTATATATATATATGAAACTTAACTCCTTGTGCCCTATTGTGGAATCTACAAGCATGTCTATATTTTTTAGCAGTTGATTATCCTTTGAATAAACTTTGCTTAAATATGTAAAATCTAAGCACATACGTCATTTTCCATTAGAATTTTTAACCATCACTACAATGGAAAACTAGTATGGATACACCACATCCCACATAAAGCCTTTACTTAAAAGTTTATATACCTTTTCTTGTACTACTCATTGTTGTTCCTTTGTGTAGATTCTTTTTTTATGGGTTTGGCAAAAGGTCTAAATGTTCAATTTATGGGTTATTTAGTATTGCAACTATCCCATGAAAATGGTGCAAAAATTTTGATGATGGTTTCTTTTTTATATATATAACTACATTATTCTAATATGAGACTAAAGTAAGATACCTATCATTCTTTACTAATAAAAGGGTATCAAAGGTCAATCCCACGAGGAATGAATATAAGTACTCAATATAATCTTCTTATTGATATATAATAAGTAATAAATGCAATTTGATAAATTGAATTAAAGTGACCTAAATCACTGCTAAAACACTCATACAATAGTCAAAAAGTAAATCAATATGAATAAATATCCAAATCATAGTTCCACCTAATTTTATATTGCATCCTTAATTCAATCATATAAATTTTAGTGTGCAGACCATAAATGTCTTCTAATTTAATGATTTGTCATCTATCAATGTGCAAGCATCTATCCTTTTATTAATTAACTGATATGTCTATTTGATTAACTACTAAGTTCTTTGAATCATCACAAAAGTTTACCCTAATAATTAAAGATTGTATGGCTATATCTATATCTCTATTATATATCCTTAATATATGTTCCTATGTCAATCTACATATAGGTTCTTTCAATTATATCAGTATCTAGATTTGAATTAGATTTAAGTTATTGCTTGTATATGATCAACAATAAGATTAACACATATAAATCTCAAACATAGAAACATTTATTGGAAATTTGAATCAAAGTATATGAAAACAATAGTTGAAAGGAAAGAATAACTCATTCTAAGGCATTGTCTGATGTAAATCTTAATCCTTTAATGATATTCGCTTTTCTAAAATGATTTTGATCTCTCTCTCTCCACACACAACCACACACACATACACACACACACACATTAAATATGAATTTTGGACATGCGCTAAACTCTCCTTTGGTAGGCAAATGCTAACCCTAATGAAAACTAAAGAATAGAATAAAAGAAAGTGAAAATATCCTTTTTTTTTTAGTGTGTTGACTACTTTTTAAATATTTTGTCAACCATAAATACATTATGGGACATGACTGTATATCATTTTGCTTCTTTTTCAAAGAGGGACAGGTGCTATAACGTCACCATATCCTAGGTTGGGAATTTTACTGTAGTTTTTATAAAGATGGACATAAATTTTGACATGTTTGTAAATTGTATTGTATATCTTATTATAACTTTTCTTTAGAAGTATACAAGTTGAGATACAATTAGGTCACATATCTTCAGAACACTTTTCTCTCCACTACATAACCTTCTTTCATCCTATATCTTCATCCCGAGGTTGTCTGAAAGGAACAAACTAACACACGATTTGTGTCAAATTGTATTCAACCAAAATTAGTGTTCTTGTTTTTTACTAGTAAACTCCTCTATATTTTGACTATGTTATTCCTCAAGTAACTCTTCCATAATTACCTAAAACAAGATATAAAGCCAATTAAAATAAAGTAGTTTAGATGGAAAACCTAGCAAAATACTATAGAAAATATATGCATATTTCATGCATCAAATACCCTACCACTTATAAGTATGATTATCTTTAAGCAAATCATTCTCGGTCACTCTCAATTTAAATAAATTTCAATTATAACAAAGTTTAATTTCATCACGGTAATCCAAAGTGCTCATTATCTACCTAACTATATCATTTATCGACTAATTAAGCTTTTAAATACTTATACTAACTTGTAATTTAGTTCATCTTAATTAAAAAATTCTTAAAGAATAAACTCAATTCAAATAATTTAACCTTATATAAAATGAACATAAATGAGTAAAAAGCTTTAACTCAACAGCAATTATCAAACTATATCATAAATAAACTAAAAAAAATTCTTGAAATTTTTATGGAGCATGAGAGGTTTGTTTGCAATATCATCTCAATCTTTTGATGAGAAGGTAAATACCTTATCATGAATACTCCTGATTACTTGGTCAGGTCATAATTTCAAATGGTTGCTAATGCTACCAATACTACTCTTAATTTTGACCTTTTACTTAGATCAAAATCAAGGAACTAAATTTATATATGCTCACTTTATTCGAATTTTTTAGTTTTTTTAAATATATAGGTTACAAAGCCACTTAATAAGCTCAATTTTAACACAAATTATGTTAAAAGCATACACAAACCTCTTTATTCAAATCAAGCATCAATCTAAATGTTATTAGATCAAGTTGACATTAAACTACTCATCAATAATCGTATAGATTGACCTAATATATTTGAATCATAACAAAGTATAAATTCTAATGAGTCCTCTTAATCACCTTTCTTTCATTTTTTAAATGTAATTTCTACTTACTAAACCAATTACAACTGGATTACTTTACTTAAAAGTAATTTATCCCTATTCATTCAATTAAGGATCAAATAACCCCTCCCCACACTTAATCATACATTATCATTAATGGATGTATAACAAAACAAAACAATGATATGTAAAAGAGTGGAAAAAAGTTAAGAAAATTTAAGATAAAAAATCTAAGCCTCTTTGATGTTAATTGCTATAATTAATTCCATGTGGCTCATCTGGAATAGAAACATGCATACAAAAATAAAACCAATTAATAAAAATATATGAAAGAAAACAATCATAAAAAAAGACATAAATAAAAGAAACAAAATAATGCAAAAGGATTGGATTATCTCCTAATAAGCGCCTCTGTAGAATTTTTTTATCGGACTCTATTATTAAGGAGGTGACAAGGGACTTCAATCCCTCTTCCTCTATAATTTTATAGGCTTCATGTGAAGGTCTTATTAGAATTTTCTTCTATTTGTGCCTTCTTATGCTCTTATGACACTCAACTAGAATACTTAATAATATACTACAAAGAATCACATATTTTAGTATCTACTACATCCATAGGATGGTAAGAATCATCATATAAAGGACAATTTTTTTTCTCATTTGTTATATTAAAGATGGTTTTTTATCCTTCTTTCCTTCCTATTCAATAACAACCTCATCTCTTTTTACACCTTTTTGTTCTTAATTGATTTCTTACACTCTTTAGAGTGATTAATTGCTTACTCCAAAAAAATCACCTTTTGTCTCACTTAGTAAGGATCCTTGTACTCTAAATATTGATGGGATTGACAAACTACCTCAACTGAAATTTTAATCTATTGTTTAAAGTTGTCAATTGATCAACCTTTGATTTTAGTCTTTGAAATTTCTCAACAGTCACAAGTCTTTGAATGACTAACTCCTGAGATGGTTTGGCTCATTACTGAGGGGGTGTCTTGCCTAGAATTTAAAGGGTTTACTTGGTTAATAGCCCCATTCAAAGTTCTAATGATTTCTCCACCTTAGATCATTATAGTTATTATCAGGGTTGTTATAAGGTTACTAAAAGTTCCCCTAGTACTAAACTTGTTAAATTCCATCAAATTAATTTCCAACTTGATAATAATCTCTTCTATATTCTCCTCTACTCAAGTCATACCATAATGTTTCTATTAGTAGTTTTACTCCACTCAGGTTATCCATTTTCCTTATGAAAGCCTCTAATTAAACGATCAAAGTAGTGGTAATTGTTTATATTGTGTATACATATCAGGTTTACTGTCCTTCCCTTCTTTAGTTGCCATAATAATCATTTATTGTCATCATTAATCAACTCCAAAGTTTTAGATTTTTGTAACACATGGTTCTCTTAACTGTTACATCAACCATCTACTTTATTGCATAGTTTAGACCATTGTATAATGTCTAAAATTACAATCAAGTCAGTAAGCTTATAGAAAAATCTCTCAACATTTCCTTATATCTCTCCTAATTCTTATGAAGTGTTTTATTGTCATGCTATAAATATGATGAGATATTATTTATTAGTCATATATAGTCCCACATGACTCTGTGCTTGCCCTCTATGTCTATAGGTTAACTAAACCTGTAATTAACACAACATCAAGCACATAAACAAATAGGCATATTTAAAATCAAACAAAAAGATATTTAGAAAGAAAACAACTAAAATATTAATTCAAGTCTCTTCAATATCATAATTATTCCTTGACAATGGTGCCAAAAAAATTTATGGTTGTTTTTTATATAATCCTACTATTCTAATATAAGACTAAAACAAGTGGACTTATCATTATGTATTGGTAAAGTTGGTATTAGGGATTGACCTTATGTGGAATGGATATAAGTATTTGAGTCTTATCTTTCGATTTTTATCTAATCAATAATAAATAGAGTTTTGATTAATTGAATTAAAAATAAAATATCAACTACTTATGTCATAATTAGAAAATTCCCATAATCATCAAAGAAAAATTAATATGAATAAATATCCATATTAGAATTCTCCTTAATTTTATCTTACATCCTTGATTCAACTGTATAAATTATATCATTTGAACTAACAAGGTTCGTTGTTGTAATGATATGTCCTCTATCAATGTAAAACCTCTATCCCTATATTGATTAACTAATATATTTATCTAATAAATATTCTTACAATGAACTACATTCTTTAAAGCCTAAAAAATTGTACCCCTAATGCTGTGAGGATCACGCGCCCGCGTACACACACACACATACATATTTAGACTCCCATTCAATCCTTAACATATATGTGTAAGTCAATCTGCACATAAGTTCTTTACATATAGATTTAGATCTATTAAGGGCTATAATCCATAATAAGATTACTATATATATATATATATATATATATCACAGAAAGGGATTAAAAAAAATCAAAGAATAAAAGAATAAAAGATTAATAGTTCATTTGATGTTTTATCAGTCTTTGACAATAATTTTCTATTAGTCATATCTTTTGAGGTATTGGCTAAGAAAGGTTTGCTCGATCCACTTCCTAATGAAGTTCAAAACATGATCTGATTCATAAATTGTTTAAATTAGGTAGCTTAACTCATGCTCTTTGTCTAAACCTGCCTTCTTTCTTTTTGGTGTTCAGTGGCCGTATTTCCTCCGATAGACCTATTAGGATGTTTCTCTTTTGTGCGTAATATGTAGTGCTCTCAATGCCAAAATTTTCAATATCTTTTTAAAAGGAAATTAGTATAAATATAGAAAAAATTACAAGGTCATCAAAAGGGAAAACTCATTATATATAACGCAGAAGAAGAACCAACAAAAAAGCAGCTACCACATCAAAAAGAGCCTAAAGAGAACTCTCATCTAGCAACTATAATTGTAAGGCATGACAAACATTAGAGCTACAAGAAACTTTCTTAGTCAACACTAACTCCCGAACGTCAGAGAAAATTAAGTGGATCAAACTCTCCTTCGTAGTAGTGGTATTCTGGAAGCGTCGAGCGTTTCGCTTTCGCCAAAAAGAATATAAATAGACCCCTAAAATAATAAGGTGGACAGATTTGTTAGAACCTGCAGTAGAAGACAATTATCCAGTGAGAGTTATAAGCTCGGACCCAGGATCCGTCCAACAGCATAAGCCACAAACAGCTCTCCAAATAGAATAGGTAAAGGAGCACTCAAAAAAAATATGAGAACAAGATTCTATTTGGAGGGAACACATCGCGCAAGAAGGATCCATTTACACATAAGGAATACGATCAGCAGTCGAAAGTTTATAGATATTTAAATAAATGTGTATGATCTTATTAGACAACAAGTTTACAAAACTAATCCCATATAAAAAATTTAATATGAAATATTAGTTACATATCTATAGTAATGCTTAATGCGATGATTGTACAAATGATTATTTAACTTTAAATCTCTAAAGCATCTCATATACAAATTATTATATTTAAATACTACTTTAGACTTATCATAGTTAAAGGTATCTCACTTGATAGTTATTAAATTTGTCACCTAAAGTAATTAGGGAAAATGCTCAATAGTTGTTGATTATTATTAATCTGAAAGTCATTGATCAAGAAGGATTGACACTCTGAAATTAAATTTCAAATGTTTTTAAAAGAATCAAATGCTAATAGAAAACTAATATGACTAGAAGGAAGTATAGTAGATATTAGTTTCATACTTTATATCTAGTCTAAACATTATATACTGAAACGAGTGAATTGAACAAAAAAATATGCATAAAAAGATTATCTGAAATAACTTTGATATTTCTAATATTTAGATGTTCCTCACATATGCTAATATTAATTTATGGGTATAAAATATTTAATTAGAGATATAAAATTAAATAAAAAAATTTAATATATATATTTGTTGCTAACATTTTTAAGGACCTAATTGATCGTATTCAAAGAATGGTTGAAGAGAGCAAGTGCAACTTAAATAAGCTAGACTTCATCATAATTTTTGAGGAATTTTATGGTCAAACTACGATATTTAATTAAAAGGGACAAATATTAGATATTGAATTTTATTATGATTAATTAATAGCTAATTAAAAGTAACACTAATTTTAATTAAATATAGTGCATCGAAATGGTAACGAGGGATAGTTTTAGCTAGCTCTTTAGTATCGGTTTTATGACAAACCAAAATGATAGGAGTACAGGACAACAGGAGTGCGCGCTTTTTCTGTTTCTTTAAGTAGGCGGGAAGGATATGAGTCTTCTGTCAATTAAAATCTTACTATTCTCTTCCCTAAAACCCTAAAAACGAGAAAACCCTATACAGTTCTAAATTCTAGCTTTTTGATCATTTCCACTCCATTCTTATTCTCTTCCTCAACTAATCGAAGCCAAAAGCAGACCATCTGGGCGAAATGGGTATTAAGGTTTGTTTTGAAATTCAACAATTTCACGTTTGGAAATCTTGTTTTCAGTCGATTTATAATGGCTTTTTGACTTCGAAATGTTAATTAATTGCTTAAATTCAATCAATTAGGGTTTAACGCACCTCCTGGCGGATCATGCTCCCAAGTCCATGAAAGAGCAGAAATTTGAGAGCTTCTTTGGCCGGAAGATCGCAATTGACGCCAGCATGAGCATCTATCAGTTCCTCGTCTGTTTTTCGCGCTTTTTTGCCTCTCTCTTTTTAAAAACTCCTCCCGTTCGTTTGTTAACAGATTGGATATGTTGTGTTCAATGGATATAATAAGTTCATATCGATATAAAAATAGTGTTATCTGCATTATTGAAGCTCAATACTTTTTATTTTTTTGACAATGCTGCCTAGCTCATGTTTATTTTATTGTGGGTGAATGCTTGCAGATTGTTATAGGACGAAGCGGCACTGAAATGTTGACTAATGAAGCTGGTGAAGTAACTAGGTCTTATAACCACTCAACCGATTCTCTCTTTCATTTTTTTCTCTTCTTATAAATAACTAATTTCTTCTCTACTGAATAACCCTCCTTTATTATAAGGTTTATGTATCTTTTTTTGGCGACATTTTGTTTAACTTGTTGGTTAATTGTTCTCTTCTTGATCCTCTGCTCATGTAGTCATTTGCAAGGCATGTTTACTCGGACAATTAGGCTTCTTGAAGCTGGAATAAAGCCTGTGTAATGTCTTTTTTTTTAATCCTTTTTTTCTTCTTCTTCATCTTCGAACCTTGGAAACGCTACATCTAAAATGATTCTTTTCTTCTGACTATAGCATATCATTCTTGCCTTTTCAGCTATGTGTTTGATGGACAGCCTCCTGATTTGAAGAAGCAAGAGTTGGCAAAGCGGTATTCTGTTATTCAGTGCTACATTTTTTGGTTAATGTTACTGTTTCCTTAATTTCTTTCACCAATCCCATTACTTTGTTAAATTAACTAGTTAGCTCTGAATACTTCTTTTTTCTTACTGTTTCTGAAAAATATGATGCAGTTATACAAAGAGAGCAGATGCTTCTGAAGATTTGGTGCAAGCCAGGGAAGTATGTTTCCATTTTCTTGTTTATTATTCCTGTACTTTCTGATGCAATCAGCCCATGACCAGATTCCATTTGATGACTGCAGACTGGCAGTAAGGAAGACATCGAAAAATTCAGTAAAAGGACAGTAAAGGTAACTCTTTTTTCCTGTTCTCCCAATAGTTCTTATTACCATGAAATAATAATTGAGAATGTTTTTTGTGGCTGCTTATTTGTCTTCTTTTATGAAGTTCTGGAAATTTCTTTAATTTTTATAGGTGACAAAGCAGCACAATGAGGACTGTAAAAAACTTTTGGGACTCATGGGAGTACCTGTGATCCAGGTCAGATTTTTTTTTCTTGAAATAACTGCTGCTGCCTTTTGTTTTTGCTGGATTTTATATATGTTTTTTAAAAAATTCTTATTTCATAAACCGTCATTTTCTCAAATCTTGTATATAGTAATATCAAAACAAAATCATGGTTGGAGTATTTATTTGGTTTTTTCTATAGGCTCCTTCTGAAGCAGAAGCACAATGCGCTGCTCTTTGCAAATTTGGAAAGGTATGTATCTTACTGCTTCGTGATAACTTGGTTACTAGATGTTTCTATTAGAATCAATAATGTTGCCTAATTTCTACGGAGAAAAAATAGTATTCTATCTATTGAATAACGTACATGTACAGATCTTATAGGCAATACAAGATGCTAACAAAGGAAAAAATCATACAGCTAATTTTCCTATTTTATGGAGTTGACTAAGCCTATAATTTATGCATAAACTACAACTCATCAATCCTTAAGAATCTGCCATGATTTCTAAGTATCAGCAGTAGATCTTTTCTACACTCTCCCTCAAGCTGGTCTAAAAATGTCTTCCATAGTCAACTTGCCAATCAGCTTCTCAAATAGTTTCTTAGGCCATCCTTTTGTAAGAACACCTATAATCTGTTCACCAGTAGATATGTATGTCATACAAATCTGTCCATTCTCTATGTTTTCTTTAATGAAGTGCTTGTCTACCTCAACATGCTTGGTTCCATCATGGAGAACAGGATTATGAGCTATTGAGATTGCAGCTTTATTATCGCAATACACCTTTATGGGAGAAGTACTTATGGCCTTCAATTCATCTAAGATCCTTTTAATCCACAACACTTCATAAATTCCATGAGCAATTGATCTAACTTCGGCTTTAGCATTGCTTCTTGCCACCATATTTCTTCCTTTTGCTTCGCCAAGTAACAAGATTACCTTCAACAAAAGTACAATATCCAGATGTTGACCTTTTGTCAATTGTACTTCTTGCCCAATCTACATTTGTGCATACTTCAATTTGTAGGTGACCATGCCTTTCGAATAGTAAGCCCTTCCTTGATGCACTCTTTAAATGTCTTATGATTCTGTACACGTCCTCAAACTGTTCTAGACCTGGAGAGTGCTTAAATTGGCTTATCATACTCACTGCATAGGCTATGTTTGGACGAGTATGCGACAAATAAATCATTCTACCAACTAATCTTTGGAATTGTTCTCTATTCTTCACTTCTTCTGGTTTGGCATGTTGAAGTTTCACATTGGGTTCAATGGGCGTACACAAAGTCAAGCAGATCATACAATGTCATCAACATAAACAACCAAAATAGCAAATTTTCCTTCTTTTGAATGTTTATAAAACATCGTGTGATCTGCTTGACTTTGCGTATATCCGTGAGCCCTTACAACTTTTCCAAATCGCTGAAACCATGCTCTAGGAGATTGTTTGAGTCCATACAGTGATTTCTTCATCCTGCACACTTTCCCTTCACCAAGAATTTTTTCAAAACTAGGTGGTAGACTCATAAAAACTTCCTCATCCAAGTCTCATTAAGGAATGCATTTTTTACATCTAATTGATGTAAAGGCTAGTCAAAGCTAACAGCTAATGAAAGCAGGACACGGATTTAGTTAATTTTTGCAATTGGGGCAAAGGTCTCTTGGTAATCAATACCAAGTGTCTGTATAAATCCTTTTGCCACTAACTGTGCTTTGTACCTCTCTACACTGCCATCAGCTTTACACTTAATTGTAAACACCCATTTACATCCTACCACTTTCTTCTTCTTTGGTAGATCGACCATCTCCTAAGTCCCATTCTTTTCCAAAGCATCCATTTATTCTAAATTGCTAAATTCCAATATGAGCTATCTAAGGCTTCCTGAATGGTTCTCGGGATAAACAAATTAGAGATATTTGAGGTAACGGCTTTATGAGAAGTAGAAAGTCTGTGGTAAGACATATTTAGCAATGGGATGTTTGGTACAGGTTCGGACTCCCTTTCTAAGTGCTATAGGGACATCAAGATCAACAATAGTAGGAGTTGGATTTGTCAAAGGAAGAGGATCAGAATTACCTGAAGTGTTGGATGAACCATCGCCCGAATATAATGGTTCGTCTTGCACTAGAGTAGTGGAGAGATCTTTATTTTGACGAGTACATCTCCTGGCATAAACATGAAGCTCTGAACTAAGATTAATATGTTTCTGTCCTAGTATTTCTCTCCTTGTTTGTAAATCATCTATGTTTGACGTTGGTAGATTAGTATTGTGTTTAGGAAAAAAACATGTTACGTAGTGGAATAGATGTTTGGAAAAACTGATCTTCATTTCCCATCTCCCCCTGAAGACAGTGTTTTTTTCAAAATATGGTTGACTTTCAACAAAAGAGACATCCATACTAACAAAAAATCCTTTTTGTTTGAGGATTATAACACTTATATCCCTTTCTATTCGGTGCACATCCAATAAACACATGTTTTTTTGCCCTAGGATCAAGTTTAGATCAAAGTCTGCTAGGTATGTGGACAAATACAATGCACCCAAAAATTTTTAAGGGTAAATCAGAAAAGAGTCTACATTCTGGATAAAATTTTTTAGCATACTCTAAAGGTGTTGTACATTTTAACATAGGCATCCTTTTTATCAAGTAGGATGGTGTTGAAATTGCATCTCCCCATAAGTACATAGGTACATTCATTAAAAACATAGTAGCACGTGTAACTTCAAGTAAGTGTTTATTTTTCCTTTCTTCAATGCCATTTTGTTGAGGAGTGTCAATACAAGTAGATTGATGTTGAATCCCTTTTTCTTTTAAAAAATTCCCTAACAAATGATTGAAATATTATCTTCCATTATCATAACAAATTATCATTGTTTTTGTTTGAAATTGGTTTTCAACCATATGAAAAAAGTTTTTAAAAACATTTTCTACTTCAAATTTATCATTCATCAAATATGTCCATCACAATCGAGTGTGATCATCTATAAAAGTTACAAACCATTTTTTTCCTGAATATGTGGCAATTCTTGAAGGGCCCCATACATCACTGTGAATCAAACTAAATGGTTTTGAGGCACAATATGGTTTTGGAGTGTAAGTAGAACGATGACTTTTTTGATAAAAGACAACTTTCACATTTAAAAGATAAACAATCCATGTTTTAAAATAAATCTGGAAACAAGTATTTCAAAAATGAAAAGCTTGGATGTCCTAATCTAAGATGCCAAATCTTAATTTTTTCACAAGCAGAAAGAGAACTCATACTAGTACTCAAGCCTTGAGCTTGTTTATTCTTGAGAAGGTTTTTGTCAAAGTAATAAAGATCATCCACCATTCTAGCATTGCCAATCATCATCCTCATGTTCAGGTCCTGAAATTCGCATTGAGAATTGGAAAAAATTACACGACAATTAGAATCTTTAGATAGTTGACTCACTGATAAGAGATTACAAGCAAAGATTAGGGACATGGAGAACATATTTAAGGGTATTTTTTTCAGATCGTTTTTGATAGAACCTATAGGGGAGAGGATGACTTAGACATTGAGAGGGACAATAGGAGAAGGAATAAACCGGTAGCGTGGAAGGTGTATTCTAGAAGAAAGAACAATGGGCAGGAGGGCAGTTAGTTATTAGCTGAGGTGGCAAAGTAGTTAGCAACGGAATGTACCTGGGGAGGGGAATATTTTGTAGGGAGAGAGAGAGGGGGTATAGGCAGAAAGGAAGTAAGCAAAATTGTGACAGTAGGGTACACATACCTGCTGAGGAGTGATTCTGCTCTGGTTTAGGGAAGAACTACCACTATTATACTGTAATGAGCTACATGCACTACGATTTTACTGAATTAATACTAAAATCTCTAGTGTTCTAAGACTAGAGTTCTATCAGTTTCCCTGTAATAGATGGGATATTTCCTTATGCAATTCTAACCTTTTTATCACTAGAGCAAAGGTGAGTACGAAAGAAAAACTTGAGAAAGGTTTGTCATGTGGTATGAAGCACCTGAATCAATAATCCAAGGTGAGGAAGTCGAATGGCAGAAAAGAAAGAAAGTTAGATTCTCTACCTGTTTAAGCCAGAGAAACACAAGGAATACCAAAAAGGGAATTGGTCTTTAGCAGCCTAAGAAGATGATCCATCTATTCTTTACTAAAGGGACTTGAATCAGCCTCATTTGCACCAGCAATTCTATTTCCAGACTTGTTACTCTTCCAGTTGGCAGGTTTGCCATGAATTCTCCAGCAAGTCTCACGTGTAGGGCGAGGTTTATTGTAGAAATCACACCATACCCGTGGCTTGTCCTCTGCTCTATGCTGGTTGTCGGTTGTTTCGTGCGTGTGGGTTGTTCTGCTTGCATTTGCATCTGCTACAACCAGGGCAGAATTTTCAATTGATGCCTCGAACTCCTTCTTACCAAGCATAGCTCTCCGACGACTTTCCTCCCTTCAGACTTTAGCAAATACTTCTCCAAGTGAAGGAAGAGGACCATGACCAATTATCCTTCCTCTTACTTCGCCAAATTCTACATTCAGCCCATCAAGAAATTTGTAGATGTGATCATCTTCTACCATTTTCTTGTGGTGGTTGTAATCATCAGAAGATTTCGATTCATAGTCATTGAAAACATCTAGGTCTTGCCGTAATCTTTATATTAAAGTATTTGGTGACATTTTCTCCTCCTTGTCTAATTTCCCCGAGTTTTAGGTTCAATTCATACACCTGAGATTGATTACCAAGGTTTGATACATCTGGTGAATATTATCCCAGAGTTCTTTGGTAGTTGAATAACACATATAATTTGAAGCAATATCTTCATCCATGGAATTAACAAGTCACACCATAACCATGGAATTTTTCTACATCCCAAGTAGCAAAGGATGGGTCTTTCACATCTGATGCCTTATTATCACCAGTCAAATACCCAATCTTTCATCTCCCACAAATATATTCCGCATTGATTGGGATCAGTGCAGGAGATTGTCTCCATTGAGATGTATGGTGGTTATCTGGATAGAATGGGAGTCAGAGGTGAGGCTACAATTTTCGGCAACCCTAGAGGAAATAGGGGTTGGTTCAGAAGTAACTTCTAACATTGTGAGGGGCTAGGGTTTCAATCTTTCCACGGAATAAGTCCTGGAAGAATTTTTTTTTGTGAAGGGGATATGGAGAAAAAATACTATTCTATATATTGAATAATGTACATGTACAGATCTTATAGGCAGTACAAGATGCTAAAAAAGGAAAAATCATACAACTAATTTTCCTATTTTATGGAGTTGACTAAGCCTATAATTTATGCATAAATTACAAGTTATCAATCCCTAAGAATCTGCCTTGATTTATAAGTATCAGCATTAGATCTTTTCTACAATTTCACATGTTAAGAGATTCCGTGCTAATGATTTAGCTAATGTTTATGTTACAGGTTTATGCAGTGGCTTCTGAAGACATGGATTCCTTAACCTTTGGGGCACCCAGATTTTTGCGCCATCTGATGGACCCTAGTTCTAGAAAAGTTCCAATCATGGAATTTGAAATAACAAAGGTGCCCAGAAAAGTTAATATTAATGTAGTTGCTTTGTTCATTTAGTTAGCATTATATGAACAGGGGATTTTCTATTTTCAGATTTTAGAGGAGTTAAACCTTAGCATGGATCAATTCATTGACTTGTGCATTCTTTCTGGATGTGATTATTGTGATAGTATTCGAGGTATGAGGAATTTCTATTCACTTAAATAAAGCTTGTAAACAGCTCTTTGGTAAATATTTCCTGGTGCAGTCATTACTTATTATCTCCAACTGTGCTACAGGAATTGGAGGACTAACTGCTTTAAAGCTCATCCGTCAACATGGCTCAATAGAGAGTATACTGGAGAATATAAATAGAGAAAGGTGATCTCTTCCGTGATGTTTTATATACTTTTTTTGCTTCAATGTATATTTTAGACTTAGAAAATAGCAAGTAGTCCAGATACAATTATGTGATTCTGATGTTGTGTTACTGAAGTTGTATGCAGAACCATGTCTGAAATAATTTGTTACCTATTGATTTAAAAGTATTCCCATACTGCCACTGTGATCTTCTTGGTCTATCCTAGTGTTGTAAAAACTTTGATATATATTCAGAAGTTATTATTAACATACGCAGCAGTTCTTATATAGAGCTAGGGTACATAGTTATTTTTAGGAAGACTCCTTATTTGGAAATATCCCTAATGTGCCTAGATATTACAGCTAAAGATAATCTCTAAGGATAATCCCTTAATTAAGGGAATATCCACTATTACGGGATTCTACACTCCCCCTCAAGTTGGTGCAAAGATGTCTATCATTGCCCAACTTGCTAATTTGCTCTTCAAATGGTTGTCTGAATAGCCCCTTTGTGAAGACATCTACTCTCTGTTCTTTAGTAGGAACAAATGGGATCCATATGCTTCCATCTTGCATTTCTTCCTTGATAACGTGCTTATCAACCTCTATATGCTTTGTCCTTTCGTGAAGTACTGGATTGTGTGCAATATTAATAGCTGCCTTATTGTCACAATATAACTTCATGGGAGGCTTAACTTCCAAATGTAACACAGACCTAACTCTTCGGAACCATAAGACTTCACACACTTCTTGAGCTATAGTCCTGTACTCAGCTTCTACACTACTCCTAGCTACTACATTTTGCTTTTTACTCCTCCATGTTACCATATTCCCCCATAGATAGGTGCAGTAGCCTGATGTTGACCTTCTATTAGTAATTGAGCCAGCATAGTCTGCATCCGTGTAGACTTCTATGCTTCTTTCTTCCTTCTTCTCAAAAAACAATCCCTTACTAGGACATCCCTTTAGATACTTCAAATTCTGATAACAGCCTCTAAGTGTTCTTCATATGATGAGTGCATAAATTGACTTACTAAGCTCACGACAAATGCTATATCTGGTCTGGTGTGAGATAAGTAAATTAGTTTCCCAACAAGTCGTTGGTACCTTTTCTTGTTTACTGGAACACCATTTTCGAGCTGTCCAAGTTTATTTCTTGGTTCCGCTGGTGTATCACTCGGTTTACAGTCACTTAAACCAGTCTCTTTTCATAAATCCAAAGTATACTTTCTTTGAGTCACCACAATTTCCTTCTTTGATCGAGCTACTTCCATGCCAAGAAAATATTTAAGTTGCCCCAAGTTTTTTTCCTTCAAATTCCTTCCCGAGCTGAGCTTGTAATTTCTCTATCTCCACTTAATCACTCCTAGTAATTATGATATCATCCACATACACTCTTAGGACAATGATTTTACCTTCCCATCCCTTTTAGTAACCAAGGTATGATTTGACTCTCCTTGGGAATACCCCTTGTTACAAATTTGGTGAATCTGTCAAACCAGGCTCTTGGGGACTGTTTTAGTCCATACAGGAACCTTATAAGTTTGCATACCTTGTCTCCAAAGCTTTTCTCGAACCCAGGAGGTGGCTCCATTTACACTTCCTCTTCCAAATCACCATTCAAGAAAGCATTTTTTACATCCAGTTGGGTTAGAGGCCAGTCTAAGCATGCAACCACTGATAATAGGACCCTGACAGTATTCAACTTTGCCATTGGAGAGAATGTCTCAGTATAGTCCACCCCAAATGTTTGAGTGTAACCTTTTGCCACCAGCTGAGCTTTAAATCTTTGTATTGACCCATTTGCATTGTATTTACGGGTAAATATCCACCGGCATCCGAGCAATTTTTTTTTTCTCTTGGTAGATCTATTCTCTTCCACGTGCCATTCTTTTCCAGGGCCTTTAACTCTTCCAAAATTGCTTCCTTCCACTCATGAACAGCTAAAGCATCATGTGCATTGTTTGGAATTTTTGCACTGGTTAGTGTCGAAATAAAGGTAGAAAAAATTAGAGACAATTTTGCGTTAGAGACAAAGTTAGAAGTAGGGTATTGTGTGTGTGATCTTTTCCCTTTTCTCATTGCAATAGGAAGAAAAATATCACCAGGGAGGTCATTTGAGTTACCTGGTTGGGTACTATTGATTTCAGTCTCAGATTGTGAGATGTCAGGACTTAGATTCGGAGATGATAATTGGGTTGTATCAAAGATTACTTCCCTTGGTTCCTTGCTATATACTGCACTGTGAAGTGTTCTCTGCTTTTCACTTCCTGCTTCCTTCTCAACCTTGTCTTCTTGATTTTTTTCCTCCCCTTGACTAGTAAACTTTTCTACTGCTGATCCTTCTAAGTTCAATATCTTAGTTTTTTTCCCACTAGACCTCTCATCTTCCTTACTAAAATACTCGCCCTTATGATGAGTGTGACTATCATAAGTTTTACCTTCAAAAAATGTAACATCTATAAAGGTAAAAAGATTTCCAGGATGTTGGATCAAAACACCTATATCCCTTTTGGATTCTAGAGTATCCAACAAAAATACATTTGATAGCTTTAGGATCTAATTTGGATTTCTTGGGATCATGGTTATAGACAAACACAGTGCTTCCAAATATTTTTAGAGGGACAGGTTAGTTCGGTTTTGTGTTAGGAAATAAGGAAGAGAAGATTTATAATGGGGTTTGGAATTTTAAGGTTTTGGAGGGAAGTCTATTGATCAAAAAATTGGCAGTGAGAATTGCTTCTCCCCATAGGTATTTCGGGACATTTGTTTGAAAACTGATTGCTCTAGCTACTTCTAAAAGATGTCTATTTTTGTGTTCAGAAATTCCATTCTGTTCTGGGGTGTAATTGCAGGAGGTTTGGTGGATAATCCCATTGCTATCTAGGAAATTTTTTAAGGCCAAGTTCACATACTCCTTTCCATTGTCACTTCTTAACATTTTAATCTCCTTTTGAAATTGATTTTTAACCATGTTATAGAAGGATACTAATGTGGCACAAACTTCCGATTTATCTCCCAAAAGAAACACCTATGTGATCCTAGAGCAGTCATCAATAAAAGTGAGGAACCACCGTTTTCCATTAGGTATTTAAGTTCTAGAGGGACCCCATAAATCACTGTGTATTAACATAAATGGCTTTGGACATCGGCTGTTTTGAATGGGGTAATGACTTCTATGAAGTTTAGCTAATTCACAACATTCATATTGAAAGCTGGCACTTTTATTGATAGATAAATGAGGTAACACACACTTTAGGTATTGTAAACTAGGATGTCTTAACCTATAATGCCACATCATTATTTCTTTCTCCTTGTTGACAGTAATGTGACAGCTCCCTTCTTCATGTTCCTTGCCTTCTTGCAAGATACTATAAGTCTCTAGTAGCCTTAGTGTTGTGGACGTGTTTATAGGCCAAAAATACAGCCGCAAATTATGTTAATTAGGTTGCAAGTTTTGTTTAAATTGCTTAAAAGGTTTTAGGTTTATTATTGGAAACATATTAATAGTTTCCTTATTACTCTAGGAAATCATATTAGTTAGGGTTTTCTTATTTCCTTTTGCCTATATAAGGGCTATTTTATGAATAAAGAAGTAAGTAATATTTTATCAAAATAGAGGTTTGGAGCTCTCTCTAACGAGGTCCAAGGTTTCGGTCTCCCTTAGAACCGAATTTCTTTTCTTCTTCCAAAATAGGCAGAAAGAAGAATTCTAACAAGATCAGGGATATAACAGAGTTGCAAGATTACTCTGTACATCGTCCTGTGACTCGATCTATGACTAAGGGTCCTAACAATTTAGTGTCAAAGCTAACACCACTCCTTCAAGTTCTCGTGCCACCCCCACCAGTGGTGATGTCGACATTGCAGTGTTTTCCTGGGGCTAGAAAAGGTCTAGTGCACAGCCAGCTCGTGGGTACGTAGGTGGTGACGCCAGTATAGCAGTGTTCGCCTGGGGCTAGAAAAGGTCTAGTGCATAGCAGCCCGCTAGTGCCTGGGCTGCGAAACGTGGTGGAATTTTACGGTTTAATTGTCCCACATCGGTAATAAAAGAAATTGATGTGGGATTTATGGGCTTATGAGCTCTCCGACCTTTCAAGCTAGCTTTTGGGGTTGGTTCTCTTATAAGACCTGTAACACTTAGCAACCCCAATAATCCTTCCCGATTCCAAATCCTGAAACATACAATGAGTTGACCAAAAATTAGCTTTGCAATTCATATCTTTGATTAGCTTGCTAACAAAAACAAGGTTATATGAAAGATTTGGAATGTGAAGAACATTTTTTAGTGTTAAGGTATCTGAAATAGGGACTGTCCCTTCTCCTGCTACTAAAGCTAGGGAACCATCTGCAATTCGAATTTTTTGGTTCCCTGCACACGGTGAGGAAGAGGAAAAAAATTTGGAGCTACCAATCATGTGATCGGTGGCTCCATAGTCAACAATCCAAGAGTAGGAGGGTAGAGAACAAGCAAAGGCTTTTTGGAAGGATTAGACCTGATTGGACCATAGAACAAGAGGGTTTTTTGGAATGCTCAGTTGGAAGGAATGTGTACAGATGATCAAGCTGTTCCTTTGTGAAAGGCAAGGTCCTGGTCCAGTTGGAGTTGTCCTGGTCATGACTGGGCTGGTTCCCAGCTTGCAAAGCTTTCCCGTCTCCTGCTCCACTAGCCCATTTTTTCTTTCAGTTTGTTGGTTTACCATGTATCTTCTAGCAGGTATCTCTTGTATGCCACGGTTTTTTGCAAAAATCACACCAAGTTTTCTGCTTGTTTTTACCTTTCTCACCCTCACCCTCACTATTCTTTGAGACCAATGCTGAACCTTCATTCGGGAATTCTATAGTGCCATTTTTTCCCAACATGACACTCCTTCGAGCTTCCTCTATTCTGACTTCAGAGAAGACTTCTCGGATTGAGGGTAGTGGCCTTCGTCCCAAAATCTGTCCCCTAACTTCATCCAATTCTTCCGTCAAACCAGCCAGAAAAACAAACACTCATCTCCTGTCAACTTTCTCTCTATATTGGGCTGCATCTTCTGGATCTTTCCACTTTGTTTCCTCAAATAGATCCAACTCCTGCCACATTATAGTCATCTCATTATAATATACAGTTACATCTTGCTCACCTTTTTGCATCTTCTACATTTTTGAATTGAGTTCAAACAGCTAAGCATAGTTTTCCAGGTTTGAGTATGTTTCTTTGACTGCTTCCCATACATCTTTAGTTGTTGGGAGAAAAATAAAGGGTCTTCCAACCCTTGGTTCCATGGAATTGATAAGCCAAGCTGTAACCATGACATTCTCCAAGCACTACTGGTCGAAGTTGGGGTCTTCTGACCTTAGAGTTTGGATTGCTCCTGTTATGTATCTTTCCTTTTATAGTAATTACGAGATGGGCTGATTGGGACCATTCTAAGTAGTTTCTTCCATCAGCTTCTGGATTGAAATTTGTAGGGAATTTTCTAGTTGTATGCTAACTAAATCAGGTTGATTTCCTGATCCAGAGAAAGGGGTGGAGCTGTTGGCGGTCTCGATGGATGAAGATATCCCACCATTGTAGCCTTGTAATTCATGGAAGAGCGTGAGGCTCTGATACCATTTAAAAACTTCGATATATATTCAGAAGTTATTATTAACATATGCTGCAGTTCTTATATAGAGCTAGGGTACATAGTTATGGGAGTCTTCCTAATTTAGGAAGACTCATTATTTGGAAATATCCCTAATATAGCTAGATATTACAGCTAAGGATAATCTCTGAGGATAATCCCTTAGTTAAGGGACTATCTACTACTACGGAATTCTCTACGGTTGTTTACATGGGACTGATGCTTGTAAATGGTGAAAAAGAAATGAATGAGTGATAATTAAAATATACCCTACTGTTAGGATGTTATCACTTTATTTTGTATTCATTAATTCAGTACACAAAAATTTGACCGACATACTTGTGGTTTTGCTCATGATGGTAATCCTTTTTGTAAGCAGGTATCAAATACCAGAGGATTGGCCATATGAAGAGGCCCGAAGACTTTTTAAAGAGCCACTTGTCCTTTCTGATGAGGGGCAAACTGATCTTAAGTGGAATGCTCCAGATGAAGAAGTGATTATCTCTTAATTACTTGCTTATTTTAATGTCCCTTATTTTCTTTTTGACATTTTATGGACATGTACTATCTTGTCAAACTTGTAGGGCCTGATTTCTTTTCTGGTCAATGAGAATGGTTTCAGCAGTGACAGGGTGATGAAGGTACCGATTACTAATATCTATATGCTTTTTCTTAGCACCGGGATTGTCTTACATGGTCCTTTTGTCATTATCTACTGACTGTTACAGGCTGTAGAAAAAATTAAGGCAGCCAAGAACAAATCTTCTCAGGGCCGGTATGTAATGCTTAAACATTTCAGATGATTCTTTGAATGTTGTTAGTGTAACAAAGCAGTTGCTAGGATTCTATGACATATTTCCTTAAAATGATTGGTTATGTATGCGGAAGCATTCATTTGTCATCCTGCTCTAAGAGTTATGCATAATTATTTGTTTCAGTTCTCTCTACGGCTAACCTGTGTGATAGATTGTCTTATCAAAACTTACCATCTCCTCATCCTCATGGTAAGATGTGCATCACAAATCTTTTGTTATCTGTTGGTGAAATTTGTAGGGATGGCAAAATTGGCCCGAGTTGACTGCTTCATACTGGGCAAGCTTGTGCTGGCAGAATAGGTCTAGGTTGGGCAAAATGGCATTGTTTTTTAAAAGTATAGCGAAAATGATGCCATTTTGCCCCTCAAGCTGCCAATCTTAAACATTTGCCTATTGTCCTCCTAAAAATGGTGAAAGAAATAAAAAGGAAGAGAAGAAAAGAAACATATTATTTATCATCTAATCTTTTTCTTATGCTTACATCATCAACCTGGATTCTGAATGCTACAATCTTCATTGAGACTACCACATTACCAGACCATGGTTTCAATACTTTTACCTATTACCTCCGGATAGTGTCAATTCCTTTCTCCCCCTTGTTGTATTTGATAGAGACTGATATTTAGTGCTACTTCCTTTAGTTATTCAAAATAGAGACCAATACTTCGTTGTACTTCCTTCAAGCTTTTTGAATATTTGGATCCTGATAAAAGTTCTATTCTTGTGTTTTCCATTTAGATCTCTTGGTTTCATGGATCAATGTTCTTGATGTGGTAATTCTGTCCTAGGGAGGAAAATGGACTTTAAGATTAGGTTGATCTGAGTTGTGAAAGGGCCAGTTCAGGATTATTGAGTAAAAGTTAGCAATTGGTTGATTCTAATTGTTAGAGATTATGAGGGCAGATTTGAATTGGAATTTGATCTTTTGTTAAGGGGTTCTGGGTCTATGCTTCTTACTAATTTTTCATTTTTAATTTTTTTGCTCTTGGGGGTTGAACTGAGGGAACTAGTAAAGGAGCTGTTTTCTAGTTTCCATTTTGATTTGAAGGTTTCATTTTACTTTCTATGATGATCCTCTGTGAGAACATAATTCAGGTGTTGACATAATATCTGGTTGTGAATTCACAGCAAACGTTACCTTTTCTTAACATGTCATAATTTAGAGAGGCATGATATGCTATTGTTTTCTTCTTGTTTTAATATGTGCTTTATGAATCTCTGTAAAGTATCATGGATGATGGGGAACAAGTTTACTTGCATACAACAGTAGATAATTATACCTTTTGGGCTCCTTTGGACTTTCCACATTTTCTTATATTTTCCCTTTTCCTGGTCTGATTTCTTTAAATATATTGACAGATTGGAATCATTTTTTAAGCCTGTCACTAACACACCTGCTCCAATTAAACGGAAGGTAAAACCTCATGAAGTCTTTCAATTGTCAATAAGTTATTTCTCTTTCTATGTAATTTGAGGTTGGCAGAAATTCATCTTCGTTCTAGATGTTTCTTTCGCAAGATTTTGCGTAAATTTAGAACGTAAAATTTAGTAGCTTAAATTGATTGTGGTAATGAGAATTTGTGAAGTTATCTGCAAGTCCTTGAATGTGGCTGGTAAACAGAGGTGTGAGGAGATGTATATGGCTGTTTAAGATGACTAAGGTGGTGGGATTGGGTGATGGTGGTAATTTCATGGTTATCTAACCTTAACCCCCGTTCTGTAAGGTGACTATATTAGTACATAAATGCTCCCAATTAATTTTTTATTGCATCCTTATTATTATTCTCTCAGGTCTCGTGAGTTTTTTTTTTTGAAATTTATTTTCTGTGTTTTTTTCATATTGTTTCTGATATTTATCTAATCTGAGTGCATACCTATATTTTCTCCTTGGCCTGAACAACTTTAAAGGTAACTAATGGAAACTTAAAATGATTCCTTCAGCCTAATATGTAAGCTCTCTACTGGATGATACACAAACCCCCCTGCATCATTGCAGAAATTACTCCCTTTATGTGCTGTAGTTTGACAACTTTAGACGACCTTTGCGGTCTGTTGGGGGGCAAGATAAGATGATTACCCCCCTTTTTTGCTTGTTATAGTCCTCAGGAAAATGTTTGGGATTTTTTGATACCACTTCTCAGTGCCTTGTATGACAGGAAACCAAGTGCACTCTTCGATCTTTTAAACCAGCCATCAAACATAAAATGCCCAAACCCAATGATAGCTTAAAGCTTCCAAATCTTGATCTGGGCTCAAAATGCTGCACACTTCCATGCAAAGATGTTTGCTTTGGCATATGAAGCTGAAAATCTGGTGAACCTCCACAACCAATCTATAGTCATTACTAAACATTAAGGAATGGGATTTATGAGCTTGAACTGTAACTGAAGTTTTGTTTCTGGTGCTATAACTCTATCATACAACATTTTGGTCTTTTATAGGGTTGAGATTTATGAGATATTACAGAGTTGTGGCCACTGGTTTCTTTTTCTAACTTGGTTTTTTTTTTTTCCATTTTTTGATGTACACATTTCCTTTTGCATGGGGAGATTATTTTGTTGATTGCTTATTCATCATTTTGCAAACATTTTGTTGATTGTTTATTCATCATTTGGCAAACTGTTGTAGCTTTTTCATGTAATTATTGGCTAGTCCTACCACAGGAGATCGTGGTTCTAATTCTTCTTTTCTACAGGAAGCCACTGATACTATTCCCAAAGGAGTTGGTGCTAAAAAGGCCAAGAATGGTGGTAAGAAGAGGAAATAGTGAATTTGGTGTATTACCTCATGGATAGGTATCCAAATCAGGTGAAAGTGTTGTTATGTATGTGACCTAGTTTGGTTCTGTTACATCCATTTGCACTCATTTGAAAAGCAATTAGTCTTGACTCTTTTCTCTTTCCTTTTATTTCCCTTTAAAATTTTTTACTTTCTTGAGGTAAAATAATTTGATGAGCACGGTGACTTCCTGAATTTAGGAACTGAGCTCACCTCTTCGTGTTGCACTGCTGAAATTAAGTACTTTAGCAAAAGAGGCTGGTTTGTTTTATAGGATATGGAACTTTTTGATTTTCTACCCTCTGATTCATGGTAGTTTGGATTATTCGATCCAAGCTGGTGAACTTTGTTAACTAATGCAGGAATTTGGGGTTTAACTTGTTTAAATTGTTAGTGCATATTGTTGAATGCCATACTTCTCTGGGAAGCAGTTCTATAAACCATTTTGATTCCTACTCTTTCATTCATTTTTCTTAAATAACCTGAAGCAGTTACTGTAGGTTTTAGGCTGTTGAATATGTTGAAGCCTGTAATAGTAGCGTGGTGTTTCTGATGGTTGAAATCAAATGGCAACCATCCTGTTGTGCAACTTTTCTGACAGCCCAATGTTTCCAGTGTGTATTGCAGGTTGGTATCAAGCTTCTTGTATATTCAACCGAACATGCGCTGGTAGATATTTTCTTGTATCATAAGTTGCAGAGCTTTATGAGAAATGCTAAAGCTATTGGCAAATGTATCAGACTTTTGCTTTTCCATTTGATGTCACTGCTGAATTTCACTGTTTAACTTGTTTCCAAATTTGGATAGTTGTGGCGTGTTATGTTATGCAATGATGTGTACTGAAGGGAGAGTCAAGTGACTCCCATCCAGCCCAAAGGTCTAGGTTTCGAGTCACTGGTGGCGAAAAACGAAAATTGAAACTCCAATTCAGCTGCTAAGTCTTTAGGAAAGAGATTGGACCTTAATTAAAAGGTTCATTGGGCTAACGTACAGTTGAAGGTCATAAATCCCCAATATGTTTCCTAAACGTTCGTCCTCAACCACACACCATTTGACCATCTTGAGAGCAATATTTGTAACTTCTTATTAACTGCTTGTTCCATTTTGTCAGTTTGATAAAGATAAAATAGGCATGCAATCAAAAAATATATATTCTGTACTATATATACGTTACGTCCTATAAATAACCATTTCCAACTTACATCATTTTCTCCTGTTCATCCATTTTCAACCTTTGAGAACCAACACTTGTTTTTGCTATTTTGCCGTGATATATATATAGGCACATAGGCCTTGATAGTACACATGTTCGAGCTTTTATTTGTTTTCTTTTAATTAAAAGAGTAATAAAGATCGATTAAGTAGGAAAAATTCATGGCGGCTATGGGGGGCTTATTTGCTATGACAATTCTTATGATGGTGGCCAGCATTGTTGCGGATCCAGATCTGCTTCAAGATGTATGCGTAGCAGATATTGCTTCTGGCGTGAAGCTGAATGGATACCCTTGTAAGGCAAGCATAAATGCTGATGATTTCTTCTTTTCAGGGTTGGCCAATCCAGGTCCCACAAACAACTCATTGGTGACCCCTGCAAACGTTCAGAAGATACCAGGACTCAACACACAGGGGCTTTCATTCTCCCGCATTGACTATGCACCAGGAGGTGTCAACCCTCCCCATACACACCCTCGAGCCTCAGAGGTGATATATGTGCTGGAAGGTGAACTTGAGGTTGGATTCGTTACCACCACGAATGCGTTGGTGTCAAAGGTCATCAAGAAAGGCGACATTTTTGTGTTTCCAAGGGCTCTGATGCATTATCAGAAGAATAATAGCAATAAGCAGAGTGCTTCAGTACTTGCGGCTTTTAACAGCCAATTGCCTGGAACTCAGTCCTTAGGTACTGCGCTGTTTGGGGCTACCCCACCAATACCTGACCCTGTTTTGTCCAAGGCTTTCCAAGTTGGCGCCAACCAGGTCGGGAAGATCAAGTCTACTTTTTCGCAAAAATAAACTGTTTTTTTACTATTATACCGCTATTCTTTTCTTCATAACACTGTGTTCCATAACCCACTTTAATTTCCAGATCAAGTTATTAAATCTATTGTTTTTAACTAATTCAGTCATTTTAAGTTAAGCGTACATTTCTTATTCTGAGAATTACAAAAAATAGCAATAAAAAATATCCAATGTAGTTTTTTTTTTTTCGTTTTTTTGCATAATTAAATTGCAGAACCCACGGCTTTGCCAAATAGGTATATATTAATTGAACTATACTTTGCTGGACTACATGTGTTTGACATGGTTAAAGACAAAACGTAATACAACACTTGAAATATTGGAAAAGCTTTTAGGTTGTATTTTATTTTTTCCTTGAATTTGTGCCCTTTCTGGGTTTTTATCGGTTTTTTTTTCCTTCATTTAATAAAATGTAAGTCTTTCTTTTGCTTGCCATTGTGAATTTGTGATCTCCGACGACAAGCAACACAAGTAAGCAGTTAGTCTAACTTGTTATTGCTCTCTCCTATTTTGAAAGTTCCTTCTTTAGTCACTTTTTATCAAAGTGAAACAACTATTCCCGGAGATTTTCTTGCGGGTTTCATGTGGTAACTAGCTAAAACGCGTAAGGATTCTCATCAATGCCTTAAATAATGGTAACCCATTCCCTGTTTCTGTCAACTTAGATTTCATGTTTTAGATGTGACTGCTAATTGAAAGTGCAGGTAGGTAAGATTTAGATTTCATTTTTTTAGATATGACTCCAATTGGGGAACAGATCTTCTGTTCCCTGTTTCCAAGTCATCTTATTCGTCTAATTTCTGTGAATCTCATTTATTGAATGGATGGATTTTTATAAAACAGAGTAGGTACAGAATAACGAGAACAGGTGATCTGGTATGTTTTAATTGAAAGTGTATGTATAACTTTAGATCTTTTGTCTCAATTATATTGTTCTAACCCTGTTTTTATTCCAAAACGACATCGTATTTAAGCAGAAATAAGGATGGAACAGGGTAATTGAGATAGAGGATCTAATGCCGTGATGTTGATATTACATTCTCTTTTGAATTAGACGAGAATGTGCAATATGATTATAATGCTATTAGAGAGGTTGATTAAGTATATTTAACATTAAATTTCAAACCCATTCTCTCCTTTACTAATTATAGAGATTATAAGTTATTATCAGATTGTAATGTTTAGTTTCATTTGTAAGATATGTTAATGAATATGAAAAAGCTAATTATTATATAATTTAATTTTGTAGAACATTGTCCATTTCATAACTGATGGAGGTTTTTTTAATGTTAATGATCATTAAATTCTGGAATATGATCAAAGCCATTTGAATGATGATAAGCTACATTATTAAACAGATTATTGTGAGAATAAGAATATTTGGTCATTGGTAAATAATTTTATTGACCTCCATAGTAGATCAATAAAATGAATTTACTGAATCAATATTTTTGTTCTATATAATTACATGGAGGTAAAAAGAGAACCGTAATATGTCTTTTGTGGTCGGTCAACATCAAATTTCGCATATTGGAATTTGATCAAGTTTCATTGACGGACAAATTTTTTGTTGGTAATTCAGAAAAAATCAATTAATAAGAACGAGATATGTACATAGCGGTCTTTTACAAGTGCCTCAGGGACACACGACGTGGATTCAAAGCAATAGCCGATTAACAACTCAAAACAGAGACAAGAGCCATCTTGCCTTAAAAGGAGGACCTCCCATGACAACTCAAGAAGATAATACAAGCGCAAGTAGAATTAAATCCAATAATGAAGTAATGAGAGTGCCCAAACTAGCTGACATTCAAACCACTAAAGATTTCCAATGAGCAAGACATTAAGTATGATCTTCACCCCTCTGCATCCTTTTCCTTGAGAGACTTAGTGGGGCCTTCGAGTATGCACTTAACCTGCAAAGTTAGTGAAACCCACAACAACCAACAAAGAAAAAATTACCTCGCATCAATGAAAAGGTTAAGAAGCTCCCTAACGTGGGAGATTACCCCAAGATAAGATCGCTCAACATCCATGGATTCGTTTTTGAAGGACCTCGCATTACGTTCAGTCCATATCAGGTACACGGTTGTAGAAAGGATAAGCGGAAAATAAGGTAAGGCCGGGAACCTGGCACCAGAAACCCTGTTATACCAGGATGGAATGGTTGAGAGGTTAGAGAGTTGAAAGACAGACAACTGGAAGAAGGTAAGGCATCGCTCCCAAATAGTTTTAGAAAAGGGGCATGCAAAGAATAAATGGTCGACAGATTCATTAGCAGCAAGGCACAACGAATAGTGATTGGGGGTATAAAGGTAGGACAATCTATCCCTAATTTGCAATTTGTGGAGAAAGGCTAACCATAAGGTGAAGGAGCAACGAGGTTTACAATACTTTGACCAGTCCAGCTTGAACCAAGGTACTTTTGGTAAGGGAGATGTAACATATAAATTAATGCCTCAATCTCCATAGACCTCTACGTCTATAATAATTAGAACATAATGATTAATTGGAAAACATAAATATATTAATGTAATTTGGCATCTTTGGGAGTTAAAAGATAATTCTAATTTATTAGTTATGATATATTAGATATAATGTAGGTAATTTTTGTATATATAATGGTAGGTTTTAAAAAAACATGATGATGTTTTTTGTATAATGTGGTGATATTTTATGTATAATTTAACATTATTTCTTGTGTAATATTATGGTATCTTCTATTTAATGAACTTGTTTTTTTAAAACCAATGTTGTAATATCTTTTGCAGAATTAAGTAATAATAATTGTAATTTGTATGCAACTATTATTTATTTATAGGTTTCTCCTACATAGATATATGTACCAAAAATGTAAAGGTTTTAACATTTGTGCCTATTGACTAAGTGAGATCTTAAGATATGGATTTCATGATGACAAAATACATTGTTTTTAATGAATTTACTTTTGGTGATATTAGTAATTCTATTATAATGGAAACAAGCGATATGTAAATGATGAAGTTCCATAGATGGGAAAAATGAGTAAATGAGTTAATAGAATAAATAGAACAATTAATGGATGGAGACAACGAGTGAAGTGAAGCATATGTGCAATTCAAGAAAGAAACAAGAACAAGGAGGAATCAAACATATTAAGCTTTAAACAAATAATCACAATCCTTTTTTATTTATCTTTGATTATTTCAATGAATTAAAGACTCAATCATTTTATGATCATTTTTATAGGAAATAATGTATAAATGCTTTCATAATCAAAAGCATTTTTTTATCTTTAAAGAAAACCTATTGATGCTTTAAGAAATTTTATGATAACTTTTGAAATGATTTTAGATTAAGTTTTTGCAGATGAAATATATTTTAATCTTTGAAAGAACTTGAAATTTTTGAAAATTTTTTGAAAAAAATATTTTAAAGTACATTAGTTGACTAATATGTGTATGCGGTTAAACAAATTGGCTAAAAAGTTTGTACCATTAGTTTATTAAATATACATAATGGTTGACCAATGCTACTGTTACTAGCCATTGTAACGACTACTTTTTAATGTTAACAACTATTTTAGGATGTTTTTGATATAAGATTATACATGAATAATGAACAGTAGGTTGGACATATTTGAGAGTTGTTAACAACCTTCAAAGAATAGAAAGTAAACGTTTGCATTAGATAACATATTCTGAGTCTTTGTCAATAATGTGAACAAGAAAAGGAGTTTTGAGTTGTATAATTGTTACAATTGAGAAAATTCCATAGGGTTTACTTTGTGAGTGTTCCTCTTCACCTTGAATAAGATTTGTAAAGTATTACTCTTCATCCTAACAAAGCAGGATGATTATAAGAGTTCCTCTTCACTTGTGACAAAGAAGATGTTACATAAATGGTTGCTTTTCACCCATAAAAAAAAGAAGACAGTAAATTCGCAAAAGGACTTAGGAAGTAGATGTAGGCCAAGGGCTGTTTAACTAAACCACTATAAATCAATCTTCACTCTCTTTTCTTACTCTCTTCAATTATTATTATGACTGCTTTGCGACTATTATATATGAATTTGTAATAATCATTATTAGAATAGACAAGTCAATTGTTAGCTAGCTTAAAAATAGGAAAAAAGTAAACACATAAAATTCACCCCTTCTTATGTGCTATCCAAAGACCAACAATTGGCATTGGAACAAGTCTCATTCGTTGTTTAGATTTCTAGCAAAATACGAGTAAAAATGTTTGTGGTACAATTTGATGCACTCATGTATAGGTATATCCTTTTCTTTGAAGGTGACAATTATATATATTGCAAAACTATAATGAAGCATTTTCATTTAGCCAAAGCGTTAGCCTTTGGATAATTATAAAGAATATTCCTCATACCCTAATAAGAATAATATTGGTAGATAAAGTGGAGACTAAAGTACTAAAGGATATAAATTATCTATTTCCTTGCTAAGCATTTTGCATATACTTTTTACCTATATGATAGAGCTTTTGGAAATTGGTGGGAGAAGTATTTCCCCCCCCACCTTTTGGATACTTATAAATTTGTATGCCATATAACCTTTGTAATGTTGAACAAAAGGAGGAGATTGAAACTTAATCATTCATGATGCATAGATTAAAGGGGGAGCATAGATTAGATATTGCTTTATCATAGGGGCACTTAATGATGTATGCTAAACATACTTTAGTTTTAGCATGATTTTCATAACACATTGCTTATATTTTAAATAATTCTATAGGATTTAATACTCAAAATAAGAAACATCCTATTTTAAGTCCTATTTCCAACTCTTTAAGAAAAATCATCAAATTTGGGGAAGAATTGGACCAATTTAAAGCAACTTTGGAAGAATTAAAGGACCCTAGAATATGGCACCTGAATGTCAACGTGTTAGGGCCATGTTCACCATATTCCAAGATGGTTAGCTGTGCTTGTCCCTTGCCAACCTATACACCCCTGTGTTGGTATCTAGATCAAGCAACACAAAATATACACATCTCTGTCTAGGTCCTATATTGGCAGTGTAAATTTTTTAAAAGAACTGTAGAATGTGCCAAATACAATATAGTTAGTAACACAATCCCATGGGGCCATGTTACTCATTAAAGATAAGGATTTCAAATTAAAAAGAAGAAATATAAAAGAAACAGAGATTTTTGGCAAGTGATAGTTAGAAAGTAGTGGAAAATCATTTTAGAAGCCCTTCTATATCAGCCATTAATCAAAAACAGGTCAATCTTAAAAGAAAGACAAGGATTCAATAAGATACATCAAAGATTCAAGATTTAAGACTCATAATAATAATTTCTTATTCTTATTTTTATGTTGTTATTTCTTTTTTAATTATAAACTAATTATGATATTCAATTAACCGAGATGGATCCTTGGATTTTATGTGTTAAATTGATGGATCTTTTAGTTTAATGTATTTCTAGTTTTCTGAACAATTATTTATCCATGTTCTTACAATTGATTGAATTGAAGGAGCAAAAGTGAAAGGTTCAATTATTTGATTCATGAATTGACATTCGATA
The DNA here is from genome assembly GCA_027564335.1 of Erythroxylum williamsii. Classification (NCBI taxonomy): domain Eukaryota; kingdom Viridiplantae; phylum Streptophyta; class Magnoliopsida; order Malpighiales; family Erythroxylaceae; genus Erythroxylum; species Erythroxylum williamsii. The sequence goes on from JANITW010000007.1 coordinate 32,012,244, forward strand.
AAAGAAATGTACGATTAGATTATAATGTGGATAAAGAGAGTTAAACATGAGTTACTTGAGCGAAAACCATAATATCTTCCTAAGTTAGGATAAAACCTATAAAAAATGTTGACTGGTCTATTATATATTGCAATCGTGTGGTGTAATTATTGCTAGCACTGGTGAGTACGAGTCAATCTCATGAAGACTAGAATTACTAGTACTAACTATCTCTTTATTATCTACTTTAACAAATTATGGTCATAGAGACTGATCAAATTCAAAATTAAAATAATAAATTGAAATAAATCAATACAATTGATGAACTAAAAAAAAGAGTAAACTAAGAAACAATCAATGAAGATAGTGGCATCCATAATTTAAATATCTCGACTTCTCATGTAATTAGTAACTGATATATCAATTTAATATATAATTCATTAAGTACTGGAAATTTGATGCGTGTCAAACACACTAACCTAACTCTGCAAAACTAAATTTGTAGTAGTGGTGAGCAAGGATCGTGTTTACTGAGGGTATGTGTTTAGCTTTTGTAATGAATAAACTAGTGTTTAATATTAGGGCGTTAAATCAATTAACAAAATAAACTAAACTAAACTATTGAAGGTAAATCAAATCAAGCAGTACAAAATTGCTGGGATTAATTGATGGTTTTGAATCTAGTTCGTGATTCAATCTCAACTTTCATATGAATGAACACAACCAATTGTCATGTTGTTCTTATAGCTCTCTTTGAAAGTATTAATTGTAGATTAAAAACAAGCTTTGTTAATCTAAATTTTTTCTTATGTTTTATTTAATTAAAACAAGCTCTTTAATTAGGACTAACTATCAGACAAGCTAGAATAAGCTTTCAAGATTTAAAATATTAATGGAATTGTAAATATTTTTTCTTAATGAACTATGAGATCTTTGATCCTCAATGATGTTTTTAAAATGTTCAGATGTATATGTTTGTGAATGCTTATGACGTAGACCTGAGGTCTCATTCTAAAAGTTGAGATGGTATACGAAATATTGGAAGTGTTTTAAAATGTGTTATGCAGGTATTTTTTGAAAATTTTAGGAAGGTCAAAATACAATTATTATACTGTCGAAATTTTTAATAAAATGAATAAAAGAAAAGAAAAGGTATCCCATTATTTTTAGCACTTTTAACTTTTAAAGTATAAATTTTTTTAATAGATGAACTGCTTGACTTTGTGGGAACCTTTCAGTTGAGTAAGATATTGATTGGAGGGCCATCGTGGGGTTACAGGTAGGGCTTCACTTAGGTTCCTAAAGGGAAACACCGGGATGGGTCCTTTCAGGTGGCATCAGAGCTAGGTTTGAAATAGGGTTGTCTATACGTGTTATGATTTCGTAATGTGGTTTTATGTGGTTTTGTCAACAAGGCAACCTAAAAGTTTTGATATTTTTCAGTGTTATATAATTTATAGAGGCATATGTTCGTTTAATGGACATACACTATACATTTTTAGAAATTTGCAATTTTGGCTCTCTAGATGGCAAAATCTCTCTTGAAATCTTCATGAAAGTTGTATATCTCGAAGTCCTCTTCGAAACCGTCCTAAAATTACCTTACTCTGATATCTCTAATGAAAGTTATGCCAATTGTCCCAAGATAGGTACAATATGATTGAGGAAATAATGATGTTTGATTCTTTTGGTTATAACTTCATCATCCAACCTCCAAATGAAGTGATTCTTGAACTAATAGATTTCTAACACATTTTTATACCGCTCCACAAAAATTGGTAGCCTTTGGTGGTGATTTGAAAAAGATTGATGGAAAGAAAGTGAGAGAATCGGTTGGAAGAACATGAATTATTTATGAACGTACTTTGACATTTGAGCATATCTTGGTCTATATTGATCAAATAGCAAACTTTTTGTGATGTTATGAGAATGAAAATGAATCGATGATTGCCAATGAGAGTTCATAGAAATAACTCTACAGGAAAATACACACGCTCACGTCTTATGACTTCCAGATAGTTGGGCTCTGAAAACAGGGTCCAACAGTTTATCTTTAAGTTCATAGCATAATGCACCAACAAAACCTTAGAAGTCCTAAAGCCACGCTAAAGGCTCCAACACTTGTAAGTACCTTCAGCTCAAGAGGCTGAGCACAGGGATGGATCAGTAAATGTTTTTCTTTATGAATCAACCATGTTTAGAATAGTGAAGACTGGCAAAACCACTAGTGGAATTTTGTTTCTACCTTGAGTGAACAATACAAATACAGGTAGTGGCAATGCTCTAGCCGTGGGAGGCCCTAGTAATGTTAGGGATTTTGATCGAGTGTATTTGTAAGTTAGTTGCAAAACTATCTAATAGGAGTAGGGACCCTGAAAGTGCCCTAATTTGGTTAGATCAGGATAAGAATAATAAATTTAAATGGCTTGGCAATAGAAGGATGAGATGAGGAATATAATCTAGTTAGAGGTTAGTTAGACCACCTACAGTGCCCAAAGACTGCTAAAACACTGAAGCTCAATACAAAGGTGTAGTTAATGTGGAAAGAGATCACCTACATAGGTTGGGGTAATTGCAGTAACCTAGCAGGATGCTGAGGATGCATATGGTATTGTGATAGGTAGTGATGAATATATTGAGATCAATCTCATAACTATGCACTCGTATGTGCCAAAAGATTTCATTAGATAAATTAGTGTGAAGTTGGAGCTCTTAGAGTGCCATTTGATAATGACTACTTTCACTAAAACTATGCCAATAGCGTAGAACGTTCATAAAGGTAGTTGCATAATAGTTAGACTTAAAAGCTATCTAATGAATTTATCTTACCAGATATCCATGACTATGAAGTCATACTAGGAAGGAAATTGACTAATAGTACATTTTGTTAATGTGGGTTGCTTCTAAAGGAAGTTAGGATTTGTATAAAAAGGAAGTTAGATAAGTATTTAGCAGAAAATGTAGAATACTCCCATCTTTTAACATATCAGCCATGATAGCTAGAAAAGTACTAAAAATTACTATATAAGTTATTCAGTTCTATGACTCAATAATTAAAGAAGTTTATGAGGTCATTAGCATTTTAATACTGGAAAAGTAATTTGTGATTATATCTGGAGGATGAAATTGCTTATTACAATTGAATTCATTGAGGATTAATTATTTATGCGAGTAATTGGTGACTAAATTTTGATATATTTAAATGTTATGACCATATAGAATGGTTGATTAGAATAAATATTAATCTTAGCATAAAATTTTGTTTTTAAGGGCAAGTATATTTTTGATTGTAAGGTGATTTGTGGATTCGTACAAAGTAATGTTATGGATGAAATTGTGATGGAATCTTTAATCAAGATTGATGATTGAACAATATTTTTAGGAAAATGATCAATTTGATGTAAGCTTACAATTATGCATATATTAGCATATCGATTCTAAGTATTGAAAATTCATTATTTTGAGTTTCTTTTGAAATAAGTCAATAGTTTTATTTCTTGACAATCAGATGAGTGAAAATGGTGGTAAATTTTGAAGGAAATGTTAGTAATAAGTTTTGATCCATAATGTGGAATTTTCTCATTAGAATTGAGAGCTATTATTTTATAGATAATTATATTTGACGATTGGGAGAATGATAAAAAAATTATGCATGTGACCTATAAACAAGTATAACATGGAGATTTTAGATGATTAAAATTCCCATATTGAGTTTTGAGATACCTAAAATCACATAAGTTTTTTGTAGTATTAGAAATGGACAAGTCAGGAGAACTTTAAATGCATGATTGAAAATGGAGAAGATGATTCCCTCTAACTTGAAAACTGGAGTAAGACTATTCCACTATACAATAATCATGTAATGTCCTTGCTAAGCAGCATATATCTTTTCAAGTTCCAAGTTAAAGTGTGGATTAATCACAATCAATGGTATGAAACTCCTAATAAGTTAGAGGCCTATTTACCAACTTACAATCTGAACCAAATGAGGAGGGATAAATCTGTGTGGTTGGGGCACTTATCTGGTAAACACGCTAATACTTCCACTAAAGATTTTTTTAGAGAAAGAAGCTTAGAGACGGGAGGGTTGAGAGTGGTGTAGAGCAAGAACTTGATGTCTAAAGTGTAGTTCTTTATATGGCTACTGGTTATAAAGAAAATTCTTACTTTGAATAAAATACCTTTTTAAAATCAGTGGCACCTTTTTGTTATGCAAGGAGGAGCTTGAATCTGCCAAGCATTTATTCTTCAAATGAAAAGTTTCTGAGGAGGTTTAAAAAATGATCCTTCACTTATGCCAACTTGATGAGCAAAGTCAATATTACAATAATTTTCTGAGCTAGTTACAAGGAAATAGTAGAGTTAACTGAGACAGAGCAGTAGCAGTAGTTTATGACTCATGGATTTTTCACTTGAGGAAGGAGAGGAATCATGGATGTTTTACAAGAAAAGAGAGAAACTTAGCACAAATGAAGAAAGAATTTACGTTGTGGATTAGAGAATAGGGAAATCAAATGTTACAGTTACAGTTTTTTTTTTTTTTGGTGAAATGAAAAAAAGACAAAGAAGGCCTAAGGCCGTAAGAACGCAACAAAAGAAGCATTATTAATCAGAAGCTGACGAAGACCTGACCCAGGGGCCTCCCAAATAGATCAACGCTGAGAATGAGAGGAACCCTGTTTCGTTAAGAAGTCTGCACACTGATTACCTTCCCTAAAGTTATGAACAATAAAATAATCTTAATCGCGCTGCAACAAAATCCTGATATCTTCAATGATGCTCAAATAAGGGTGATACCGAGTGCATGAACCTAAGACCATCAGGTAACAGATTTCATTGTTGTTTCGTAACAAAATCAAGGAAAATTAGGGGGGGGGGATAATTTGTCCACGGCCTTCTACAAGTCACTTAAAAGGAGGTAGCTTGGCGGCCGTCAGGAATCATAAAAAGAACCACAGGCTTTGAGGACCTAACAAAGGGTACATCGCATCTGAAGTAGCCCTTCCTCTCAAGCTGCAATATCTCTCCTCGCTTCAAATTTCTCATATTTGCATCGCCCAAAGCCGCTGTCTCCTTCCTAGTATGTGGGTTAAGTACATCAAGAAAGCTCTCCCCTTCTTCCAACTGCATTACAAAGAATGAACTTCATTTCATGAACAAGTACATATTTCCTATGATACAAAGAAAAACAAATGGAAGTTGCCATTGAAAAGATATAATAATAAGAAAACCAATTAAGGCTAGTATCCCATTTTCAGTACGTGATGTTCATTCCAAAGAAGTTGCAGTTTTCCAAAGGGAAAGAAATTTACAACTTATAGAGCGTCTTATCCTATCAGGAAAACCATTATAATCAGGTACATGAATTTTGTTCGAAACAGCTTGGTAGACAATTACAATAAGTATAAAATAAAAAAAATTCCAACCAAAATCAATTCTAGCATATGTCAAAATGAACAAGGTAAGACATTTAACATTGAAGCGAGGAACACAAAAGTCCATAGGAATACAAATGCATGAGTGAAAACTTTGGAACTGCTCCACCAAATTTAGAATTGTAGTCACTAAAGTAATTTCAATTTATTTCCAGTCAGCTTATTCCACAGCCCTTTCGATAAATAAAAGTAATTTCATCTCATAATAAGATGGCATTCATGAAGTGAACCACTTAATATTTCAGAAAACCAATAAGGGAAAAACACATGTTTGATGCAGAGTACAGCAAAGCGAAAACATACTAAAGAGAGACAACAAACTGGTTACATTTCTCCACAAACACAGAATCGCAATTACATGCAAAGTGGAGCAAATTTCTCCAAGGCCAAAGATTTAGGATTACCTTTTTCTTTGTGATTAGATAGTCAAAGTCCACCAACACAAGGTTCACTAGCTCAGCGGTATCAGGCAGCCAGGTGAGCTTCAACTTTGTGGTCTTGACAGATCCTTCTAGATGTAAGACCCCAGTCAAATGGGTGATATTTCCATCTTGGTCCTTCCCAATTTCTTTCACAATTGCATTTCCCCAATCCATTAAGGTTACTTCCTCATTTATTGAGATCAACTCTGCATCAGTATGATCAATCCATATACTCTTAGTGTATGTTGTTGACTTCTCACCAGCACCCACATATTTCTTATGCCTTGGTATGATACGAACAAATGGTTTGTCAGGAACATTAGTCAAGGTCAACAAGATACGTCGCTCTTCAATGACAGCAGTATGTCGAGGACAGACAGGATCAATTATTTTCTTGTTGATTGTCCAAAGTTTGTCCCACTCCATGAGATTAAGATTTTTTGATGCTCCCTAAAGCAATATGGATGTCAAAGTTAAAGCAAATAAAGACCTATCAAACAAACTAGGAAAGTTTAAAGCTCACAGATCATATCCATATGTTGAAGAGTAAAGTAATATGTCAGTTATCTTGCCTTCCTAACACAATAAAAGGTTCTAAATTTGACCAAAAAGGTTATACAGATGCAATTATATTTTCCTTTATGGTCACAAACGAAGCATTATAGATAGCTTTTTCTAGGCTTCAACAACACCAAACTGAAGCAGTCAAAGAAGCTCAATGACAACCAAAAGAATACAAGCAGACTACAACGGAATTAAATCAATATAGCTGGTTGAGGTGAATCTCATCAAAAAGTTGCTAGTGCCATTATTAATAGTATCAATAAGCAGTAGATACGTGAAATCGTTTTTAACCATACATTAACCCTCTTCAAGGTAAATAATATCATTGAAGTTAGCTTCCTCCTAAAATGTGATTGATCAAGGGAGGCTTCCTCATAAAGTGTGTATGCTGCAATCGTCAATCTCCCTTTGTGTTTAGATTGCAATATTCTGTCTTATTAAAAGTACTTGGTATTGAATTAAAGAAACCTATTGTAAAGAAAGCTTCACTGCTCAAGTTATGTAAAGTTGTAAGAATTTCTATTGGCAAAATAATTCACCGAAGAGAGAAAACGAAAATTGTTGTGGGTAAGACGGGATGAGGATCAACAACATAGAATGTAAAAATACAAAATCAGAGGGGAAAAAAAACTCAACCAGTATCCAGAGGAGCCAAGTCAGAAACAAGAATGACAAGTTAGGTACTTAACAAAACCAAGAAAGGCGAAAAATAAGATAAATGAGAAGATCTACCCAGAAGCATTAGAAAGATTTAGCTTGTGCTTACCTGTTCAAGAATGAATTTCACTAATGCCTCAATTTGTAATCCTCTACGCACAATTCCCTGGACAGTTGGAAACCGAGGATCATCCCATCCATCTACTTTACCATTTTCAACAAACCATTTAAGATTGCGCTTACTGAGGAGTGTATAGACCATATTCAACCTGCTGAATTCATAAATGTGAACTTTCTGCACTCCCATATCCTCTTGGATCCTGTGATATTGGGCATTTCGATCATGATACTCACTAGATCGGAGAGCATGAGTGATACCTTCTATTGCATCCACAAAAGGACAAGCAAAATCATATGTCGGGTATATCTTGTATTTTGAACCAATTCGATGGTGAGGAACAGGATTGCACCTGTAATACACAGGATCCCGAAGAGACTTGTTTGGATCTTGCATATCTAACTTCCCACGAAGGCAACACTGCAAACCCCTTTCAGAACCTGAAATCATTTCCTTCCACAACAGCAGACTATCATCCACACCGTTATTCCTACATTTTGATTCAATACCATCCATTCTTTCTTTCTGCATCTGCTCACGCGGTGTATCATCAACATAAGCTTTACCCTGGTGAATCATTTTTTCTGCCTTCTCCAACAACTGGGGAAAGTAATCTGATGTATGAGTAACTGTTTCATACTTTACACCCAAAGTATCAACATCTTTTATAAGATTGTCCACAAAATCACTGCTTTCTTTTGAAGGATTGGTATCATCAAAGCGTAAAATCAGCCGACCTTGGTATCGTTCAGCAAAATATTTGTTCAATAGTGCTGCTTTTGAGTGGCCAATATGAAGATAACCACTGGGTTCTGGAGCGAATCGCAGGCAAACCTTTCCAGTTTCAGCATCTGGAAGTTCTACTTCAGAGGAGGAGACACTGTTTGCTTTCCCCTTGTCAGAGACATCCCCATTAACGGCCAACAGCTCTTTGGATTTCGATGTCACTGGTTTTCCCAAACCTCTTTTGCCAACATACATTGATGTAACTTCATTCAGGGAATCGGAATATTGGGTAGAAATTGAGTTGAACCAGCGTACTAGATTTGGGAACTTTTTTGACTTCCTCAAACTTTCCCATCTTTGCCCAGTGCCTAAAAGATGGAAAACCATGCATGTAAAACGTTTGTGATACTATTTGGGAGAGCTCATATTGAAAATACTAAGGAATAATGCCCTTCAAGCACCAGCATTTCAATTTATGACCAAATCCTCCAATAGATGAAACCAATTTTGAAGTGGACAGTCCAAGAATAAATGCAGCAAAAGCAAGAAACAAGAAAACCACTTTCCAAAAAAAAAAAACCTTAGATAAAGGCATTAAATTTCATAAGAAATAAGTGGAACCATTTCAAGAGAAATGAATGTCAATAAAACTAGTGAATGTCTCAGGAGACTACACTTGAAAACAACAAGGACACAAGTTTCATGGGTAAAATTAAAACTTGCACCTGCCAGACCCGACCAGACAGCCATGTCTGCAATGGACAAATTGTACCCAACCAGAAAAGTCCGTTTTTGGAGATAAGAATCAATATAGGTACAGGCAGACTCAAATTCAGCCCCTGATGAAAGAACAGGGGAGTAATCCAGCCATTCATCAATCTGCGAAGAAATAGAAAGAAGATAATGAATTGTTTGGAATATATTAGCATTACATATAAAAAAGAAGGAAAGGGCATGAACCTGGCAAGCTTCGAAAGCGTCCTGGCCATAGAAGTTGGGAATATCGGCAACCCTACCAATATAACGCAGCAGTGCATAGGTTCCATGCAATTTCAGCCTATGCAATGATTTTAACAAACACAAAAGATAAAATATCTACAACAGAAGCAGCTGAAAATCTTAAAATAAAAAAAAAGAACAAGAGAAGAAAAGGCAACAGAACGTTACCCATTAGAGAGGAGGAAGGTGGGAATGGTAGAAGAAGAAGAAGAAGAAGAAACAGAAGGAAGAGTCAAAGATGCGATCTTGGCTGCTGCAATCACCGACAGCGGTGGGCTATCTGCCCCAAAGCTAAACTCCCGAATCTCCTCCATAGCTTCGTCTGTAAATAATTATTCCAGAAAAATACGAAGAGCAAAGAGCATCATTACTAAATTAAAACAAACAAAACAATATATAGCGTAACCTTAACGAAGAGACTTGGACTTGTTAAAGTCAAGGATTTGTACAGTGAACAGCGAAAAGAAAAAAAAGTACACAGAAAAAGGCATTGGTTTCAGGATATCAAACCCGTCAAGCTAACAGTTTAGGGAATGTACTAAAATTACGGTCACTGGTCAGACCGGTGTTATATGAATTAGTAAGCAATAGGCAACGAAAACAAGGTTTTAATCAAAAACTTTTTACCAACAGATACGGTGGGCGGTGGCGTCAATCGCCAATAGTTGAGGTTGAAAGACGGTGGGCTAGTGACGGCTGCGAAGGCTGCCGCCGAAAGTGTCTGTGCTGGCGCTCTTAAACCGCTGAACCACTGAGAGAAATGCGTGTGCTTTTTCCCTGATTTGAATTTAGATAAATCACCCCGAACGACGCCGCTTCTATTGTGTGAAAAAAGACTGAAAAAGCAACAGCATGTTTGATTCTGTTTCTTTTTTTATTTTTAGTTTATATTTTTATTTAAAATATAAACCTATTGAAATTTTTAATTAAAAATTTGAAATTGGAAATTTTCTTATATTATTTTATTTATAATATTAAATTGTATTCTTAAATTAATTAATTCTCGTTATGATTAGAAATAAACTGGGTGAAAATTTATATAATTAGATAAATTTACACATTATTTTTATATAATAAAATTTTAGAAATTATAGAAAATTATATTAAGACATATTTATAATTGATAAAAGATGTTAATCGTACTGTATGCTTCAAAACATAATAATAGTATCACTTATAAAAAGAAATATAATTCAATTAAAATTGATATAATTATTTCACATTTATCTAATAATTTTATTTTACTTTCAAGATATACTTTAAAGTTGTACTGGACTGATATTATACTTCACTTGAGAACTTACATTTTTATCTACACTTTTTGTAATTTGCTCTTCATTTTTAAGACAACTGTTAAATAATTTGTTGCTCCATCCATGCATTATAATATAATTGTACATAATATTACAAGTAATATTAATTTATTTTTATTTTTTCATATCATGACTAAAAAGATAGGAAATCTTGCTTTTAGAATACTAAAACATCTCTCAGTAATATTTCTTAATGAAGAATGTGTGTAATTAAATAATTCTTGTAGATTTTGAGGTCTTCCTCTTCTTTTATAATCTCGCAAACTATCTTTCCCAAAATCATATAATAAATCTTATGCAATGAACTTTCTAAAGACATAGCAGAGTTTATGTTGGGACCCGATCTGAAAACCGGATCTCAACCGGAAGACAGAACAAATTAACGAAAGCGAATGGAAACGGAAATTTCGCATCGATATTTCGAATTGGAAAACAAAGCAATCGATGAAGCGAACAACGAATCGAATACAAAGGTGTTGGCAGCGAAACAAATACTTATGGACTATCACATCGAATAACAAAGTGGATCGAATCGAATCATACAAAGTGAACGAAATAATCGAACTGATACAAACACCGACATCTGTTGCAAACACGAAGTATAGCAAACTGATCGTGTTGGAAACTCTAAGACATTCCAAATCTGGTCTAAATTTTTTTTCTTTCTTATACATCTTTATTCAAACTAATGCAAATCAAATACAAATGATTTCCACTCTTGAAAATTCATCCTTATACAAAACTCAAATACTTAATCACATTCTAATATATCCATACAAGTTCCAAATCTCCTTTTTATCCCAATTATTATCGAAAATTCGGCGGCATAACGGCTGCGTTTGACCTAACCCAAAACCTGCAAAGGTCTAAAAACACTTCTATATTTTCCAAATCAATCATACGGTCATCAAAATCCACCGGACCCTCCATCCGGGATATCAGCATAACCAAACGCAAGCTTATTTCTAAAACACTTCAATAAATCACAATCAGTCAACTTCATCCAAACACAATCAAACACAATTCTAATCCTAACACTTCAATAATTCTCAATCGATCATACAAAATCTCAATCAATCCCATTCATAATTTAATACCATCATATTTCATATACAATTTATAATCCATGATCAAATCAAATCCCATTCCTAAACAAACTCATACATCCATAATTCATAACTCAATCCGAACACGATCAAAACATATTCAATACACATTCACTATTTATATACAAATCCATTCATATTCACCTCAATACAATATACAATTCCATAATGTACTTACATATTCCGATCTCATAATCATACACAAACTCAAATCCATACTTAATTTCAGCATTTATTTACAATCCGAAAAGAATACACTAACATCAAACTTTACACATAAATACAAAACATGCACAAATCGAACTGAAGTCGTGATCGTCTTCCATCCGATCTCCTGCTCGAAAATCTGGAGATGTGGATGAAAGAGGGGGTGAGCTTTCGCTCCGTGGATAACATATTTATACTCGAAAATAAGCAAAAATCATTTCGTAAAAATGTTTATCATTTCTAAACATTTCTCAGTAGCAAGAATTTCAAAACTTAGTTCTTAGGCCTTTCAATTTATTCAAAACATTCTTAATCAATTTCCAAAATTCTCACGATTTCAAAACTCTTTTCTCAAAATCTCACAATTGTTCCTCCAAATCATGCACAATTTCGAAAACATGAATGCATCACAACCATAAACAAAACAAAACACATAACACATCAAATGGTTTGGGTCGGTCCTAACAGAACGTACTGCACATTCCCGCATAGCGGTTCTGTGCAGCCGTGAACGGAGGGGAGTCCGAAATCGGAAC
>JANITW010000007.1:32164934-32182881 GCA_027564335.1 Erythroxylum williamsii
TAGTTTCCTATGCTTCATGTTTGCAACGGATGTCGATGTTTGTTCAGGTTGATTAATTCGTTCGCTTTGTATTTGATGCGATTCGCAATCGATTCCGAATTCTGTTCGTTTTCGGCTTCCGCTTTTCGGTTGGGATCCGGTTCCCAGATCGGGTCCCAACAATTAATATATGATTTGAATGAAAGTAAATAAAATAAATTAAGCAATCAAATAAAATTAAGCAAATAACCAAATAACAATTGAGCTACCACAATTATGTAAGGATGATTAAGGATGAAGCTTAGGATTTATTATTTTGGTGTTTTATCCCCTTATGCATTATTAATTCAATTAGTTGTTGATCCTAGAATTTTTAATGGATTAATTACACTCTCTCAAAACCTAATCAACTAAACCTAATTGATTATGATAGATTTTGCAATCTCTAGAATAATAAAAACTTCCTAACATTTTTAACTAAGTTTGAAATGATCTATTGAATAATTGAGTTCTCAAACAAGATCTCTCTTAATATGATTATCAATTTCATATTTGTGTGTCTTGTAAAATCATAAACTCTCATTGCACAACCTAATCTAATTACTTTCAACTCACTCTCTCGATTTATTGTCGAAGTATTGAATTCAATAATAATCAAGTCACAAAACAACTTAAGAACAAATCCTAACTTTGAAATTTAAAACATCATAAATATAAACAACATCTTTAATTCTAGTTTACACATCAAGTTTAATGAAAATAAAAAAAAGGAAAGAAAGAAAATTTTAATTTGGAGCTAAATGTGGAAATTTGGAAATCTCCATTGTTTTTTTTAATTCTCCTTGTTTGATCTAATTTAGTAAGATGGTATTAGCCTTTTTTCGTTTCTTTCACATTCCTAAGTAGTAGTTTAAGGTTCTAAGGTTGTTTCTAGAGTTTTCCTACTTAATTTGGTTCCAAAAATAGGCCCCAAAATGTCAAAAAACCTGAAGAAGTTAGTGTGTTGGAAAAGCTAAAATTCACTGGAATTGTTGTCTGGCAGATGCATGGTCTGATGCATAACTGCACATCAAACTGTGTATCACCAAAATTGATAAAAGTCATGAATTTGCAAGCTGTAAAAGATGTTCATGGGATTATGCATAATTGTGCATCTCTTTTGTGCTTTAAATCTACGTTTTCATCTGAATTCTTCTCCTTCAATTTCTTGTTCCCATACACTCACAAACACATCAAACACTGTATAAAATATAAAATTAAGATCTAATTATTGCTCTAAACTAAACAAAAATTTAAAATATGAATAAACGCATACATAATTTCAAGCCCATACATGTAACAATCATCTAAAAACCATCTATAAACACACTCAAAACCCTATTAAAACATAGTCTAAACTACACCTATTAGTGCCACTTTGAGAGTAATTCTATATTCTTAACACTGGAACTTCTAGATTACTTGAAATATTTTCTAATCAATTTGAAAGTTAAACACATGAATCATCTATTTAGGCTTTAGTCCAACTTTAGGCTTTTTTTAAGTGCAACATTATTAATAGTTCTTTTGGTTATTCTATATTGTGAGTTGGATATCATCTTCAAGCTCCATTTAGCAATAAAAGATGCAATTTGAACCAACAATAGCTTGATAATTTTTTAAATATAGATTCAAATTCAATCAAATTTATTGTTGATTTCATATTGAAATCTAATTTAAGTCAGTTAGACCAAGGCTAATTTTTCATCCTTATTTAACAAGTTTGGTTTTGTTACCATGAAACAATTTAGAGGTTTCAAATGTTGTGACACTGGTTCAATCAAGGAATTTTATGTGAATTACTTTAACCAAAATACCATCACTTCATACTTTGATATTCAAAACTTCTATAAACTTATTTCAATATTATACTTATGAAAAATTGATTCTTGATGGAATATACCATAATCATATGTCTATATGAGCTTTTCATTGCAAAAGAAATTTGAATACAAATCCAAGTTAGGTAATTATGATTCATATATACATATTAGATAGAGATTAAATTGATCTATTACTCTATCCCCAGTTTTATCAGCTTTAGTCCATATATTTCAAATATATGAAGCCTTAACATTTAACCACTTTTCAATGTCAAAACTAGACTAGTAGACTAAAACTAGGGAGGAATCTATTTCAACATTCACATCACATATTTTCTTTATCATACCAATTTAATATGTAGTGGATTTTATTTAGATCTTATAAACCACCCTATAAACACAATCATGTGAGAAACCTTATTAAAAACAACATTCTCTTTCATCCACCTATGATTCAATCTAAGATGTTTATCTTGAAAAGTTTATAGTTTCAAAGTATTTTATAGAAATGAGGGGCTTAAGCAAATGCGAGAAGCATACTAGGTAAACTATTGCAAACTATTGTAGCAACACTTGCTCTATCTTGCCCAAATACACAACTAAAGACCATATAAAAAGACTTGAAGAAATATAAAGTAAAACAACAATAGTGGGACCTAGCCTAATCCTAAAAAAACTATAGTAGAAAGAAGATAAATAGGAAATTTCAAGCATCTCACAGAATTGTCAAATAAGTTAGCCTTATGAGATTACATTGCATCAAAAGGTATTCACCCTAAAGTATAATAAAAACTAGAAGGAAAGCATGCAAGACTTATTGTCTCATATATGTAATCATTATTTATTAAAAAATATCCACTTACCCAAGTTATTTACAACAACGACCTAAAATTTTTTTATTGTTCTTTATTTTTAAATAACTCAATAAAGCATTTCTGGATAGCATAATGTTACGAACAAAAATAACATAGGGAAGAATAGAAGGAAGAAAGAAGATGATGTCGAAGAAGGAAGCAGAAGAATGAGAAGAAGCAGGAAATGACATAGTAATACTATCATCAGTGTTAAGAGGAGATACACATCGTATCTGTAACAACCCTTAATAAACTGTCTAGAATAAACACGTAATGTAATCTTAAAGGGCTCTAGTACTATTAATTAGTTTTTGTAATGACTAAAAGAAACAATGAAAATTTGAAGCAATTGTGAAATTCTTCTCTTCTCCCTTTTGAGTTCTAGTGAATTCTTTACGTTAAGAAAATACCATAACAATTGGTATTAGAGTGGATGGCTCTCAGTGGAGATAACATGGTAGAAAGTATAAGAGGGCAAAAGTGCAGTGATTAAAAGAGGGACTAAAAAACTTATTGGAAGAGCAAATGAGAAATGAAGGAGATCAATGACATTAAATCTATATACTAGCAGCTGATGCAGAAAATAGTCAAGGAAAATGTCAAAACAACATCATAGAACTTTGGAGATGTAGAGAACTATACCATTCCCACAGGATTCAGTAAGCTGGAGTTTCCCACATTCAAATACATGGAGGTAAGAAATTGGATTTATTGTTGTGAATAGTGCTACCAGTTGATGATGAGGAATAGAAGCAATGGGGAAGTGCTATACTGGAAAGAGTTTATGGCAACCTTGAGACAGACGTTTGATGATGAGGTTTTTAAGGACCCAATTGAGGATTTGAAGGAGCTTAAACAAGAATGATCGATGATGAAGTACTGTACACAGTTTGAAAAGAACTCAAACAAATTAACAGTCCCAAAAAGTTATCGCATTGGTTTTTTCCTAAAAGGCCTTAAACTTGAGTTGAAGTTGATGGCCAAAATGATAGACCCCCAAACTCTCCAGAAAGCATACACACTATCACGAAAATAAGAAGCTATAATGGTTGCTAGTGTATTAGTGTACTTTACAAAAGGGCTAAAAGCTCTGGGATAGATAAAAGGAGGAGCTAATGGTAAACCTAAAAGTACCTTTGATCAAAAATAGCTCAGAAGTTGGTTTGCTTCCTTCGCCTAGACATAAAGTGTCACGACCCAATACCACATTGAGCACATGACAACTGTCGCATACTCGAGCTAAAGAAACTCATGGCATCCTTAATCTGACTATGTAAGGCTAACTGAATATTTCTCATTTTTTTTTGAAAAATTTGGGCAACATAACGGCTGTATTTAAAAAATCCCAAAACTTAATCAACCACGTGCAATAAGTTTTAAACGCACTTCTATATTCACATTAAAATTCTACCACAACTTCTAGGCTTTTAAATCGACTCAAAGTGGTCTTAATAGCAGTACCAAAGATTCATATACAAGGTCTTTTATAACTACAAGATAGTTAAAAGTTAATTTATAAAATCTTAAAGCATATCAACATAATAAAACTAATAAAAATAGTTTATAAGCCACTATACAACAAAAGTATAAAATAAAGACTACCTACGTGCAGTAATGATCCAAAAATGTTAGAAGACTTCACGATTCACACAAAGCTTCAAGTTCACTAAATTAACCTGCATAGTTGGAAAGCAAAGGTGGTTGAGTACACTATGTACTCAGTGAGTAGGAAAAACATATATCGTAAATAGAATTCGTTACACACCAAGATGGTATAGGTAACCTATGAAGTTAACATACATAACATAGAAATATATAGGCCTAGCCTATGACTTAATATATACTGCTTAGGAACCATATAAGCCTAGCCTATTAATCACTCATCCAGTGAATATAGGTTTTAGTTCCAGTACACAAAAGTAGAAAAACATCACATGTATAAATCAAATCTCGTCAGAAAAAAATCTCAAAATATGCCAAAACAATCATATGTGTCATCACTAGTAGGCCAAAGTAGTGTGCACACCCACTGATTCCCAGTGTTGGCTCGACTTTCATCCGTGGTGAGTCTGGACTATAGTCAATAAGTGTTGGACCTTATTTTCAGAGTCCAACTATGGAATCATAAGACATGAGCATATTATTTTGTGGGGTTATTTCCATGGAATCTCGTTAGCCAACACCAGTTCATCTTTATTCTTATAACATCCCAAAAGTTTCCTATTTGATCAATGGATATATGTCAATCCATTCATATGCTTATGTCCTCAATCATCATACTAACATATCACTCATTTGTGTTTTCTCTACTAAGTGCATTTCAAGTTCCATTCAAGCCTAAATGTCTTATAGAAAAGCATCGATGAGCCCACAACTTATAACTATATCTGTTTTAGGACAATAAGCATAACTTTCACTAGAGATGTTGGATTAAGGTCATTCTAGGATAGTTTTGAAGAGGACTTTGAGATCTACAACTTTTGTGAAGATTTGAAGAGAGATTTTGCTATCTAGAGGGTCAAATCATGATTTTCCAAAAGTGTATAGTTTATTTCCATTAAACGGACATACTCCTCCACCTAATGGACATACACGGGCTCTGGGGTGTCTTCCAAACTAGTGAAGGTTTGTTTAATAGACATTGACTGGGCTAGGTACATTTTCAGCCCCAATAAGGTTTGTTTAATAGACCTAAACTCTATCTAACAGGCACATGTAAAACATAAGCCCTTCCAAAACATTCCCAATGGTTCCTACATCCATTATAACATCACGTTCACTCATAATCTTCCTAAATTCAAATCTTCTAATGCAATATCACTTCATATCAATTTAACTACCAAGTTTATTTCATTAAACTCTTAACTTTCAATCCAAATGATTCATCATATACAACTAATTCTAATCATTTACTATAATTGTCTCGTATATATCCTATGCAACATTACTAACTTATAAAGAACATATCCCCTAACTCCAATATCCAAAAATTTCATACTTTATATCATGTAAAAGCTAGAAAGATAATCTACAGCTTCCAAAAAGACAAGTTTGTCTATTGCAGCCTAGATCAATGCATTTTTTCCCTAGAAGTCAAGACATGAATTCTTACCCCTATGAAAGCTTAAAAATGCAATGTGTAACTTTGAAAGTCATGAGCAAAAACACAATCATATTTATTATAATCAATAGATAAAAGTTTTACAAAGCTTTAATGGGTATTTTAAGCTTCAATACATCATGTCGTCAAATCCCAAAATATAAAAGATACTTGAACAAATAATACTTGAAATGTGACTGAAGCCTTGTATTTAAAAAATCTAGTTTAAAATACAAAAATATGCCTAATCGGAGTGATGCCTTGACTCTCTTTCACTCGATCTCTTGCTCATCACCTGAATATAGGAAGGAGAGTGGGGGTGAGCTTAAAGCTTATGGGTAACAAGTTTATAATTGGAAACAAGCAAAACCATTGAAAATGTTCAATTTCATAATCACTTTGCATCAAAATCCATAAAACACATGGTTCCCAAACTCTCTCATTATCAACAATTCATAAGCAACATAAGTCATGCATTCAATCAAACTTGTCAACACATTGTAAGCACATAGTGACATCAGAAATAATTTGGGTAGGCCCATAAATATAACATACTAACACATTCTCACAAAATAATCTTGTGTAGTCGTAAACAGAGCATACTATCACAATCTCACATAATGGTTTTGTGTAGTGGTAAATATGAGGGAGTCCATAAAAGAACTCCAAGCCATTAGCAGGCAGGCAGGAGCACTTCACATAACATAACGGACTACCACAAACCCCTATAATATGTATTTCATGATTTGAAAACAGATTGCCCAAAAGGCACATTTCAAAATCATATTTTTCATGAGTATGAAACATTTCGAAAACCATTTCCATTTCAATTTCATAATTCATCAACATAAATTCATATACCAAAACATATGGCAATTTGTCAATCATTCAAAGAGAAATAATGTATGTTCATAAAACAATTGAAATCAGTTAATGTTCTTAAATTTGAAAAGATGGTTATGGCTCATTACTCAGTTATAAACATGAAACCACCTTGAAATTAAAGACTTGCTCAAAAATGCCTCTCCTCATGCTCCTCTTGCCTCTCGTGATTCCTTTAACTTTGAAAAATTCCCAATTCAATAGGAATTCCAATTTGAGGACCCGAATAAACATATGCACAAAATTGATCCTAGAAAGCTTAAACCCACGCATTTCCTAAGCTTCTTGAACCAAAATCCTTCAAAAAATCCAAAAGATTAAGTAAAACCTTACCTTTAATCTTCACCAAATGAAGAGTTTCTTGGCTCTAATGAAAGTTCTTCTCTTACTCTACCTTTTCTCTTCTTGAACAACCTCAAAATCTCTCTTGAAGGCTAAGAAAAATTGAAATCTAGCTTGTTTTCTCTTCTTTCTCTCCTTCTCTTCTTCTCTTCGTATTTTTCCCTCTTCTTCTTCTCACTCATGGTTTCTCTCTTCTTCAAAAGCAAGACAACAATTCTTCTTCCCTCTTTATCCTTAATAATTTTAAAATATTCATTTTAGCCTTCCTTATATGCCTTATGGTCCTTATCCTTAAGGGACTTGCCAATTTTGCCCTTGATACAATCTTACTACCATAATTCAATTAACCCAAGTAATAAAAACCCTACTAACCTTGACATAATTACTAACTCTAAAATTTTTTAGTCTATCAAAACCTCATAATTTATTTAAACCATGCTTAACTCAATAAGAAAAGAAATTCAGGGGCTAATATTTCTGCCCCTTAGAAAATAATTTTTTCCTCAAAATTCTTATCTAACTAATCAAGTGGAAGGGGTATGTCTCCTCATATTAGCAATAATGTCAACTCAAATTCAAGAATCCAATCACGTAGTTGGATACTGTTGGATACTGATTTTTTTCTAAATTCTTATTAATTGTCTAGTTATTTATTTTTGTTTTGTTTGTTTGTTAAATTATTTATTTTTAGAATTGGGTCATTAATTAGAAAATTGAGGGAAGGATTAGAAATTTGAAATTGGAATGAAGTGTTAGAAATTAGTAGGCTTATGTTAAGTGAATTAACGGAGTAGAGCCATAAAAGACAAAGGAGGGGCAAAATTGGAAAGTGCAAGTGAGGGTCAATTTTGGAAGAAAAAGTAACAAAAAGGCTTGAATTAGAAGAAGAGAGGAGAGAATTCGAGAGCAACCAAGGAGGAGAGAAAAAATGTGAGAGAGAGAAGAGAAGAGAAGAAATATCGAAAAAGCTAGAGAAGGAGGAGGAAAATCGTGGAAAGAAGGGAAGAATCAAGCTTTTCAAGGTAAGTTCATCATCTTCTTCTTGCTTTAGTAAAGAAATGAGTTATTGTGTTGTGAATGAAGAAGTTTTAGAGAGAGAAAGGGGTTTTGTGTTGGGAATGCTTGGAGGAAGAAGATGATTGAGAGACCTATTTGATTTTTGGGTTTCTAGTCTAGGTTTTGGGTTTTATAACTTAGATGGACTATAGGTAGGTTAAGTTTGAACGTGATTTAGTTTATTTCCATTTTGTTGTGATTATGGAAATTTGGGAGATTTCCATTTGAATTGGAATTGAATGAGGCTTTTTGGTTGTGTTAGGAAATCGAGAACAACCTACCCAAGAGACAGAGGAAGGGCACAATTAAATTTGGATTTTCAAGAATTATAAGGTGGGTAATTTATTTATAGTTATTGTGTAATGATCAAAATGCCTTGTGTGTGTATTGTGTGCTAAATTGCCTTGCTTTGAAATTTTGTGATGTGGAAATTGCATTATGATGTATGACATTAGATAAAATTTAATTGTGAGTATGATCATACTATACCTTGTATCATGGCATTTTGATTAAATGGAAAGAAGAAAAGTATGAGAATATGAACTTTTGATTGAATTGAGCATGAGATTTTATTGTGTTTAGGCGAGAGTGGAACCATTCTATTTGTCACGTGAATGTTGACAAAAGCCTTCTCCCAGCTGCCCACTTGTGGCATATGAGCTTCGAAGATGGACTCATTCTGTTCATGGTGCAAACTTTGGTTTCGTCATTTCCATGGAACCCTCAAGCCAATTATTTGTGTATTCGCATTTTGATATGTTAAGTTATAATGAAATTTGTGTGTTATGCTTTGATTATGCATTGAACTATGAGTTATGAATTGGAATTGTGAATATTGAACTTGCATTGCTAGATTAAGAAACGACATGGCTGCATATATGAATATTCACATATATGTTGGATTGTGTGGCTTATTACCAATAGATATAAATATCTTAGCCATTGAGCTGTGTAGCTCAACCCAATATTTTCCCACTCCTCAGGTGCAGATCGAGAAGATTAGTGATCGTTACAAGGAAATTGGGCTAATTCCAAGATAGTTAGCTTTTGTACTAAGTTAGTTGCTAGACTTTTGAATAGCTTTATAAGAATATTGAACATTGAGCATCCAATGTATTTTTGTAAATTTGTGATAAGACTTTAATTTAATGTCGATATGTAATTAAAGCTATGTATGAACTTCATTTTGATTTGGAAATGAATTGAGAATTGAAAAAGTTCTATTGTGGATGTGCTTATTATCTTGTAGTGTACATTTCATATTTCCAGTTCTCCATAGGGGTAAACTTGTATACTAACTTCGGGGAAAAAACTAGATTAATCTAGGCTGAGCTAAACAAAGTGATCTTCTTGGTAGTTTTAGTTTATCCTCTTAGCTTTCCAACCGTATAAAGTATGTAAATTTTGGGATATCGAAGTTGAGAGATATGTATTACAAGTGGTGATGCTGCATGGGACGTATACTGAGGAATAGCTTTGGTAAATGGTGAGAATTAATGGCTTTGATGAATTAAATGAGTAGGGATTAGTAGATTGAATGGATCAAAGTTGGTGTTTGTATAGATATGAAGTGGTTTTACACTAGAAAGGGTGAATTTGAGAAGATTATGAGTGAAAATAATGTTATAATGGATGTGGGAAGCATTGGAGGAGCTTTAGAGGGGTTTGGGAAACCCCCATATCCGTTTAACAGACTTTAGGTCCATTAAACAGATCTTCTCGGGCCAGAAAGGACCCCTAGCATCACCCATGGATGTCCGTTAAGTGGAGCTTCATGACCAAAAAGGGCTCCTGAACTTGAAAATGTCCGTTAAGCGGACATTTACAGGACAACTACAGTAAATCACGATTTTAGAGCCTTTTAGAGGCAGAATCTTGCTTTGTAGTCTTCACGAAAGTTGTAGATCATACATATGTTGGATTCCTTTGGTCATAACTTCCTCATCCGACCTCCAAATGAAGTGATTCTTGAAGCAATAGACTTTTAATGATTTTTTTACCTCTCCACAAAAATTGGTAACTTTTGGTGTTGAATTGAAAGAGATTGATGGAAATAAAATGAGGGATCGGTTGGAAGAGCATAACCGGGTTACAAACATACTTTTAGTTTTTGGGCATATCTTGAGCTATAAAGCTTCAAATGAGGTGGTTCTTATTT
The DNA here is from genome assembly GCA_027564335.1 of Erythroxylum williamsii. Lineage (NCBI taxonomy): Eukaryota > Viridiplantae > Streptophyta > Magnoliopsida > Malpighiales > Erythroxylaceae > Erythroxylum > Erythroxylum williamsii. The sequence continues at coordinate 32,175,168 of JANITW010000007.1, forward strand.
CAAAATAAACTAGAGACATAGAGCTACAATTGTCTTGAAGAAGTCAAATTGAGATGTTGGTGACTTGTTGGTGTGGGCATGCTACCCCTGTGAGATGACGACTAATGAGGGTTCATTGAAATAACCCTTTAAGGATACCCCATCATGCTTTATAACTACGAATGGATTGTTGGGCTTTGGAAACAAGGCCCAACATCTTATGATATCAGAGATTAGGTTTTTCCTAGGCTTAAAGTGCATAGTAGGATGAATTGTTACGCTATGTGATTGATTGTTTGCATTATTAAGTTGATTGTTTGCATATCTAGCATATATGTAGGAATTAGGATTAAGATAAAATGTGAGCTAATCGTTAGTGTTTCTATTGAAGGAGTGAAATGCCACCTTATAGAAGGACACGAGGAATATTGCAAGGATCAGTTGCACCTAACTCTCCTCCAAGAGAGGAGAGTACTGATGAGTAAGTAGCCCCAGGAAATGTTAAGGCTTTTGTAGGGCAAAGTAGTGAGCCCATTCAATCCCAGACACAGGAGTCATCTGTTCCACCAGAACAAGTGCCTCCTTTAGACCCAAGATTGTTTCAGACATTTACTCAGGCCTTTATCCAAGCTATGGGACAGATGTAACAGATTTTTGTTCCAGCCCAGTTAAGAAGGGGAAGCAGTTTGATAAGTTGAGAAGGTATAGGCCAGTGGACTTCTATGGAACCACTAATCCTAAAGAGGTCAAGATTTGGATTAGAAAGGCCGAGAGCATACTGGATCAAATGGATTGTAAGGATGATGATAAGGTTTTGTATGCTACTAGCTTGCTTCAAGGAGATGCTTTGCATTGGTGGGAGAGTTTCCCGTGAAGTCAAATGAGACCGCCAGCACTTGCATAGAAAATTTTCCTAGTAGTGTATAAGAAGAAGTACCTGTGAAATATGTACATTCAACAGAAGCAGAGAGAGTTTCTGAGTCTCACCTAGAGAGAGATGACGGTGAGCCAATATGAGTGCTAATTTACACAATTGGCCCGATATGCAGCTGAGTTAATGATGAGTAAGGCAGCTAAGTGCTATAGGTTTGAATCAGGGTTACATCTAGCCATCAGAGAGAAAGTGGTGGTGCAAAATTTTTATGATTTTCAATAGCTGGTTGAAGCAACATTGAGGGTGGAGAACATTGAGAACATAAAGAACATCGTAAATAAGAAGAGAAAGGGGAGAGAAAAGTTCAGGAGGGGGTGGTACTTCTATGCCTGAGAGGAGTGTCAACACTTTCCCTGTGCAATCTAAGGAGAGGAGCAGTGGTGCAACCAGGCCTAGACCTATGAGGACTTCTACTGTTTCTCATCAAGCCTCAACGGCAGGAGGCGGTAGAAGGGGAGAAGGGGAAAAGGGGATAAGTCTTGTGTACCGAAGTGTGATCATTATGGCAAGTTCCATGGAGGGGAATGCTACAAGCTGACTAGAGCTTGTTTCAAATGTGGAGAGAAAGGGCACATGGCTAGAGAGTGCCCTCAGAATCCAAAACATGAGAGAAGTCAGGTGCAAGCTCCAAAGAGGACCAAGATAGTGGGACACAGGATAGTAATGGAAGTGGGCAGTAGAAGTTTTGATGCAGCCAGGAAAGTGAATCCTCCAAGGAGATCGAGGGGACAGGAACCAACTAGAGTGTTTTCTATGATGAGTGAGGATGCAGAGACCGCTCCAGAAGTTGTGACTAGTACAATTAAATTATTTAATACTGATGTTATTGTTTTGATTGATTCAGGTTCTACTCATTTATTTGTGTCATTGAATAGAATTGTCAATGGAAGAGAATTGAGCCTATTGGATACTCCTTTGATGGTGAGTACTCCAATCGACCAATGTCTTATTATTAGTCACGTATATAGAGACTGTGAGATACATATTAGAGAGGAATAGTTAGTGATGGATCTAATGCCATTGAGGATGGGAGGATTAGATGTGATATTAGGTATCGACATATTAGAGAAGTACAGTGCCAACTTAGATTGCAAACAGAAGAAAATAGAGTCTCAATTGCATATAGGTAGAATAGTAGTGTTTATGGAGGACAGGAAAGTCAGTCCACTTAGGATTGTATCGGCTTTGGTAGCAGAGAGAATGATGAAGATGGGATGTCAGGCATTTTTGGCCTATGTGGTGGACACAGAGGCAAATAAAGGAAACTTAAAAAAAATTCCTATGGTCATAGAATTCCCAGATTTTTTTCCCGAGGAATTGCCAAGACTATCACCCCTAGGGAAATTGAATTTTCCATTGAGCTTCTTCTAAACACAATGCCAATCTTGATTCCGCCTTATAGAATGACTCCGAAAAAATTGAAGGAACTCAAAGAGCAATTGGAAGATTTATTAGAGAAGGGTTATATTAGGCCAAGCTCTTTCCCTTGGGGAGCTCCTGTCCTTTTTGTGAAGAAGAAAGATAGGTCATTGTAGATGTTTGTGGACTATCGGAAACTCAATCAGGTTACTATCAAGAATAGATATCCGCTCCTGCGCATAGATGACTTGTCTAATCAGTTGCAAGGGGAAAGAGACTTTTCTAAGATAGATCTGAGATTGGGCTAACACCAATTGAGAATAAAGGAGCCTGATGTGTCGAAGACTATTTTTAGAGCATGGTATGGCCACTTTGAGTTCTTGGTCATGCCTTTTGGGTTAACGAATGCACCTGCAACTTTCATGGATTTAATGAATAGAGTCTTTAAGCCACTCTTAGACCAACTTGTCATAGTCTTTATTGATGACATATTGGTTTATTCTAAGAGTGATAAGGAGCGTGAGGAACATTTGAGTCTTACTTTGAAGACTTTAAGGATGGAAGAGTTATATGCCAAATTTGATAAATGTGAATTTTAGTTAAGGGAAATAGTGTTCCTTGGACATGTAGTTTCGAAAAAAGGAGTGCATATGGATTTGAGAAAAATAGAGGTGATTGTGAAATGGAAAGCACCTAAGAATGTAGCTGAGGTGAGGGAGTTTCTTGGGTTTAGTTGGGTATTACAGGAGGTTTGTGGAGGGCTTTTCCATGATAGTAGCTTCACTTACCAAATTGACCAGAAGAATCAAAGTTTGCGTGGACATATGAATGTCAGAAAAGCTTTGAGGAGCTTAAGTACAAATTGGCGAGTGCACCGATTTTGACTTTGCCTTCTAGCAATGATGGATACATTGTGTATAGTGATGCCTCGAAGAAGGGATTAGGGTGTGCATTGATGCAAGGAGATAAAGTGATTGCCTATGCTTCTATGCAATTGAAACCTTATGAGCTGAATTATCCGACGCATGACTTGGAGTTAACTGCTATAATCATTGTGTTGAAAATATGGAGGCATTATCTCTATGGAGTCACTATTAGGGTGTTTACATATCACAAAAGTCTTAAGTATTTGATGAGCCAGAAAGAGTTGAATTTGAGACAGAGAAGATGGTTATAGCTACTAAAAGATTATGACTTGATGATAGACTACCACCCGGGGAAAGCTAATGTAGTAGTGGATGCGTTGAATAGAAAATCGACTATGGCATATGTGGAGACAGTGTATCTTCCTCTGTTGAAGGAATTAGCCAAACTTAGGGTGACATTAAGACAAGTTGAATCTGATTGTATATTGGCTAACTTTAGAGTAAGGTCAGTATTGAACGAAAAGATTAAGGAGTTGAAAGAGTAAGATGAGTATTTGAGCAGGCTCAGACCTTTTAAAATAGAGGTACGAGAAGATGGGTTGATGGTGGTAGGAAACAGACTATGTATTCCTGATATGCAAAAGTTGAAAGATGAAATTCTTGATGAGACACATAATGTTCCTTATACAATGCACCCAGGAAGTACCAGAACGTATAGAAATTTGAAGGGGGATTTTGGTGGAAAGGAAAATTGTAGATATGCTAAACAATGCTTAGTGTGCCAGTAAGTCAAGGCTGAAGACCAAACACCTTCAGTTAAGCTTAAACCTTTGTCGATTCCGAAATGGAAATGGGAGAAGATTACGATGGATTTCTTGATGGGATTGCCGAACACTAGTAGGAAACATGATGCAATATGGGTGATTGTGGATAGGCTAACCAAGTCTTCTCATTTCTTGCCAATTAAACAGACGGACTCTTTAAATGCTTTGGCTAAGAAATAAATGGATGAGATAATCAGACTTCATGGGATTCCAATTTCGATAGTCTCGGATAAAGACCATAAGTTCACCTCTAGATTTTGGGAAAGTTTACAAGAGGCTTTAGGAACTAAATTGCACTTCAATACAACTTTTCATCCACAGATTGATGGATAATTGGAGAGAACAATCCAGACTCTGGAGGCAATATTGATAGCTTGTGTTATGGATTTTAAAGGCTCATGGGATGATCATTTTCCTTTAATAGAATTTGCTTATAATAATTCCTATCACTCGGGAATTCAAATAGAACCTCATGAAGCTTTGTATGGTAGGCGGTAAAGAACTCTTATTTACTGGGATGAGGAAGGTGAAAGGACGCTTTTAGGGCCTGAGTTGGTGCAAGTCACTGTTGACAAGATTAAATTGGTGAAACAGAGACTTAAAGTAGCTCAAGATAGAATGAAGAGCTACACACATGCCCATAGAAAAAAGATGGAATTTGAAGTTGGAGACAAAGTGTTTCTTAGAGCTTCTCCACAGAAAGGAGTTTTGAGGTTTGGTAAGAAAGGCAAGCTCAGTCCGATATATATAGGCCCTTATGAGATCATTGAAAAGATTGGACCTTTAGCCTATAAGTTAGCCTTGCCATTGGAATTTTCTAAGATTTACAATGTTTTCCATGTGTCGATGTTGAGGAAGTACCAATCAGATCCTTCACACATATTTCAACCTCCAGAGGTTCAGTTAAGGGAGGACTTGACATATGAGGAGCAACCAGTGGAGATTTTAGATTCAAAGGAAAAGGTTTTGAGAAACAAGGTTGTAAAGCTGGTTAAAGTCTTATGGAGGAACCATTCGACAGAGGAGGCAACATGGGAGCCTTTGGAAGTAATGGGGGAGAAGTATCCACATCTCTTCAATGGCTCAGGTAAGAATTTCAAGGACGAAATTCTTTTAAGGGGCAGAGTTGTTGGATACTGTTTTTTTTCTAAATTCTTATTAATTGTCTAATTATTTATTTATTTTTTGTTTGTTTAATTATTTATTTTTAGAATTGGGTCATTAATTAGAAAATTGTGGGAAGGATTAGAAATTTAAAATTGGAACAAAGTGTTAGAAATTAGTAGGTTTATGTTAAGTGGATTAAAAGAGTAGAGCCATAAAAGACCAAGGAGGGGCAAAATTGGAAAGGGCAAGTGAGGGGCAATTTTGGAAGAAAAACTAACAAAAGGCTTGAATTAGAAGAAGAGAGGAGAGAATTCATGAGCAGCCAAGGAAGAGAGAAAAAACATGAGAGGGAGAAGAAAAGAGAAGAAAAATCGAAAAAGCTAGAGAAGGAAGAGGAAAATCGTGAAAAGAAGAGAAGAATCGAGATTTTTAAGGTAAGTTCATCATCTTCTTCTTGCTTTAGTAAAGAAATGGATTGTTGTGTTGTGAATGAAGAAGTTTTAGAGAGAGAAAGGGGTTTTGCGTTGGGAATCCTTGAAGGAAGAAGATGATTGAGAGTCCCATTTGATTTTTGGGTTTCTAAGTTAGGTTCTGGGTTTTCTAACTTAGATGGGCTATGGGTAGGTTAAGTTTGAGCCTGATTTAGGTTATTTCCATTTTGATGTGATTATGAAAATTTGGGAGATTTCCATTTGAATATGAATTAAATGAGGTTTTTTGGTTGTGTTAGGAAATCAAGAGCATCCTACCCAAGAGCAAGAGGAAGGGCACAATTGAATTTTGATTTACAAGAATTCTAAGGTGGGTAATTTATTTATAGTTATGGTATAATAAGCAAAATGCCTTGTGTGTGTATTGTGTGCTAAAATGCCTTGCTTTGAAATGTTGTGATGTGGAAATTGCATTATGATGTATGACATTGGATAAAATTTAATTGTGAGTATGATTATGCTATGCCTTGTATCATGGCATTTTGATTAAATGGAAAGAAAAAAAGTATGAGAATATGAACTTTTGATTGAATTGAGCATGAGATTTGATTGTGTTTGGGCGGGAGTGGAACTATTCTGTTCGTCGCGTGCACCTTGACAAGAGTCTTCTCTCGGCTACCCACTTTTGGCATATAAGCTCCGAAGATGGACTCATTTTGTTCATGGTGCAAACTTCGGTTTCATCATTCTTTTTCCTTGGAACCATCAAGCCAATTGTTTGTGCATTCGCATTTTGATATGTTATGTTATAATGAAATTTATGTGTTATGCTTTGATTATACATTGAGCTATGAGTTACGAATTGGAATTGTGAATGTTGAACTTGCATTGCTAGATTAAGAAACGACATGGTTGCATATATGAATATTCACATATATGTTGAATTATGTGGCTTATTGCCAATAGCTATAAATATCTTAGCCACTTAGTTGTATAACTCAACCCAATATTTTTCCCACTCCTTTAGTGTAGATCGAGAAGATCAGTGATCCTTGCAGGGCAATTGGGCAAAATCCAAGATAGTTAGCTTTTATACTAAGTTAGTGGCTAGACTTTTGAATAGCTTTATAGGTATATTGAACATTGAGCATCCAATGTATTTTTGTAAATTTGTGATAAGACTTTGATGTAATGTCAATATTTAATTAAAGCTATGTATGGAAGCTATGTATGAACTTCATTTTGATTTGGAAATGAATTGAGAATTGAAGAAGTTCTGTTGTGGATGTGCTTATTATAAATGTTGGTTGATCGTATATTTCATTATAGTTCTATGATTCAGAGTATCATTTCCTATTTGATCCCTTTGAATTCCATATTCGAAGTTGCAATTGGATCTATTCATTAAAAAGAATTGATTCAATACATTTCTTATGTACCCATAGTTGCTATATTGGATTTGAATCAGATTTCGGATCAATCCATATTGATTGACTGCCTCCATTATGTTGTTGCTAGCAAATACCACTCTATCTTGTAGTGTACATTTCATATTTCCAGTTTTCCATAGGGTAAAATTGTATACTGACTTCGGGGGAAAAACTAGATTAATCTAGGCTGAGTTAGACAAAGTGATATTCTTGAAAGTTTTAGTTTATCCTCTTAGCTTTCCAACAGTATAAAGTATAAAAATTTTGGATATCGGAGTTAAGAGATATAAACATTACAAGTGGTGATGCTGCATAGGACGTATACTCTGGAATAGCTATGGTAAGTGGTGAGAATTAATGGCGTTGATGAATTAAATGAGTAGGGATTAATGGATTGAATGGATCAAAGTTGGTGTTTGTATAGATATGAAGTGGTTTTGCACTAGAAGGGGTGAATTTGAGAAGATTATGAGTGAAAATAATGTTAGAATGAATGTGGAAGGCATTGAAGGAACTTTGGAGGGGTTTGGGAAACCCCCTTGTCTGTTTAACGGCCTTCCCGAGCCAAAAGGGACCCCTAGCATTGCCCATGGATGCCCATTAAACAGACCTTCACTGCTAAAAAGGGCTTTTGAACTGACAATGTTGGACCCCGATTTTTGAGTGAAAATAAGAAATATTCAAAAGTGGATGAGTTAATTGAAATAAAGTTGAAAATCAAGAAATAAAGAGAGAAAGTGTGAAAATATGAAGAATTGTGAAAAGTTTGACTTTTTGGCCTTTG
>JANITW010000007.1:32324837-32338703 GCA_027564335.1 Erythroxylum williamsii
CATGTGTTCGATTATGTTTTCAAGATTGGGTTCCAGAAGCGGGATCCAACGTATATGATTCTATTGTTCTAGTTGGGATCCGATTTCCAAACCGGGACCCCAACATAGGTGGTATCAAAGCAAGAAAGGATTTCCAGGAACCACACTTAAGATGTATGATGATCTTAAGTTTATGCTGTTGGGTTTCGAAAACGGGATAACAGTTTGGGTGGGGCTCAGGTGGGCTTGAGGGGCTGAAGGGGCCTGTGGGGGATGGCTCGGGTGGCTGGGTGGTCGGGCCCTGGAGATTGGATCCGTTGGCCCCTTAGACGTGGCCCTGTGTAGGCTAGAAGCCCGGCCTGCAGCGGGTTGTTTAAAAGGCGAACACTACTGTCTCCTGCAGGTTCAAGGACGCAGCTAGTCTGGGGGGCTCGAGTGAGAGGTCGATGGCTCAATCTGTGTAGTAGCGAGATGGGTTGCATCAGCTAGAAGCTAAAACCTAGAGCCTCGAGAAAGGTCGAAAGGGGAGGGGTAATGGGGGTCTTGTCGTGTGACCGTTGGAGAGGCAGGTGTACGATGGGCCCTTCATTGGACTTAGAGCTAGGTTCTGTACACCGCCTGAGAAGGGTTCAAATGGGCCGAGTCTAGTTGACTAGCGAGAGTGGGAGCGTGAGAGGAGTCAGGCAAGGTGGTAGTCGGGGTCGGATGAGGAGAAGAAGGTCTGGAGGGACAACCGGTGTTACTATGGCCAACGCACCCACAGGAGAAACAAATCTGAGGAAGGCCTTCGTAGGCGACTCTGATCTATTCTCCATCCAATTCAACGATGGAGCGAAGAGGCTGGCTGATATCGATATCGATCGCCACTCGAGCAAAGCGTCCTCGCTAGGAGTGTTGCGTGTTGGAATCAATCTTGATGATGTGTCCGACGAGATTGCCCAGAGCGGTGAGAATATAAGGATGATAGCATGCCACTGAGAGCTCCAGAAAGCGTACCTAGGTGATGACACGAGAGACTTGGCCAGTGGATGGGCGAAAGGAGGGGCTCCACAGTTGTATCGAAAGGGCATGGCCTAGGAGAACCCATGGACCTTGGGTGAGTACGTAATTAAAATTCTCAGCTTCCAGAAAGTTGATCATGAAGAAATCGTGGTCTAAATCAATAATCTTCATCGGCCCAGTGAGCTTCCATAAAGAGGTAAGTCGATTCTTTAACATAGTGTAACCAATTTTACGTCCCATGAGTTTGACAACGATTGCTTGTTCCCATTGTTTGTTGAGTCTGCCTTGGAAAGAATGTGAGACTTCCATGCCAGGTCCGAATGTCCCAGGAACAATGTTGATGTCTCCTTCTTCGATCTTAATGGGGTCTTCCGAAGGCCAGGCAGGTGGGGAGGGAGCTTGGGTCGTTTGTCCTATGACAATGGTGCAATAATTGAGTATAGCTGGTTGTGAAGCAAGTAATGTGGGGGCGGATCTTCTTTACATTCCCAAATTCGAACCTTTTTCACCGTGTGGCCAGCAGGGTGAAACCAAAGGTCCACCTGTGCTTGATTGTTGTTCTGCATTTGCTGCGAAGGCGGGCAACGAGTGATCGTAAGGCAACAAAGTTACCAGGTGAACAGTAAATGAACAGTAAAATCAGAGTCGTCACAAGCTTCTAATACTTGAATTAATTATTAGTCAATCTTACCATAGATTGATGATAATATAGTCTAACAAATTATCGACAAAATTTCGAAAAACTTGGGCAAGATCCTTCCCCTTCTTAAAGCCTCTTACTTGCCTTCCTCATTCACTCGTTCTTTAATATACTCAATTTGCTTATCATCCCATTCTGTTGTTTGAGTGACTTCCTGGTTGGAAAGTGAATTCACCCATTTAAATCCAAGATAAGATAAAAATTGCAAACAATAAAAAAGATACTAGACAAGAACCCTAAAATAGATGACGTAAAATAGATGGAGTGTCGCTGAAAAAGTAAAGAAGCAGTACATAATTATTTTAGAGTTTTTTAATATTTTAATTTATTAAATAATAAAATTTATATATAACATAAATATAATATATGACAGTCATGTGACAAAATATACTAACCCGATGTAGCTCACCACGTCATCTACATTACTAGAGAACTTAATGTTGAGATTTTTTGTAAAAAAATTGAAAAATATTTTAGTATTACTTTTTAAAACTCGGGCTAGTATGCAAAATTTAGTAAGGATTTTTTTTTTGCAATTAACTAAACTAGTTTCAAAGCCCCGTTCAATCATGGGCAATGGTTTTTTAAATAAATACTAGTATTAAATGATATCAATATATAATAATTCTAATATGAGATAATCTAAATATCTCAAATTAAATAATCACTTACGCAATTATCACAATAAGCATTTTCTTAAACGTGCAAGTAATATTTAGTCCAATGAATTCATTCTTTAACAAACATTCATATATTTGCTTAAGATTCTCATATTTTACTCTAAGAGATTATTTTATTTTCTTCTTAAGGAAGAAACCATGATATGTTTTTGTCTACTAATGTTCAATCTTAATATGGTAATAATTACAAATAATTTAAAGATAATACCTAAATATATTATCAGCATCATAATTATGACTTTATCATAATTTTATTTATATAGTATAATTCTCTCGTAAACTTATCTCATAAATTAATTAATTGGACAACATGCATAATAAGATCAATTAATTATGTTACAAATATATAATTGATGATTCATCAAGTTATGCATGTTGTGAAATTTGTGGTTTGACGTAGATAACAATGGTTCAAGTACCTTTAGACATTTAACGTATATGATCATTTGAGCCTTCGTCAGGTTTGTTGAGAAATACTTACATGAAGAGGCACCTTTAGGCAAGAATAGTTTTTAAGTTCTTTCTGGTTATCCGTTAGTAATACTCTATCATAACAACTGCAGCCGTAGTTGGTGCATAGCCTTCAATCTTTTATTTTCTTGGTGAAAATGACCTTTAATTAGCTTATATTTGTTTCTAAATTAAAAGCAAAATCTTAACTGTGATGACACTGGCTAGAATTGAGAAAGATGCAAATTTGCCTTTCATATGCAAAACATATGTGCCAACCTAGAAGAGTTAACGGCTAGCAGTAAGCATTACTATGGCAAATGGCAGCATTCAGCACAGAATTGATATTTATTTTAACCTGTACAACTATTACAAACAGAGTTCCCGTGTAATTTGTCAGGCATGTGGCTTGTTGCGTGCAGCAGCTAGTTCAACTGATATGATGAAAGTTGCCTTTCCTGCTTCCCTCAGATACTGCACATCTCCATTCATAAGACTCACCAGTTTTCTGCTGATAAGCAGGCTGGTGCCCTCCTCTGAAGCATCCCCATCACTTCCGAACATTTCACTTAGTAAGGCTTCAGGTACCCCCCCACCTGCATGTGTTATGCTGACCACAAATGTATGAAACTTTGTGTTATTCAAACTATCAAAAACCTGATTATACATCAAATATGCAGGATTTTGCCGAGTCATTATATCCTTATACCAACAAAACTAATTTCCCATTTTTAGTTTGTAAAATCTTGGATCATTTAGAAGTATATGTCTCAATTTCATATTCTGAGTGCAAGATTCTGACATTTAAACAATCCTTATTCTAAAAAATCATGTTCCCAGAAAGAGTTACTTGAGGACCATGAGTTTTATTTTCAGTGGATAGTTTGACTAAATATAAACCTCGTTCGGGGAGAAAAATGTATTATTTCTGTTTGTTCTTACTGTTCCTATCATTTTATGCCAATTTATGGCAGAGAGATGACAGCTTCACACTCTCTAAGGTAGTACCTGAGCTCCAGATGCACAAGATGGACTGAATGTCCCAACTGATCCTTGGTCAACTTAGCTGCAACGGAAAGCAGGCCCCCACTTGGTGTATAATTAACTGATGCCAACAGGAAGTCTGCTAATACCTGCTGGAGTCTAATGCTATCACCATATAATGCTTCAGTCATGATCTCCTCTGTTGCATCATTGATTATCTGAACACCTTTGCTCTTACTCTTCATCATCACTTGACTGATCGAGGTAACTAAGACATCATGCAGCGTAAATTCCACCATTTCCAAATTTAAATAACTGTTAATAAAAAAGATGTTAAAGCTAATAGTAGATCGTAAATGAATAACACGCAAGACAGAAACATAAAGTGTGATGAAGTGAATTCAAATGTCCACCAGCCCAGATCCACAACCTCAACTTCTTATGTTCAACATCTTCTACATAGTCAGGTTGCTGTGTCTAAACCATGTATACCTGTGCAAGTTATTTACAAATGTAGTAGTGCTGGTCACAGCATCATGAATCACAAGGACTCCTTCCATGTAAAACCTCATATATACCAGCATTTATGAAATTTCAACGTTCCACATAAATCCTCAGAAACAATCTTCATAGGAAGAATAGTAAGCAAGTACTCAACCTCCTTAGTGCCACATATGCAGATTGGAAAAACATTTTCATTTTTCTTTTAGGTAACACTAAAATTCATCCACAACTTCTTTTTGTACAGGCAAAAGCTCAAGTGGATGAGAAAATTTCCATGAACTAAGCACATAAATCAGACACATGCAAACCATAGTTCACAAAATGCAAGGTACCAATCACTTTGCACGATGCACAGAAAGCTACAAAGCTTCCATTTCAGCATAGTGTTTGGAGCTGTTGTACAGTTTTGCATGCTCATACAGCTCAAACATGATTCATTTATAAAAGATTTAAATAGATAATAGAATCATTATAAAAAACTTGAAGCCTAAGATAAAGCAGAAGGGCAAAATGCAAATTATCTAAGCAGCAAAATTCGCATTGAACCTTCATGCATTTGTCATTGAGAATCTTGAATTAAACCATAACAGTATTTATGTTCAACACAATCCAAATTGGAATTGCATAATTTCAAATAATAGAAAGATAAATCTCAATGAACTGAACTTTATCATACCCTTCAATGATATTGTCAAGATCGGAATCTTCAAGAATCTTATTAAGTTGCCGCTGGCAATGGGCACTAGTATGCAAAAGCTGTTGTTGTTCTGCTCCCAATTCCGTGCCTTCCAACATTTTTCTAGAGAATGCAATCCCAGCGAGAGGATTTTGAACCTGTCTTTTTATATAAGCTAATGCCTTTAATCTTTTCACAGCATTTTTCTCTGATAATCGCTGGACATGAAGAGCTTGTTGCAGTTCTTGGCTTGCAAGCTGTAAAAAGCAGAAAACCCCAGTGACTGCACCCTCCCTGTCCAATTTCTTACTCACACATAACAGGCATTCTACATACTTGCTATTTCTAGCAAAGAATCCAAAAGAGATCTTCTCAGGCTCCTGGCCAGTCATGGCATTATTAAGTATAATACCAAGACTTATAAACGCATCTCGATTCTTAAGACGACAACAAGCCATATTGATCCCAAAAACCTCTCCCAAAAGCATTTTATTTATTACTTCTTCACGTTTCCAACCAGTCAACTTGGTCATAGCTGGGTTCCACTCAGAACACCAGCCAAATTCATCAGTCCCAAATATTGGTGGGATCAAAGGGTTTGGGTTTTGTACAATTGCTTTGTAATCACCCTCTATACGGGTGAACTTGTCCATGACTGTCTTCTGGTCAGTGATATCTTGAGCAACGAAACATATCCCCACCACATTTTCCTGAAGGTCTCTGCTTGCACAAGCATTAACAACTAAGCTGATGGGGCCACTTTCAATCTTAGAACCATGTGTTTTGATCTCGAATTCGATATTCTTCTCCTCTTTGCCTGATTAGAAAGCAAATCTGTTGACATCAGCTCATCTCTGCAAAGTATATCAAGATATAGATAGCAGCAAGGCGAACTAAAAATTGTTATGTTTCAAGCAATCGAAAAAAAACCAAACTTCATTTCATCCATAAATCAGACATCTCTTGGCATTCCAACAAATAACAGAGAGAAATAGAATGCAACCATCTTTTTTATAATACTCCAAGGAAAATTATTTGAAGAATTTCACTATTAGCACATCCAATCTCTACTCATTCTTTTTGGTTAATGATGATCACAAAGAACAACTGACATACTGCACATATTTCATTCAAGCAATATATCACACACTGTTTTCTTTCAGGGGTGAGCACAAATCTCGACTACTTATGGAAATTGTTCAAACCAAAACTTATAATCTGCCAAGAAGTGGGCATGGAACTATCAATTTGGTTATAGTTTGGAAAAAAATTAAAACATAAGGATTTCTGTAGGTTAGAGTGCAATTCAACCCATCAACCCATTCCCCACTCAATTAGTCGAGCATTAATGGTCAAGCAAACAAGTTCACCGCAGATTAGATTTACAAGAAAATCAAAACAAAGGGATTGGTTATAGAGCGTCATCCACTCTTCACAAGCCACACCCTACACATAAGCAATAGTATGTCAATTGGTCGAGGCATTAATGGTCAAGTAAACAAGGTTACCGCAGATTTGATTGGTAAGAAAATCAAAACAAATGGATTGGTCATAGAGCACCATCCACTCTTCACAAACCACACCCAACACATAAGCAATAGTATGTCTAATCTGTATTCTTTTCAAGATTCTATTTTCTTGACACTTAAAATAGTGACGATCTTGAGATCTAGAAGAAAAAGAACACACAGTTTCTCATTTGACAATCTTAGCAGGTTTGATTAGTTTTCAAATTCTCCAATATGGGATTCCTGAATTGAATGGACTAGAAGGACCAAACTACTTTGCCTGTGAACAGTTCCTAGTTCTATACGGAATTGCCCTTGGAGATGAGGCAGGGTGACTTGAATCCATAATCCCCATGAATTGATTGGAGAATTTTCCATTGGATTACTCACCTCTCTCATCTTTGAAAACAGATAAAAAAGGAAATTAAGATGTGAATTGGAATAAGACATACCCTGCAATGCTGAAAATAACATATTTTTGACTGTGTCAACAGAAGAATCTTCAATGAGTGTAAGCAAATGCTTCCCAATAGCTTTATCAACAGCTAGGCCTGTCAACTCAGCAACTTTTGTATTCCACCCATTAACACGGCCATCAACATCAACTGCCAATATTGGCACTGTAGCTGTTTCAATTAATCGGACCATCTCACTTGTCACTGCTTCAAGTTCTTGAATCCCCTCAAGTTTTAAGTCACCAAGATGTGAATGAATTCTTTTCGTATCTGTATCTGTATCCATGGTTTCCATGTCTTTAAATGCATTTCTCAGAATCAGCTGCAAGGAATGGATTGCATCCATTTCATAGTCCTTCCAGGGTAAACTCCTTGTCTTGACAACTTCGAGAAAGGCCTTAAAGGATGACCTTGGATGCATCTTCCTACCATCATCCTTCTCACCTGGTTCATGTCTGGCACCACCCCATCGAATTTCTGAAGCAGTTTGAGACCGAAACCAAAACAGTGTATCCTTGGAAGTTATTCTTACAGCAGCCATCCCACAGACCATATTCCCGAGAGCAAGAGCACCTGGGTACCCTGCATCAGTCAGGCTATCTGTACTCAAACCTGTGGAATCCATATGGCATTCATAGAGCCACGAAGCTATATCATAGATCTGGATATCACTTGGAGTTATGCCCAACTTCCATAGCTTGTTCTTGTAAAGTAGTGCAGCACCATCACATTTCACAAGATCCATTATGTTTGGGCTCTGAGTGACTATGCCCAATGGTGCATCACGCATTAGCATATCACATAACAGTGTCTGAGTGCGCAAAATATTCTTCTCCACAATCTGATTTTCTAATTCTAGTTCCTTGTTGACATGAATAGCAAATACTTGAGCTAGAAATTCACAAGCATATCTCAAAGGGAATGGAACAAACCTTGGACTAGAGTTATGGCATACTACTAAACCCCAAAGTCTCTTTCTTTTCTGTGGGTGTGCAGCATCGGGGCCATCAAGGTCTTCATTCCCCTCATTGATTATAACTGCCATAACCAATGAAGCAATTGAGTTCATGTTCTCCATATATAGCAAGTGGCAATTGTGCGGAGCTCTCAGGGTCGAACCACATAAGGTCAGATCAAACTCAAGCTTCTCATCTTGAAGCACCTTGACATGTTTTGCTCGACAATCAACAATCATCCGAACCTTATTCTTCATAAATAAAAAGCGTGCAGCCTGAGGAATATCGGTTGCTGGATAATGCAGACCCAAATAGGGCTCTAAACCAGGCTTAGTTATTTCAGAAACAACTTCCCCATGGTCATCTTCATGAAACTTATAAGCCATCACCCTGTCATAGCCAGTCAACTCAAAAACCTCCTGAACCATAACATCACAAAGTCTTTCTAAACTTCCACTAGGTAAAGACTGCAACCTGGTTATTGCTTTGGCTGCAAGCTTGTAAGACTGCAGCGCCCCAGCAGCTGTCATAGGGACCTCATAAGGCTTCACAGGTTCAAAGTCCACAATCAAGCTACCAGTTACGCGATGAACAATTGCATAAAATGGTTTTCCAGATGTCTTGCAATGAACTAAGACAGGATTCAAGAGCGCAACATCCCCAAAACCCAAGGCTTTTTGCAAGGCAGAGGCACTGGGTGCAGTGAAGATGGTTCTAATGTCAGTTCCAATGCCAAGAACAGGGTAATCCCCAACACTTGGGACTGCATGACTAACCATGGTCAACATTTCGGAGGCATTTTCACTGTATGCAATGACCTTGAAAGTTTTCTCATCCAAGGCCAGCAAACATCCAAAAGGCTGGATCAGTTTGCCTTTCTGGATGTGATGAAGATAAGTCGTGGTAACTTTGTCAGACTTAGGTTGTTGATCTTGACCAACTGAACTCGTGATGCGTACTGAGCTCGAGTAGTCAAATGAACTGCCTGACTCTTCAAAATCGGCATGGAGCTTTGCATCCACAGTTGTCTGAGCAATAATTCTGGCACTGTGTCTTGATCTCCCAGAATTGCTAGATGAATGACTAGGTCTTGAAGTAGACATTTACCTGCAGACTGTCAGAGAAGCATAAATGCAGAGCAATAAAAAACACTGGAATCAACGTAAAAATTTGCTAGAAACTTCAAGCAACAATGATCCCTCTTTTGCATACTCTTTTGGGTGGCATAAACTGAACATATTTTAGTGAGTATTCGGTAAAATTAGTTGCCATCATCGCCATACAAGGCATACTAATGCCAGCTGAGGCGTTAACAACAGTGTGATGATAATGAGGGAGAAAATGGGAGCTGCTATAAGGTGAATGAAATTCTCTGGTCATTCCAAAATTTTGTTTGAAGATAAGTGGAGCTCAAGCATTAAAGGTAGCTGTAATAAGGAATCAAGGAAACAAATAATTTGGAAAGCCTCAAAGAACTAATTACTAAAGCCCCACAAGTCCCTCTATCATTCTTTTATTTGGTCATAAGCAAACTGTGGTTCAGTCTCAGAAAGTCTTACCACGCTCAACGATAACAAACAGAAAAGCGATCAATAATTGAACAACCAAAGATACTAAACAAAGAGAGAGAGGACCAAAGTCTTAAAACAAAGCACTTGAGAAAGAGAAATGAAGGAACGGGCCTCTAACCTGGTTGAATTGAAGAAGAAGATGAGGATGAAAGGCGAATCGCTGCTTCAAGACCAGTGATGTGGAACTGGCTTCGACAAGTAAAGCTTGGAAATGAGAATCCCGAGTGTGTGCTCGTGCCCCATCAATCCAAAAGCACAGAGAGCAGGGACCACCATGTTATATTTATTCTTCATCTCATATATAAAATAATCAAACGTAGTTATCCCCCCAGAAAAAAAAAACATATATATTTCCTCAGTGGGTGGATTTTCCCTGCCAGCCACTACACTTCCAACTGCTTGCAGCAGTAAAAGTGGACAAATTCCTGAAAACGAGCTCATCCTCGAAGGGACTTGCATCTCCTTCCATCTTTTGGTTTCTTTGCCTTGTCTTCGCTCTCATATTTGGCTTTTAGCTATTACAATTGCCCATAAACAAGTTAAAGACAGCTCTAAACTGTATAAAGTGTCCAAGCAAGTTTCTAATTTTATTAAGCAAAAGTTGGGAGAGGCCTACCTAAACAAAAAGGCGAAAGAGGAATCTACAAAAAGATGTCTGTCGGGTAGGGAGGAAAAGATAGATTAAATTTTGGCAGGGTGGGGGTATGGGATCAAATCTGCTGCTATCACCAATGATCATGATAAGAACACAACAATAATAAACAATAAACAAATCGAAAAATACTTGAATACCCTTTATGGGCTGTCTCCCAGTCCCAGCTCCTCGCTCAGTAATCTAAACAAAAGCCAGAGTACTAGATAGAAAGTCCCATGAACGCACCATCAAGCGATTCCCCACTCTCTCTCCCTGTAACAAGTTTCCATCTTTTTGAAATATAAAATCGTTTTATATGAACGATTCAATAATAGAGCTTTATTTTTTTATTTTTCATATAAAAAAAAAAAAGGCAGCCTGGCCATATGCCCCATTCCGCACTCCAAATCTCAATATTTTTAACATTACTACTAGTCTTTATTGGGATAAATGCCAACGGCCCACTTTTGAGAACGCCCTCCCATCATCCCACGGGTTCCTCCATGGCTCTATCCAAACCCCTTTTGTCTCTGTCTCTGGTAGACTTAGAAATTTGATCATCGGAGGCAACTGTTTCTTCCTTAATAAATTCCACTTATCAAAGCTTTTCTTATTTTCTAAGATGATCTAAAATTGCTTTTTTTTTTTACGTTTGGTGATAAATAAGTCCCACTGTTGTCAATGATAGCTGAAAGTTGAAGCTCTCTTCCTGGTCTGTTTTTTCAGCACAGGCCTTGTGTTGATTGTAGGAGCTGAGAAATAAGCACCCCACATAAACTTAGCAAAAAAGAACCAAAAAACAAAAGAAGAAAGTGTGACAATAGGATTCCTTCATTAACTGGTTCTGAGGCACAACACTGATTCAAAGGCATAGCTTGCAAACACACATGACTTATCCTATGGAAAGCTCTGGCAGGATTCTGGGCTATCAACTCAGTTTGCTGATTTAAGTGACACACGAGTAACAACCAACTCAACTGTACAGAATCATTATGCATCCCAGGCAGGAACTAATTTCATCCCATCTTAACTTATGGGGACCACGAACGTTATCCAAACCACAGGTTGGTGCATGCATTCCTTGACAATTAGAGACTTTTTCGGTCAGGCCAGGGTGGGGAATTGCTGTGGTAAATACGGTAGGGAAGTGCTATTTGAACAAATTATATAAGACAAGACACTTTTTGTGTTGAATAATGCTTCACCAGCAAGTTTTTTCATTCCCACAACCACTTGAGACATGTTTTCGTATATACCAACATAGAGAAATCATCCATGACAATGAACAATGTTAGCAGAAAATGAAGCATCCCTAATTCTCATCACCATTCAACCTATTCTCTTCATCGATGTCTGCTAAACTTTGCCATATTATCGACATAATATAACTTCACTCAAGGGACTTCCACAACAATCAATCCACATCGCGTCCGCAACTAATGTTTAAGGGATTAACACACAGAAAAAAGAAAAGTCATCGCAGACTGAAGGGTTGTCCATAGACAAGGACCCCAATTTCAGCATTGGGAACTACAGGTGTTAGTCAAAAGCTGGCCATTTGTCACAGATGTACGCGCAATGTTGTACTGAAATCTTGGATACATCTAGAGGAACTGTAGTCTCCAACTGAAATGAAGTTTGTCACAATCTCCAGCACCAAGACAGCTCTTCGCCCAATAGAATGGTTCCCAAACAAAATACGTTTAGGAATAGGAGCATATAATACGACGGAGCACAAACAAGGTTTTAATTAGCAATTGACATCGCCAATGAATCATCAAGTCCTGGATAAGGCTAACTCACCCAGTATGAACCAAGTGGGGGTTGCATTCTTTAGAATAGAAATCATTGTTCTCAATCAAGGAAGTCAACATTGAAAGAGTAAAACTAGGACTATTGGGATCGCTTTTGGGAGAGGGAACAGAGGATTCAGACATCATACGAGGATGCTTGAAACAAAAGCAAGAACAACTGCCAAACTGACCTGGAACAGAAGAGGAAGAAATGGAAGTTGATGGTGGTGATTTTGTGGGAAAAGAGAGACGTTGCTTGGCCTTTTTAAGGGGAAAAGGGACCATTTCTTTTGCCTTGGAAACTTTTTGTTTATTATCTATGTGACCCCTATACCGCTCTTCCTCATGATTATCATCATCATCCCGCCCATTGTTCTTCTTCTTCTTCTTTTTCTTCTTTAGAAACCAAAACTTGTTCCTGCCCGTGCTGCCTAGGTGCCCACTTTCTGCTTCGTTACCATGGCTGCCACCAACTCTGGAAATATCTTCCTCGTTCTGATCAGGCATTAATTGTTTCAGCAGTAACAAAAATTTCAACAAACTCCCAAGCAAGGACCACCACAGGAGGCATTAATCAATTAATTAATGGAATCGTACCCTCCTTACAAATGAATGAATCAATTTAATCGAATCCTATCCTCCTTACAAATGAATGAAACAACTTAGTATTGGGAAAATTGAGTTCGGAAAAGGTCGGATCGGATAGGAAAATAATAGGCAATTTGGGATCACAAGTTTGGATGGGATCGATAGAAACTAAAGAAGAAGGAAGACAATTAAAGAATATTAGTAGGAAATGAAACGAAATACATGAGAACTGAAAAAAGGGGGGACAAACTGTAATTGAGATGCCACATGATAACTTATTTTACGCATAGTGTAGATAGACACGTTACACTTACGCAGAGGCACTTCCGTTTCCGTTTTCCTCACACCCACTTGCTCCTTTCATCTGTCGGCTTCTCAACTGTACCTTTTTGCAACCGCGGTCTTTATGGGCGTTCTAAACAAAGTTACGAATATCTTATCAGGTTTGGTATTGGATTGAATTTTGATACAATATTATATTAGTATCGGTCAATACTACTAGATATCGTTTTGAATAATCTTTTAAATTTATAAAATAGTTCTTAAAATTTTTAAAATTTGTAAAATAGTCCATTGATATATTGTACAGTTGTATTGTATAATTTACTAGTTTATTGTTTACATCAACCATGTTTTCAAAAATTTTAATAATAAATAATAATGACAATTAATATGAAATAACATTAATTTTTAAATATTTTACATATAAATAATAACCATAATTAATATAAACAAAGAAATTATCATCATATAACTATAAAATTAAGAATAATACAAAGTATTTAAAATATTACAATAATACAATTTCATCATTTTAATGAATAATATTACATCAAAAGATTCAAAATATCTAATAAAAAGAATAATAAATATCGTTAAACAATTTACAAAAAAAGTTGATGACGAAGAAACAATCAAGTAAAAGTTAAACTTGAAACAAAAACATTACAGTTATATTACATATATAAAATTTAACACAAATATCAAATATAAGTACAATTAAAAGAAGAGGAAAAACAAAAACCTGGAATTCAATCGTCAATGAGAGAATACCTACTAGACTACACTCATTGAGAGGAGCTTCATGTAACACCCCCTTACCATAGGATATGTGCCGGGACGCCCGTAGGTTAATTCCGATACACACCCTATGATAAGGTTGCGCTACAAACCATTTCTAACTCTCCACATGGCATCAAAAATTATAAAACATTAATATGAAATCCACTAATTTTGAAACCATAAATTTCTCATTTCATAACCTCAAAGCGGTAAATTACACAACTGTTATTTTCTATACATTAGTCCCAAAGAAAATCAAACATAAACCTAGCTAGGTCATCCCTCAAAAAGTGCCAGCTGACCGACCTGTGTGCCATGACTTCT
>JANITW010000007.1:32620401-32639504 GCA_027564335.1 Erythroxylum williamsii
TGAAGAGTACCCCGTTAGACCAACGGGAGTATGATCGTGGCTAGCAAGCAGAGTAGCGGGTCGGGATCAGTGTCGTCACATCTGCATTAGTTTAGTGTTTTGTTCAGTGGGCCCTTTTTGGTAAATGTGAAATTGTATTGTGATTACTGAAATGTGTTCAGAAATGGCATTGGGACCCAGTTAGGTCCTGCCTTTCTGTTTGTGCACTGAGTAAGCACTATTGAGTGCTAATGTAATGACTGAAAGTGTTTGTATTGAAAATGTTTTTGAAATGAATCGGGCCCAAAATGTTATTGTTTTCTGCGCACTCAACTGTTTTTGAAAGAAAAATGTCATAGTGAGATTTTAAGTGTATTTGAATGCTCTAGCATGCCACCCTCGCGGGTCACGGACTCGAATATCACTGTAGATGTCGGGTTCAGGTCTCGTCGGGTGTGGGGTGCTACACCATCGATAAATTAGCGACATAAAATTTGAACTCCGTCGCCAATTATTACTTATAGTCGTTTCTCCGACAATTCATTCCATTGGTAAATTCCGTCGCTAACTTAGCTTGTCAATAGAAAACTTTTACATTCTGTCAGTAATTTCTGTTGCTAAATCTAATTTTTCTTGTAGTGATCCTTTTTAATAAGTTTGAGATTTATATATGCACAGAAAAATATAATAGAATATCTTTTTAAGTTTCTTTGTAATAATAATAACATAAAAACTTGAAAAACTTCTTCAAAATAAAAATATAATTAGAAAATCCTCCTTTAGATGAAATTAAAATTTCTTAAAAACAAATCACTGATATAGCTTTCCCTTTAAGATTAAAATAAAATTGAAAAAATAAATTCAAAAGAAATTAAGAATATTATGAGCCAAAATAATTATATAAACAATTACCTACAAATTATAAGGAATCAAACAGAAAAGAAAAAAAGAATATCCTACTATTATAGCAAATCAAGATTCTACTATTAACGCTCCTATATTTGAGCTGCATGAGGTATCTAGTAACAACTCCAACCAGTTTAGTAAAATAGGATACTCAAGATTTTCTCCTAGCCATACAAACTCAATTAAGAAAAGATAAATAAAAATGTTATCTTAAATACTTCAAATTTATCCTCACAACAAAGATAAATACTTTAGCATAAACTAGACAAATTCAATAGAAACTAGATGCCAAACTAAAATTTAAAAAAAAATTTGTAACTCCTAAGAAGTAAATTCACATAACCTGAATATGATCAAATAAGATGGTAATACAAAATTTGATAGTTTTTAACTTCCTTCTCTAATAATAAATAAACTCCATTGAAAGTTCACAATTAAAACTCATTTTAGTAAGCCTATTGTCCATGACATTAATATTGACTACACATTAGATATCTAAAAACAAACAAAATACAATGCTATCTCAATTTATGAATAAAATATATTAAATACATTACCAAATTCCAAAAGCTATGTACAGAGACTTTTCTAGTTGGACTTTTGAGGATAAAGTTGTATATATAGCTTTGTAATGAATTTTGTAAATTAATGCTAAAGGAACCGAACTTATGTTCATTTTGTAATAATGACCTCCTATTTTTTAAAAATAATATTTTTATATATTTTTACCTCTTAGAGAAGTTGTAAGATTAGGATAACTATGAAAAGAAACTGGATCATTATAGAGGCTAGATTCAACTGGGCTCAAAAGATAGTCTTAAAAAGTTATAGAATACTGTTAATACTAATGTACTTAATTATTCTTTTATTAAAGGTTTTATCTCTAACTGCACTAATCTTATATGAATATAGTGCAACTTTTATCCTTATATTCGTTTCATAGGTTATTATGATAACAAATATATTGTTTCCAAGGATTTTTTTATAAAGGAATATCTCTTCATTCAGTTTTAATGGTATAATATATTTTTAAAAAAAGTTAAATTTTCCTTGCTAATAGATTTGATCCTTTTGTATTTTAGGAAATTTCTACTTATCAATAAAATTTCAAAGTACATTTATGCAAAAGTCAATTATTGAGGCACATTAATTCTTGTCATGCCGAGCATCAGGACATGATCCTCTGGCCCGTGAACCCTGTACCAGTCCTGTCTCAACCCATCTCAACTAATCAATTATGTTGACCACTATCTATTTATGTAGATCTATATAAATGAATGGTTGAAATGAATTAACACGGACTTAATACAGGGCTCACGGGCAGAAGATTTGAGGGGCCCAATCAAATCGAAACCACGCGGCTATTGCAGTTATTAACGTTAACACAACCTCGGCCACAAGATCCAAGCTGTTAAACTGGGGAAATCTAATCCCAGTTGTAAGCTTTAACACAGCATAAACATATTAAACCAATCTTCCTTCAGTTTGACAGGGTTAAAAAGAACTCGTAAAATAATTGAAATAGTAGTGGACTGGAGTTAGACACACGTCCCTGATACATTCGGGTTACAAAGTTAAAAAGATTGACCGCATGCAGCTTTGCATATAACAATGGGATGTTCGGCATCTTCCATGCACACAGCAGGATGGACAATTTAAGTACAAGGACTACTAACTTCTGTCAAACTATAGTGCTTTTAAGTGTTACAACTAAATTTCATATCTACAAATGCAAAGATACAAAGGTAGGTAAACCCAAGTCGACAGTCCACATACAGCAACTGAAGGAAGGTGGAAGCCCTAATATCGGTGACCAAAAATCTTTGATACTAAATCATGAAGGGGCAGTGGACCTTAAAGCACTCTCTACTATTTGACATCATCCACAAAGAGCTAATAATGCAACACATTTCCCCAAACATGGAGCATCATGTCATATTCCTCTCAACCCTTTACACACTTCTCTTAACTGTTTATTGCAGTTTTTCCAGCCTGACCAGCATTCACCTCAACCCACTCACATTTGCAGCAGGCACTTTTTCAGGGTAACTGGTGAAATCCAAGTCAATTAGCGACATGTCATATGAAACAGATAAGGAATTCGAAGTATCCACAAGTAGAGAAGACTTCATCACATCAGAATGTGTAGAACTAGGCACTGAATTATTATTTTTGGGAGTGCTTGTAGCGGAAGAAGATTGACTAGATAGCTGAATCTCATCCAACTTATTTCCAAACATATATTTGTTTTTTCTCACAGCATCCATCTCCTGGCCAGTTGGAAC
Organism: Erythroxylum williamsii; assembly: GCA_027564335.1. Taxonomy (NCBI): domain Eukaryota; kingdom Viridiplantae; phylum Streptophyta; class Magnoliopsida; order Malpighiales; family Erythroxylaceae; genus Erythroxylum; species Erythroxylum williamsii. The sequence goes on from JANITW010000007.1 coordinate 32,623,572, forward strand.
AAATGTTCGTGCTCGATACTTTCTCGTTCCCTCATCACCATCATTATGATTGTAAAGCACATAATCATGGTAAGTTGGTGCAAACTGTAACAATGATAAGAAAATCATCATCAGATGTTTCACTAAAGCAAAGAAAAGGAAAACAAATGCTCCTAAAGAGGCCATAAGGCTGATAAGAAAACAAGCAAGAAGCACCTGGTGAACAGTGTCATGGTAGAAGTCATTTAACATCAAGGCATGTGCAAGGCTTCTGGTAAAACCACAAGAACCCCCAATGTTTGCACCAGCATATTCTTTATATGGAAATGCATAAAAGTGACCAAGCGCAGCAAGAAGCATCTCAACACAAATGATAAAATCTTGAAATTGAGCAGCTTCCTCTGCATCCTTAATCAATCCAGATTTTGCAGCAAGAAAGACAATAACTCCCTGGGAAAAGAAATGAGAACATGAAAAAGTTTGACCACCAACCTCCTCATATTTTGCAAGGCAATCCCAACTATATTGGATTTGGTAATGTTTCAGGAAACACATAGCCATTCATTGTGCCAAAGATATGAGGGGCATGCAAATGGACCAACTAGAAAGGTCACATCAACAACAGCAGTGTTTCCTAAAACAATCCAATAAAGGAAAAGATTCATGTAGCCGCCCCAAGATAAGGTGGATATGATTTGGTAAAGTATGTCTCAGCCAACAAATGATAACAAATAAGAAACAGAAGACTAGGGCATCCAAATTGCCATTCCAGTTTTGCAGATCATAATTGCACTTGCCAACACTAAAAAAGCTTCTCTACGCTTGTATGTTTCAAATAAATACAGGTAAGTCAAAGCGAAGAAAAGGAGTGACATGGATATCTCATAAAACAGAATAATATATCTGAATCAAAACATCTGGCTAAATCATGAAAAAACTGTCTAATATTTTCTGCCATCAGAGCAACTAAAATAAAACCTAAAGGAAATGATGTCTCAGGTATGTTTACATTACAAATTGAAGCTTCCTTGAAAATACTTGAGCATCATTAAACCTAATGTGTTTAATAGGAGGAATCATTTGACCAAAAACAATAAAGAAAGAATGAAAAACTGATGTGGAAGCCACAACCTCAATGTGAAATGGACATCTCTGCATGATAATATTGCAATTTCAAGTGGATAATAACTCCCATTGTTTAGAAGTATAAGAAAGAAGGATCATGTAGAAGTTACATACAGTTACGACAATTAAAAGATTCAGAAATCAAGGAATAAAAGAAGTCCTTTTCCTTGTCAACTTTCATGGACAAGCATGGAATCCCTAGAGATAGAGTCAAAAGTGTATGAATGAACTTTCAAATGAGAAAATTTAGTATCTTTACGGTAACATGTGAAATTCACCTGCCAGTATGTTAAGAAAACAACAGATTTGATAATGATAAACTTTGGAACTGGGTTGAATGGCTGAAGCAGATCTTTGCATGCCAAATAAAATAATACTAGAGCATACAAAGCCATCGTGTAGGAAAGCGTGTAGATAATGGTAAGATAGAGATATGATTGGCCTGGGCTGAAATTTCCATCTTCATATTTCCCTTTGGCATAAAGGATAAGTGTAACAGCAACTAAGATAGGCTTCAAAATCACAAACTGCAAACAACCCTGCTTGCACCTCCGTATAAAGCGCCTGGATTTTATCAAACACAATCAGCCAAGAGTAACACGACACTTCCATATAAGTAGCAACAAATTTTCAAAGCTTTCAAAAATCCCCGAGTCTCAAGAATAGGTAAGATAATAGTATCACGGACGATGGTTACAAAAAAACAGGTCAAGCGAACTGGTATGTAATAAAAGGATAGAAATCATAAATGGCTGATGAATAAAAGAAACAAGTCAGAAATTACACAAGCTGACTAAAATGTTCAACTAAAAATAGCACAAATAATTTCTGCACACCAGCCCATAAACATAAAGAAACTCACCCATCTAAGGGTACTGGTGGAAAGCAACATGTCATTAGGCACCATGATGGCTTCATAACGCGTCCACTCAAACTCAACACAACTGCTCCAGGTCCACCAACCCAAGCCAAGCACAATGATAAGAAATTGTAAATGACCCAAGCTTCATAGCTGAGACATTTAATAATATGTTAGCATAAAATAGTTTATTTGGTATGTAACACATGAAAAATTACCTACAATGCTCAGAATTTCAAAGGATAGTTAGCACAAGAGATTCAACTATTTGTTCAGCCTTGGTTTTTTTAGAATTTCAAGCTTAGAATAGCCAGAATTTTATGATTTAATATGACTGGAATTTTAGGTTTGGTATGGCTAAAATTTAGGTTTTGTTGCTCGAATTTAGTGAGGTAATCGAGTAATGAAAGGTAGGGAACTAGGAATCACTCTTAGGACCTAATTCTGATTTAATGTTAATCATTTCATAAGTCTATCTTATAATAGCTATAGTCAACATGTCTAACATGTCATCAAGGTGAGAGATTGGCAACTATAACTTATTGTCATCACTTTTATCACCCAATAATTAATGCACATTCCCCAGCATCCATCTTTTTTAGGAGCCAATAATGTTGGAATTATGCCCGGACTAAGACTTTCCTGAATAAATCCCTTTTTCAGCAACTCATCTACTTGTCTTTCGAGCTCTTTGTTCTCAATAGGATTTATGTGATAGGTTGAAAGACTTAATAGAGTAGATCCAGGTACTAAGTCAATAGCATATTGAATATCTCGTAAAGAGGGTAATTCACCTAGTAAATCATCTGGTATGAAGATTGAAAGATTAGTCAACAGTTTGCTCACTTCTTTTGATAATTAAAGGGGTGTTTTGGGTGTTATTTCTATTACTTCTCTCACCACCATTGCAAACACAATTGCTTTCTCTTTGCTGACAGATTCAAAATCTAGGCTTCAAATTTATCTTCTTTTCATGAAACATAAATTGATAAGTGCCAACTTTTCTTTAATGTTGCACACTACAATCATAAAGCTCAGTCAACCAAATCAAATGTGAGATACTTTCATAGGATTAATATCACACCAACTAAAATCTTCATATATTCCTAATTTAAGAAACCAAACACCTTGCAACCAGTAAAATGCCATCATCCACGCAAGCAACTTTGTAGGGATGTGGATGTTTCTATGAGAGTAAATGCAGTAACTTCATTACCGTTCTTTGATACCATATTCATACTGCTACATCAATCATAAACTTATGTACTTTATCTCCACAACTAACTTGAATAAAAAAATAGCAATACGAAGCCATTTTCCTTGTTCTTCCACCTTAAAAGTTGTCGGTATTCGCATCACTGCATTAAGGTTTGTAGGATCAACTTGCTCATCACTAGAGCCTCCTTAACTCCTCCCCAACATTATGTTTATAAACATATTCATTAGATTCTTTCTCCTCTTCTTCCGTCATGTGCAAACCTCTATTAGTATATTTATAAGCAAAGTGGTCCCTCCCATTACATCGAAAGCACTTCTTATCATTACTGCCTCCTCTTGTCCCAATCTTAACAATGGCTTTTTGTGTTTGGGTTGAGAACCTTAAGAAGCTTTATAGTTGTTTTGTGGTGCAAAATTTTATGCATTAGATGTTGGCATAAAATTTTGCATAGTCATAGCTCTCTTTATGCCAAACTCCTCAGCATGACTTCTAAATTTTTGTTGTTACTTATCTTAGATATTGCTCCGCTCTTAAAGCTAAACGATATGCCCACCCTTAAAGCTAAACGATATGCATCTTTGAGGTTGTAAATCCTTTACATCGTTAGCTCCTTACAAATTCCTACCCTTAAGCTATTTTGTAGTGAGATATAAGTAGTTCAGATTCCATTCCTTCACACCGGATAGAAGGTTCATCAAATATTTTGAATCATCCTGTTACGGACATAATCCCTAGTCTAATTATCGCGAATTGGTCTTGGAGATCATTTTGATAATGAAATAGTAAGTATTTTCCAATAACTTCAACTTCATCCTTTCCCAACCAACAATTGGTGGATGATCTATTTTTCGAAGTCTATCTTCTATCAATCTCCACCAGATTTTAACATCCGACCAGCTTCATCTTTGCATATCAGACTTTTTGATCTTGTGACGTGTATTAGTCAAAGAAGTCCTCCATTCCGACTATCCAGTCCAAGAACTACCCCGAAAAACAACACCAAACAACTCATAAGTCTTGTCAATTGTATTTATAGAGGGTTTCATAACAAAGCCACATGGCTTTTCAACCACATAGACATCAGCAACTTTTGAATTGTTGTCTCTTGTAGTCGAATGCCCTAACATATCGTCATTGTTGAATTTCGACTTTGCAAGTAGCCATTATTTAATTTCACATCATTCAAATCTACTTCTCCTTCATCACCCACTACAATATAACCTTCATCAACCTAATTTGTTGTTTTCTCAACACCAATGATATCGTCAAGTTTTGAGCCAACAAGCTCCCAAACCCTTAGTACTTACGAATTAATCTTTGCAGCTCCTTGTTTTATTATTTTAGCCAGTTTTCCTATATTTCAGCCTGCTGTGTTGTTGCTCCAGCCTGATATTCTCATGTTTTGATTTGCTGTTCAGGTGTTTTGGCTTGTTGTTTAAGTGTTTCAACATGTTGTTAAGTTGTTTCAGCTTTAGGGTTCACCAAATGATTCACTTCCTCCAGCTTTTCTTCAATTTTAACATTTTCTTCATCGTCCATTGTCAAACTGTCCATATCATCAAGTACCTAAGGACCTTCTATGTAGGCTTGAAGGTTCTAATTGATAAGTTGATCAAAAGATGCCAATAGTCCCACCATCCAAAACAAACACTCTCTATATGCCATTCTTATTAAATTTGAAGAATCAAAATCAGCATATGAGTTTTCAGTAAAGATTTTCTCTTTCATTGCATGCTTTTGATTAATATCAATCCCTTCATCTTGCTTATTCCCACCTTCCCATATTTAGAATCAAGTACAGATTGTTGGTTTGCATAATTATTTATTGTGGGAATTTTGACTTTTAGAAAATAAATTTCAAAGCTGTTTGACAAATATGCTTTCTTTTGAGAGTTGTTACATATAAGTTAGCTTTTGGAGCACTTGTGAACATAGATAATCAATGCCCAATTCTTTTGCAATATTCAAAAGTACTTCATCTCACTCTATGTTGTTAAGTATTCTTCTATACGCTCTCCCACTACCTGTCCTAATTGTGAATCAAAACTTTGATACCAAATTCATGTAGAACAAGTAAAAGATCTATCAAACTTGTGGCTAAGACCCAAAAAACTTGTAAAATTTGCCCCTGGAATTTGTGTTCTGGGCTTGGAATTTTAGCTTAGATTGTTGAAATTTCAAATGTGAAATAGTAGTAATTTTAGGATTTTGATTGCTGAAAATTTGGGCTAGAATTGCTGGAATTTTATTGAAATAAATAAGCAATGAAGGGTAGAGAACTAAGAATCACTTCTAGGGTCTAAGAATCACTTTTAGAAAAAAACATCACACCTCTTCTAATTGAAAACTTAAGTTTAAAAAAATAAAGACTTTATCATTAAAGGCTTGAGTACACACAAACACATACACACAAGTGTATATAATCCTTATTCTACTAGCAAAATGTTCCTAACTAAAATATCTAAACAAAATTGAACCACATATTAATAAGAATTCTATATTCTTAAATAAATTTAAATTCTAAACAAGTAGGATACCATAACTACAACTAGGATAACATATCCAACTCACTAGTACATCCTATCTAATAAGGAAACCTAGCATAAGCTAGTAGTTGACTAATTTGTCATCTTTTATTTCTTTTATAAACTATAAGCTCTTTTGCATTATTTGCTTATGTAGCTCCAGTTTCAAGGAAAAGAGAGGAGGCTTATATAATAGAAAAACCACAAGTATACTTACACTTCCCGTATGGAGTTGACATATATAGAACTCTTGGGCAGAACCAAGGACATAAAAGATGTTAAAGCATACACCTGCCAGCAAGCGAAGAGTAAAAAGGGTGATGGCGTATTCAAAGAAAATGCAACTGCAGATCACACAGAAAAGAACTAAAACAACAAGCATAATATCATTCATGAATGCAGTGTATGACAAACAGACTCCACTTGTTCAACAATAGATAAAAACACCGCCATAAGTGCACAGGCACAAATTTGAAGAGATAACTTCAAAGTATGACAAAGAGAGGGAAGAAATCAAATTTTTTTAGAAGAATTGCATACATTATTGACGATGTAGATATGTCAAATATAAGTCCTTCGCGAGCTAACAACTTTTTGGATAAATCAAACGAACATTGATAAGTGAGTTGGTGACATGATGTCAGTTTTTCCAATTAGAAAATTTTCTTAGGAGCTTTAACGCAAACAAAAGGTAAAAGCACGAAGAAATTGAGGAACGGTTTTTCCACTCGCCAAGTTTCAGTTATTCGCTTAACAAGGTGGAGAACACTAATGAAATAGTCTTTGAAACACTACAATCTATTTGATCAACTACACAAGAATGTAGCTTTTCTACATTGCTTCTTTTAAGTGTGAAATTCATCTGCAGAAGGTTAAGTGGATAAATCATTGTACCCAAATTTTCCTTCATATTGTAACTCTTAAGCTATTAGAAACCAATCCTTTGAACAATGAATGTCCATTACATTATAAATCTTGTACAAATTCCTGTTACATTATGTCCTCAATTACAGTCAGTTACATTACATTAGATTATAAACTATATTCAATTACATTATATCCCCACCAACCATAACCCAAAAGTCTCTAATACGTAAGATTGAATACTACACAACAAAAAACATCGTCAATCTGCTTATCTCAACTAGCTTATAGCAACAAGACCACTAACATGGTAAACCAGTATCCATATAGTAAAAATAAATGAAAAGCACTAACCGGAACCATAAAGATGATGCGAACTATGAATCTCTGGTAAGTAGGTTCTGTGTAATTCAAAAGGTGTCGGTAAATGTGAAAAATGGCCAAAGCAATGGCTCCGGCGGTGCAAATGAAAGCAATGATGATGAAGTATACTGAAACCAACTCGACCATTTTGAAAAGCCCACCAAACCAAATTGGCTGTCCACTGCCTTTTTCAGAAAGTAAAAGAAACATCGATGAGTAAAATTTGCGGTAAGCAAGCAACACCATTCGAAGTTGAAGAAGTGGAATGAAAGAAAGAGGAAACAATATCGGCAAAAAAAAAAACAAACAAACCCTAACCTTAGGGTATTGGTCACCAGCGGCCGCAACACAAGAATGAATTCGCACGCAGGTATCAGTTAAACGGATGATGCGCTTCTCTGGCTAGGCTTTAATCTCTAAACAAAGAAAACAAAAAGAACGACGCGACGTTGCATTCTAAGAAGGATGGACAAAAGGGATTTGAATTGATTGCATTGGGTTGCATCAGTTACATTTGAATGGGAAAACCCAATTGAGACTCCGGACGGATCAAAAAACGAAATTATGAAAAAGAAACGAATGAAAATCTAAAAAACAAAAGAAAACTACTTTACTTACACTGCTCCTCCTCCATGAATGAGAGAGACAAGAGAAACATAAGGAGAAGACGAAGGAGACGGAATATTTATTGATTTAGATGTTGCTGCTGTCAAGTTAGCCAACACGCCGTCTTCTCTACTTTTGTTATTTATTTCTGTTTTTAAAATAACCAAAATGCCAATTTAACATTTTTTATTTTAGTCTCTTTTGCCACATTTTAATTTATTATATATAATCACATTTTATATGTGGTTTAGTCTGATTCTGTTAGGACTGGACGCCGTTGTTTGGATTCATGATCTCGATTAGTTTGGTCTAAGAGATACCTGCAAAAAAATAAAGACACGTCGGGGTTGATTGCCGACTTGCCCCTCATATGCCTGTATAATGACGAGATAATGATCTTATATAGTAAATACCTATCGTATTTAACTCAACATCTTAGGGATGGGCCGATTGGCCCACATGATATCCTAGGATTGAACCTGAGCCTAGCACAACCGACCCGACCAATATATTAATCAACTATCAAATTTATCATATACACTCCAATGATGAAAAGGTATGATTAGTTGGATTAAGTAGGTGGTTGCCTCGCCTCCATGTGAAGGATCTTTATGATTTTTCAATGATTGTGCAACCCACAATACAACACAATAGTTATCACATATACTTCAATTCTCCAATAATTTTTATATTTTTTAATTATGTTTTTTTTATTATTTTAGTGTTATTTTCTACAAGCAATTGTCATTTCACATTAGCTAAACATCTATTTTTGGAAAAGTAACCTAGATTTCAAATATATGATGATAAATTAAAGTGAAGATTCATAAAAAATAATTATTAACTAATTTATGATTATACAAACTATTCTATTAAAGCGTTAAGTTAATGGACTCTACTATTGAAAAATATATTGACATGTTTTAATTTAAAAGCAAGTCTCCTTTTGTGATTTCAATTGTAACACTCTCTTGTTCCTCTTTAAAATCTCCTCTATTTCTAAAGTCTTTCTTTCTTGAACTTCCTCGTTGTAGCTTTACCTAACTTATCCCTTTTCTTAGACGTTATATCATTAGAAATACTAATTTTTCATGGATACTCCCACCACTATTGATTATATTTGAATACGATGCCACATGATTTACGGATGCATATATGTTTCTTAGAACTCCATCTTTATTTGTCAAAGTGGATTGTGCATTTTCTTTATCAATGAAATTTGATCTATCTATTAATTTTATTGTTTTCCTTGTAATTAATTGTAAGAGCCATTGGTTTGGTTTAGCTATTCATATCCAAAGAAGTCTCTTTTTTTAATGGTTCTTTTTAAACTAAATCTATTGGAAATGGTGAGGACAAGTTCTTTTTATCTCCTATAACATAAAAACTATGTAACGTAATCACGTACTACACTCATGTTCTGTAAATATTGTGTGCCAATATTCCTAGAGGAACTTGAGATATGACTACTAAACTTGAATAAAAGTGTAAGTAGAAACAACTGATATAATAAACTTACTAGGACGGACTGGACATTGAATCGGAGGCCTTATTGATCACAGGTTTGATTGGTTCGACCGGTTTAACCACCGGTCAAACCGGTGTGACATTATAATTATGCAATAATTATATTTAATTATATATAATATTAAAAAATACAAAAATATACCAAATAATATAAAAAATATTAAAAAATAAAAATAAAAATTCATTGAACCAGTGGTCGGATCGGTCGACCAGTCAATTGACCAGTTTTGACCGGTTCCCACTGGTTCAATTAAGAACCGATTTTTAAGAGTGAACCGAATCGGATAGCCGATCGGTTACCCGTCGAACCGTCTGGTTTGGTTTTTAAAACAGTGGGCAGAACATATGATGATTCAACTCCTTCAATGTAAATAAGAATGTGTTATAAAGCTTGAAACATAGCCTATAAACAAAATCAATCATTAACATTAGCCTCTCTAGATCTTATTTTGCCTAATTCTCAACTTTGACAAAGTTTACTTTTAACTTACATATTTTATTGAAGAGAATTGCTTACAATTACCCACTAATCTTTTTATAATCAAAATCATAAATACTTTGCACCACTCCCTATACATATAAAATCATAATCTAAATCATACGCAATAATGCAATAAATTGATTAAATAAATATACGATTATTAACAAATGATTATCATCAATATTTCTTCCAACTTCAAGAACAATGAATGACCTTCTCTATATTCACATTCTTTATGTTTGTCATAATATAAAAAAATGTAAAATCACATGATAGATATTTATTAAAATTATAAAAGTAAAAAGCTAACATATCATATAGTTTACCTTGAATATTTTTAGAATATAACCAATTTTTGGCACATATCAAGACTTCAAAAGTTTTTAGATGAAGTCGATTATGACGAGGACTTAGTATTATTTGACTACTGCTGCTACTGAAAGCATAGTCAAAATTGATTGTATATACTAGGACAACTAACAAACGTTGTCCAATCGTTTCTATAGTCAAATATTAAACTTCATTAAACTTTCACCTTATCAATATATCAAAATGCTCATTATTTATAGTGCAAATGTCAATTTCCAAATATTCCAACTTCATTCTATTATATGAAATCTTAACCCCTTTTTCTTTATGAGTTGCTTTAAACTGAAACCTGAAGACTAACTTAATTTCTTGCTTGATAAAGAAGTATCGATACAAGCTAAAGTTGATACTAAAATTATATGATCCATCTCTTTGATCTTCTTGATTGATACTCTTTAAACAAGTCATGCCATATATATCTAATAATAACAAAATGCATTAAAGATCAATCAAAATACAACTATCGAAAATAATATTCAATTGCAATAAACTTGTACCATAAATCTAAAATGATAGTTTAATGTCATGGTATTAATTAATAATCCCATTCGAATTACTTCTAAATTTTCTCATCATCTTGTCTATCGGTATTTGAATACTTCATCAAAGAAAATATCATCTAACATATGCTAGGAAAACAAATGTGAGAAATTGAATACTTTATGTAAAAGTCAGTAACGACACCTCTAACTTCTCACAAATATCTTTTGTTAACTCTCATTGCTCGCAAATAAACTAAGAATGTCGTTGTCTCAACTTGATAATATATATACTTAATTACACGCTCAAGCATCTTAAATATCAAATTTCACTTTGTTAGATAATCTATGTGTAACTTCTAAAAGTAGGAAATGCGTATATGCTTTATAGTTTCTGTACTGTTCAACCTTTTTAGGTATTGCGTAGCTATACATTACACTATTTTGAATTGCTTTAACCTTTCTTTACTAATTTTGATCTCATCCTTCAAAATCAAGTTCATTATATACACAAAACAATACATATAAAAACTACCATTTATTAGTAAGCTTTTAACATGCATCATGCTCTTAACTTAATCGATCATAACAATGTTCATATGATAATTATCTAATGTTATAGCTCTGTGTTGATTATCTAGCCTATTAAACAATCTAGTAATATATTTGTTAGTCCTTCTCTTATACGAAGCATTGGAACATAAATGAACATATCATTTAAAAATAAAATAAAGGATTAATTATAGTAAAATAAAAAATAAATGATAACAGAATGGAAGTACTTAATTACCTCAAAATGCAACTGCATAAAGTCTAATTATTGTCAATGTAATGTGATATTGCAACCATATAGTACTTTTTAAATTTTCAATTATGCATATATTTGACTTGATCATAACTTACCTGCCATTAAATGACAACATCTTCAATATCAAACTCTTTTGTAGATAATAAATCTTGAAAATATACTTCTTGACGATAATATTAAAAGCCAACTAACATGACATAATAAACATCATGAAATCTATATAATCCACAATTAAGGTGGATATTTATATCTTGTGATCGTCTTTGTAAGCAAATTCTTAGATTTTTCAAGATTGTAGACAGTGATAGTCATTTTATTTTTACCTTTCAATAGATTAGATTTAAAAAATATTTACTATCCTAATATCACCTCTTTTTATTACATGCATTGATATGCCTTTTCAAATATGAAGTTCCACTTTTAAAAACTCTAATAAACAACTTATGGTAGTACTTAGTCTTTATAAAGTGATTCTAAACATCACTTCTTATCTTTAAAAAGTTGTTTGTTCTTTCTTTTTCAATTGTTTCTGCACTTAATATATAATATTTATCATATTGGAACTTTTTATTACAAAAAATTGTGTTTAAGTGTTTACTTCATCTATTTGAAACAATAATAGACAATAAACAAAGTAATTTGTAAATAAAAATTCGTTATATAAATGATCTTCCTAAGAATAAGTTCCATAAATAGAGATTTGAATCATTAAAAAAAATGAAAATCAAGCAATAACAATACTCAACTGATAATTGAGCCAAATAAGAGAGATCAATAAGTGTTGGAGTTAATATAACACTTCATAAGCCAAGTGCAACAAGGAAATTCATGTCATAGACAAAATTTTGAATACCATATATTTAAGGCAATAGGGAGTTTTAATAAAATCATAATAATTATGTCCTATAAAAGGATCTTTCTATTAGTACTTAATGCAAATGAGTTATTTTTTACCCTAAGTTTTTCACCAATTGGTAAGTTTGACTCTAACATTCTAGAGCAAACAATTATAACCCTAATATTTGAAAAACGTTAAAGTTTGACCTTACTCTAATAGAAAATTCAAATATTTCTATTAAGCGTCAGGTTAGCATTGATTTAGTACTTATAAAATGATTTTTTATTGATTTTAGTGGGTCTTTTGAGACTTAAATTTTAATTAAATAAAAGAAAATGTTTATTTTGTTATTAACTGTGGGATCACCTTTTAATTAAACCTTAAACTAAACTTAATAGAAGTTCTTCAACAACACTAGAAGTCAAAAACAACACCAAACAAACCAAAAGCAAATGCCCCTGTCATCCGTTCTCTCCCATTCTTCATTCTTCTTTACCCTCGTGAGGGGGTTTGGGTTTGGGTTCTTTTGTTGCCTCAACTTTTCAACTCAAATGCAAGGCAATTGTTGCCATGTCTCGTTGGCCTTTGTCCTTAAGCTTCTCAACTTCCTCAAAGCGTTTTTGCGCTTCCATTATTATATACTACGTTTGGATGCTTAATTAATGGAACCACCATATTCCTGTTATTCCGGCACCTTTTATGGCCCTATCATCAAAATCTTCCTCTGTTTCATATATTTTCAGTCAATTTAGGGGATTGATTTCTTCAATGATTTGGTCCATGGGTTGGATTACAAACTCAGCCTCGATTTGAACTCCTTTAAGCTTCCTGCACCATGGTAATTAGGTTTCTCTAGGATTTTTCATTCGAGTGATTTGTAATATTGTGATAATTGTTTAGGGTTTGATTGTTGTTATTAATATCAACTAATTTTAGTTTAAGGTTTAAATAAAAGGTGGGTGCCATACTTCATAATAAAATAAATATTTTCTTTTATTTAATTAAAATTTGGGTCCTACTTTGTTATGTCAACGCTGACATGGCACAGAAGATCCTCTAAAATCAATAAAATTTTTTTTACAAGTGTTAGGTTAACACTGACCTGGTCCTTAACATAGGCGTTTAAATTTTATGTTAAAATGGGGTCAAACTTTAACGTTTTTTTCAAATGTTATGATTATAATTATCCACTTTGAAATGTTAAGGTCAAACTTATAGATTGGTTAAAAAAAATTAGGGTCAAAAGTGGCGCTTACTTTATTATGGCATGACATATGTAATGAAAAAAGTGTTAAAGAAATAAATAAAGATTCACTTATTGCATATTGCACCTAAACATAAACATAAATAGTGTACTTCTCTTTGTCTCCTTACTTTAACTTGCATTATAATTGTATATAGAAGTTTGATTCATTATAATTTATAAGGCCATAAATTGTAGTTTCATTTTGTTATAACATACTACTCCCTAGAGCATAAGCCTGAACATACCAGAGGATATTCAAGAACATACTCTATGGAAATGATACATTAGGATAATCAAATTAACTCAATCTAAAATGTTAAACATATTATAAGCATTCAAAACATTCATTTCTTCCCAGGTCTTTCACAAACATATAAAGTCACATATGTCATTATAATTCAGAATCCATATACATGACACAATAGTTGAGAGTTTAATCTTCGTACAAAAATGTGTAACATGATATGGGATGCTAATGTTAAAGACTCTAACTGGACTCTACGGATTCAACTTATCATACATTTGAGCCATTTCTATCCCTAAAATGTAAGTATTAAACTTCTACTAGATCACTTAGTAGCTAGAACTTCCCTGAACTTGAAAGACAATGATATAATTTTGATGAGTTTGCGAACTTAGTAATTAAACCATCATCGATACACTTACATAATCAAATCACAAAGACAAGTTATATCATAATTTATTACACTATAATTATATCATATAAGTCAGTATTGCATATCACATCACATTCTCCATTGACTTCAATTGTATTTCAAAATTTCAAACTAATTCAATAAATCATTTTAATCCAATCATATGATGTATGTAAGGATACATATGTAAATGCTCAAGTGTTTTCATTTTCATTTTTCTTTGTTGTGACCAATTGCCTATCAACATAATTTGTTGTCTCGTACTTGTTGTGAGTACCAAGTTTATGGCTGGCCTGTGCCCATTGTGGATACCGATTATATGCTATTAGAGCCTGAGGCTCTTTTTCATAATTTTGAGCTCAAAGCTCTTTTTTGCACATCGATCACTCTGATCATAACTCATTTATCTGATCATGCATTTAATGTGATGATATGCCTCATTTCATATGCTATGCTTTCATTACCTTTCACTTTGGTGTACTTATGCCATATAACTAACTCCTCAGAACCAAGTCTGGCATTTATCAATCAATTGTACACGCATTTCATATTAACATACAATTCATATAGAGGCATATATAAGTGAGTTTACATATCTAAGTTGACTTACAGTATACTCTAGAAATGCTATTACCTAGACGTTCTGGTAATGTCCAGATGATGATGATCACCTTGTGCATCTATCGTCATGTAATACATACACATATAGTTCATAAATCACCGATTTGTTTAATCATATGAATATATAATCATGCACGTATATATGTGTCATGTTTCAATTCATGCTTAATTGACTTTCTAGGTATGTATTCTTATGCATAGGCCTTGGCTATTTAATTTGTGTTTATACACCTTAAGACCATTCAAACATTATAGCTTGTATACTAACATTTTGCAATTAGGTTTATACATCTAAGTAAGCTTGATTTACTCCATACCTTTCACTTATCCATGTACCTTTTCATGATAAAAAAGTTTGCTAGAATACATACACAATTGTTACTTTAAATCTAGAATTTCAGCAAGTTAGATTTTTACATTTAACAAACTTTTTTCTAGCAATATATATTCATACATTTACCCAATTCTCATTCATAATTGCCCCGTGTTCTTCAATGCTCATTCATCCATCCCTTGTATATATTATGCATGTCCTTAAGATCATGTTTGCATCAAAAGAGCTCATTTATTCCTTTAACAAATCATAATTTCTTGCTTTGAACACAACCACATCAAAATAGTCAATTCTTTAGGTTATGACATCTATTAACTGCATAAACTTATCAAGCTCTTAACCAATTAATCAAACAACAATCTTAGCTCATTCGTAGCCTTAATCAAGTCCAAATATACCATTTAGAGTGATTTTTCTAAGCTGGTTCGACGTGTACATAAGGTTGAAATTAAAATTCCAAAATTTGTCATCAACATCAGTAATGTGTTTAACTTTACTACCGTCAATACCTCACAAATTTTACAAGCGTAGAGACATCACTAACACCTGAAATTTTCCGTATTTCATTTCCTTTAAGGTTACTCCATTTCAGGTTAATTTAACTTCCATATTTGTTACACTAAAGTTCACAAAATTTTGCTCACTTATGTCATTAATAGTCAATTTTTACAAACACACCTACAACTCTAATTTTCCATATTCAAAAACACCTTAATAACACCTATCTTTAGCATGAATTTCTCATCATTTATACTTCATATCCCAACTTAAATCATCCATACAACAACTCATAAATTATTGTTTTCGTACATGCAAAAATAGAATAGAAAAGTACCCATTCATTCTTTATTTTCCAACACATCTTCAACACCAACACCACATTCAATCCATCACTAATTAGCCATAATAAAAATTCTGCCAACATATACCACAATAGGTTAGTATTTCACTTACCTGATTAGCTTGAATGCCACCTCAAATGTTAAGCTTGCTTAACCTCACATGCAAGAACATTTCAAGAACAGGAGGAGCTG
>JANITW010000007.1:32654158-32664525 GCA_027564335.1 Erythroxylum williamsii
GAGGTCAGTTGTGTTCGGTTTTGGGTCCGCTATGCTTTATGGGTCCGAATGTTGGGCCTCGGAGACGGGGTCCAACACATATGATCTTACTCAAATTAACATGCTAATTAACTCCCATTAATATGCTAATTGATTCCATAAAAATACTCTATTAAGACCTCAAAATTTATTTAAATCATGCTTAACTCCTTCCGAAACTCAACACCTTTTCTAATCATGCAATTGAAGGAATTTGCTTGCACTTCCTTCTATATAAATGTTCCTCATTGTCTTAATTTTCTAATGACATCAAAACCATTCAATTTGATTCAGTAATCTGAAAGTTATAGCCTAAACATTTCCAAACTGTTCTTATGCTGAAACAATATGCTATGCTCAAATTTCACCTGAAAATTGACTTTCTCAAAAGCATTCATCGGACAATTTGTAACACTATTTCTCTATTTTAATCCAAATCAAGAATCATCTGATCGGATAACTAGAGCAAAAGTTATGGCTAAAACAACGAAGCATACTCAATGAACATTTTTCAATTTCATTTTTCAACTTTTATCTTCCAACATATCACATATAACCCATCTTGTGTCTAAACCATCTTTTCTATTTCATTTCAAGTTCAAGAGTTCCGCTTTTTTCTACACATGAATAATCGCCAATAATTTCTAATTTAATAAAAACGATCGGGGTCCAACACACTAGGGAGCTGGACCCACATCGACACATGCATAAACTCAGTGTAGTCGAAGGTGAACCTTGGTGAGAGTTGTTTCAGGATCAGTGTTTTACCAAATAGCACGTAGGGACCCCCAACTAAAACTCGCATACGATCATCCTCAGAAGTAAAGTGAAAGATCATCCATCCCCTGCTATGTGGAGTGAAATGGCTTGGGACATTCCACTTGTCCATTAGATCTTAAAGAGCCTTCATACCCAAGAATTTGCCCGCGAAACACCCGACTAAGCAGTAGCCCAAATGGCGTTCCAACTCCAGAGCGTCATCTTCCTCCATAACCACCTGCTCGGCAACAACCAGAAAATCCAATTTCATACCCTGATTCAATTCTCTGTTATGGCGGAAGAGCCCCGCATAAGACTTCTTCGGTTTGCCTGGGTTTTTTGTGTCTAGATTTCTTTGCGGACTTTCATCAGTCACATCAGGGGCAGTCAAATCCTCCATAGAGTCTGTAGGCAAAGAAGAATAAACCTGTTCCCCATCCTCCTCCAACTCCACCGTTTCTAACGTATCATTACTGCCCACCTCAACTGTGGATGCTACTTCATCCCACAGCTGAGGAGGGCGCAGTCCAGTATGCAAAGATTTTAGGGGAAGAGTCATACTTGGAAAAGAACCAGAGGTTGTCGGCTCACGCTCCACCAGATTGGAGACCAGTTGAGGGGTTATCCGCTGAGCAGACCGACCCTGCCCAGTGGTTCGCGTCTCACCATCACGAAGTATAGGGAACCTAGATGAAATAGGTAGAACCCACGCCCTGTTCGTCAACGAACAGTTATGGTCTTGCTTAGTATTTCGATCGCTCACCAGTTAGGAATGATGGACGTTCCCTACTTGGAAGCCAATGCAAGTCGTCGTAATGTCAATTCCACAATTCTTGTTTTTACCCATGTCCCAGGAGGGGAGACCAGAGGTGACCCCCCACATCTACTACTAGCACGCTCCCACAAATCCTAGGTAGCAGGGAGGACGCTGAAGCCAGTACCAAATGGCGAGTGAAGCCAGTACCCGAATGAACCAGAGAAAACAAAAAGCGGGCCGAGGCGGGAGAAACAGACCCCACTCGTCGATAAAACCACCCAAACCCACTGTAGAAGGAAGTGGCTGGAACCAAGAATCGGTCAGCAAAGTTAGGAGATTCAAAGTAGGAAAGGTGGGAAGGTGATCGAAGCTAGGGTGGAAAACCCTAGTGAGAGAAGCTCTTGACGGTCACTGATAGCTGATTCTATAGGTGGTGATGCATGGCCGTTCTTAGTTGGTAGAGCGATTTGTCTAATTAGCCACCTATAATTTTTAATTTTCCTTTTTATTGGTTATCACCTCTGCACCATTTCTGAATGCGCAATGCAACTGCGGAGGTACTCATTACAATTGTGGGCGGCCAAGCACTGAGCGTGAGAATGTCCTAACAAGGGAGATTATTAGCTGTAAACTGTTTATTTAACTAAATTGCTAGAACATCAGTTTTGGTCTATGATTAAGTCATGTTTTACCTAAGTAGATTTACTCCTTGCATCATTCCTTTTCTATCTTTTAGTGTTGAAATCAGACTTCATTAATTTGCAACTCGAGCACATGAAACTTCTAGATAAATTTTACTTGGAACAAGTCCATCTCTAGTAAATTTGACTTGGAAAAGGTTGTATTAGATAAATTCAATACTACATTGGACGTAAGCAACAGGATTAAAAAGTTGTCCCTTTCTGTACTCAAAGCACTGCTCAGTGTTAAACCACACCAGTGAGTACGGGTAAAGCTATCATTCAGTCTATTAAATTAAAGTTTCCAACCATGGGAAGAGTGAAAGTCCCTATTCTGATTTCAGAACGACTAGCAAAATTGCATTAAGGATGAACTTTACAAAGAATCGGATTTTTTATTTGGTAAAGGTGAGTACAAATTTGGTGTTGGTTAGCTGGTATTAAATAAGGGACTTTTGGTAGAGATCCCAGAACTCACATACCGAACAAGCAGGCAAACATTTACTAAGGGATGTCACGTCTTTTTGCGACAGCACAATTCTTGAAGCCATCTGTCGGATCAGCTTAATATTAGAGACCACAATGGTATCACGTCAAGTTTGCTATGGTGCGGTGACTGTCAGCAAATTCTCGAACCAAACGCTTTAAAACTCTTCCTCCTTTCCCTTGCATATGCCCAAAATTGTTCTCATTTCCATTGCATCTCTTGCTCTCGAGATAATCTGAAGCAGCACCAACAAGAGCCCCCAACCAAACAGGGACTATAGCTTCAGCCTCTCCCTGCTTTAAGTACTCAACAGGGAGTGTCTGCACCTGTTGCAAGTCCATTTAGCAAAATGCTGTGAATACATAAGAATAATTCAATTGAAATCTAAAATGGAGATCTTACAGACTTAAAAACAGGTCCAGAGGCTGCTCAAGAGCCGCGAAGTCAAAATTTCAATGAACTCATAAAAGAGACTTAACAGTTTTGACTTGGTTATTGAATCAAGAAACTTTATCAACAAAACTCGAAGTCATTGGAGACTTCAGATTGTAGGAATTAAACATCTTTATGTTTCCTTCATACAGATTAGTACTTTAAAATCAAACCTGCTGAAGCCATGATAAGTTGATTAATCACCGATTTCTCAACCAAAGAGCTAGTTGTCTAAATTTTTTTTTGTAAAAAGTCACAATGAGTGAGACTAAAATCCCAATGAACATCGATAGTTGTCTAAAAAGAATCAAAATTAAGGGAGTGCAACCATTCTAATAAGATTTGTTGAGTCAGACTCAAATTAATACAAGGAGGATGGCAACAATAGGGATTCATGGGTGTAAGTGATTGGTTTCATCCACTAGCAACCAATCACAAACGTCAAGTTAAATAGTTTACCAACCCTGCATCCACATACACATACCAAATGTGTGTGTTTATGTGTGTGTGTGTGTGTGAGAGAGAGAGAGAGAGAGAGAGAGAGAGAGAGACCGCTGCTTGCAGCCATCCATGCAAAGATTCCCAGGAAAGAATAGCCTTCAACGTGCTTCTTTCACTCAAACTGCAAACTGCAGCCAATTGTTGCAATATTGTTGCACACTTGTGAACCTGTCAGGAGAAAAGAACAATCATTGCTATTAGATGCATGCTAGAGCACATTCAGACAAAGAAGCAATCATCAATTAGTCTCACATTGGGAAAAATTCACCTATTGTCTTCACGTGACTTTAGATGATCCTATAAGAACAGAAATATTCTTCAAGTAATAGCACAAGTTTGAACAAACCATCATGTGCTGATTATAGTCTCTCCACAACTATCAACTAGTAAACCATATAATTATGAAATTCCAATACATCAACTTATAATTTTGTTCACAAGATTAAATTAGCAGCCATATTTAATAATAACATATCAAGTTCCCAAAACTAAAACTTATGAACATAGAGAAATGCAACAAATAAACAGCTTAAAAAGCTTATAGATCTACTTGTTCCATTTTCCTTAGGAAGAAATTCGACTTCAATAACTAATTAGACTAGAATATATTGTTGTTAAAGAGTGATACAGATTGTATTGTATCACTGTGGATTTAGCTATTACAATATCCCTATAGCTTAATATAGGGATCCCATTTAGTTCCTTAATTAGTAAATGAGTAGTTAGTGCGCATATATATATATATATATATACATATATACTTCTGTATAACAAATTAATGAAAACATCTCCATTCTATCTTATCATGGTATTAGAGCCAAGAGCAAAAGTTTGGAAAATTTCTTTTCTGGGTCACCCTTCTCAAGTTACTGTTTGCTCTCACTGTCGGCACAACTAGGAGCGTCGTTTGCCAAACCACCTCTCCTCAAAGACTGATCACCAGAAGACTTGCATGTGAGCCTCACCCACCAGCTGAAGGTTCTGCATCTTCTCCAATGCATTGGTGCATGGAAATGTGTGTGACGGCGCCTTGCCCTTCGGTCAACTTCTCTGATGCCACCTCTCCTTTAATCCACTTCTATATGTCTGGTTTACTTAGTGCCTCAAGAGGAATGCTTGTTCTTCATTTTCTCGCAGTTGGACCATTTTGACCATGGTTTTCTGGTTAAAAAGCATCAAACCTTAACTGGTTTGTCTACATAGGAGTTGGTAGTCTCGTTGACTGGTTGATTCTACCCAGGAGTACCGAAATCAATGATCCTCTTAGATCCCAAAGCAATATTTGATATAGTTTGTAGTTTTGTTGACTTTCTATTAGCATTTAATCTTTTCTGGTTGTTCTTGATTTGCTTGACTATTTTGTCTCCATGACTGACTAATAGAAAAACTTGGTTGACTGATGTCATTCTTGGTATGTCTAAAATCACATAATATAAATTGACAGGTCTTAATTATCTAGAATGGTATAAGATCATTCAAATTTACCAAAAGGGTTTCTAAAGACCATTACCTCACTAATGATCCACTATCGAACCATACTCATAAGCTGTGTTAGGATGCCCAATTATTCTTGCCAATTCAAAATTCTATTGACGATGAGGTCATCAGTTTAACTAATCATTTTATGTTAAAGAATAGATGAAATATATAGAAATTTTGTACTATGGAAAAGGAAATATTTATGAAGTGTGTAAGAATTTTTATCGTGTTGAACAATAAGATCAATCTCCTCAGGCAAATTTTATGAATTTCAAAATGATTTATGAAGAATTAAATGTATTGTTACCTTTTAGTTTTGATTTCAAAATCTAACAAGCACAACGATAGCAGATGGCAGTAAAGAATTTTTTGACTAGTCTTAACCTCAGTTTTAGATTGTTAAGTTTCAAATTCTCTATAATGTTGAGATTTCCTTCCTACAAGAGGTCTTTACTCCAATACTTCAAATAGATGTTAATGCGTTTGGTACTCCCAGTATTCAGGCCATTAGTGCTCTTATCAGTCAAAATAATGGATATAACATTGACAATTTGTATCATTGGAATAACAACAGAAGAGAAATAGGTAGCTAGGATATTAAGAGTCAGGATGCAAGAGGAGTTGTCCGTCGTTATTATCATGAGTCAGGCCATAAAAAATGCACATGTCAAAAGCTACGAAATAAATCTTAGATGTCCTATTCAGCTCATGTTGTAGATACTACTGCTACAATTAGCTCATCCTTCGAGAAAATAAATACAGTTTTATTAGACGAATTTGTTAAATTCACTCAGTATAAAGAAGCACAAAAAATTTTCATTTCAGCCTATCACTGCTATTATTAACCCAGGTAAAATATAATACAAGTCTTCTTTCCTCCTCACAGAGTCATTAATTTTGTTGCCTCAAATCATATAACAAGTAAAGACTTTCTAGAAAACACACAGTTCCTTCACATGTTACCTTAATTGATGAATCTACTTCCTCTGTTCTTAGTATTGTACTGTTAATCCCACCACTACTTTTCTTATCCTATCTTGAATATATCAAAATTTCATTTAATTTACTGTCTGTGAGTAAACTCACTCATATCCTAAATTGTTGTATCTTTTCTTTTTTATTCATTAGTGTCTCTTTCAAGATCTTATGATGAAGAAGATTGTTAGCGAAAGACTCGAATCAGCAAGTCTCTACATTCTAGATATTCAAGTGCCAAGACCCATCACTTGCTTAGGCATCTTAACTCCTTTGATCAATTCAAACATCCTTCCTTATCTCTATTAAAGAAGTTATATCTTCAGTTTCATAACGTATCTTATTTAGAATGCCAAACATTATCGTCTGTCTTTGTTAGAGTATCCCATATTGACTAAGCATGAAATGTTAAAGGGTTTATAAATGGTAAGGGTCAACTATCTATCCAAACAACTAGTTCTAGTTATTTAGACAATGGTTGACCCAAGCCCAATTCTTGTTAGTGGACTCTACACCCTGCCATATTAAAAATTTAACAGTTGCACTTGAGAGGGAGTATTAGAATATCCCATATTGACTAAACATGAAAATGTTAAAGGGTTTATAAGTGGTAAGGGTCAACCATCTATCCAAACAACTAGTTCTAGTTATTTTGACAATGATTGACCCAAACTCAATTCTTGATAGTAGACTCTACACTGCTTATATTAAAAATTCAATAGTCTTCAATCCCTCGAGTCACTAAACAAGCTAATCTCCCTTTTGAATTAGTTCATTCTTGGGATCCATGCCCTATAGTGTACAGATCTGAATTTTTATACTTTTTCTATTTTAATTAATGATTTCTCTCATGTGCCTTACCATTATTTAATAAAGAATCATTATGAATTATGTTCCCATTTTATAGTGTTTTGTATTGAAATAAAAACACAATTCAATGTTTCTATCCATACTTTGAGAAGTGATAATGCAAAAAAAAGATATTTTCCCACATCGTTTATGATCTAAAATGGCACTTTTCATCAATTCTCTCGTATTGACACACCACCTCAAAATGATGAAGCTGACAAGAAAAATCATCACCTTAAAACCACCAGAGCACTCTTATTCTAAATGCATTTTCCCAAACAATTTTGGGATTATGTGGTTTCTACAACCTATTTTTTAATTAACTCTATACCTTCATCTATTCTTCGTAGTGATATTCCTTATAGAGTTCTTTTTTCACTAAAACATAATTCACTATTACACCCTAAATATTTGGCAGTATACTAAGCTAGTTTCAATTCTTTAAAATGTGATTTCTTGATCCACAATCGTTTGCAAAAGATGTATTAATGCTACTATCCTAATCTCAACAAGTATCTTGTATTGGCCAGCATTACCTTTCTGGAACACATTCTTTTTTTCCTACTTTGATTTTTGAAAAGGAGGATGATGATCTATTACTTTATAAATCACATATCAAACCACAATGTTACTACTACATTTGATACTCCTCCACAAGTATTACCACCACCTATTTGCCTAGTCTATTCTAGACAACGAGTTCATCTTAATACAAGTGTTGTACTTGTCTCTTCTTCGACATCATATCTAACAATCAATAATCTTGATCTCCCAATTGCTATTTGCAAAGGTAAACATCATTGTACTTTTCCTATTTCATCTTAGTTTATTATGATCACTTGTCTTCCTCTTCTTATTCATTTATTTCTTCCCTTGACTTATGATTCTTTCAAAACTAGTGCCTTATCTCATCCTGATCGGTGTGATCCGATGATAGAGCAAACAAACTTTCTCACATAAAAGAAGACTATTGGATGTAAAAAAAAAGTTCACAATCAAAGTCAATTATGATAGATCAGTGGCTCGACTTAAAGCATGACTTACAACAAAAGGCTATACTCAACTTATGGTGTGAATTTTTCTAACACTCTTTTGATCCCAAATTGATCTCTATTCTTATATTCATTTATATGACAACTACTCATGATTGACCCTTACATCAATTAGACAGAAAATTGTCTTTTGACATGGTGACCTTCAGAAAGAAGTATACATGAAGCAACCACCTTGGCTTATTGCTTAGGGAGAGTATGAAAATTTTGCCATCTTTAAAATTCCCTACATGGTTTAAAACAAAGTTCACATGCTAGGTTTAAGAAATTTAATCAGGAAGTGAAAATGTTTGGAATGAATAAGAATAAGTCTAACAACTCAACGTTCTATAAACATTTTGCATCTGACATCATTCTCCTTCTTGTCTATGTGAATGATACTGTCATTATTCGAAGTAGTAGTATAGGCATTTCATCTATAAAGTCATTTCTTCATAGTCACTTTCACACGAAAGATTTAGGGGCTTTTAAGTATTATTGGGAGTAGAGGTGACTAGAAGTAAGAAAGGCATTTTCTTATCTTAGAAAAAAATATGTACTTAACCTATTAATAGACTGACAAATTAGGGGCTAAGTCATGCAGTGATCCAATACTTCCTAATTTAAAATTCACAAAAGACAAAGAATTATTTGAAGATCATGAGAAATAAAGAAGATTAACTAAAAAATTCAACTATATTACATTAACTCAACCTAATATTGCATATTTTGTTAGTATTTGTTAGAGTATCCCATATTGGCTAAACATGAAAATGTTAAAAGGTTTATAAATGGTAAGGATCAACTATCCAAACAACTAGTTCTAGTTATTTGGACAATAGTTGACCCAAGCTTAATTCTTGATAGTGGACTTTACACTCTGACCATATTAAAAATTCAATATGGTATCAGAGCAAGTTTTGTCCAGATTATTAATTTCCCGATTGTCCGTCTGGATGTCCAGCCCCAGCAGTCCGGTCCGATTACCACTGCTTATATTTCAAGTGACAACTGGACGTCCAGTTCCAGTTACACTTGAGGGGGAGTGTTAGAGCATCCCATATTGACTAAAAATGAAAATGTTAAAGGGTTTATAAGTGGTAAGGATCAACTATCCAAACAACTAGTTCTAGTTATTTAGGCAATAGTTGACCCAAGTCCAATTCTTGACAGTGAACTCTACACTTTGCCCATGGTATGCAAATTGAGAAAGGCCTTGTATGGACTCAAACAATCTCCACGAGCTTGGTTTGGAAGGTTTACAAAAGTCTTACTCTCATTGGGTTACAAGCAAAGCCAAGGCGATCATATACTATTTGGGAAACATTCTGTTTTAGGGGAAGTGTGCATTCTTCTTGTGTAGCTGGATGACATTATTCTCACAGGAGATGATTTTGAAGGGATGGAAAACTGGAAACAATAGTTAGTGAAGGAGTTTGAGATCAAAGACCTTGGGAAACTCAAATACTTGGTATTGAGGTTGCTCGCTCTAAGAATGGAATTTTCATTTCTCAACAAAAATATGTGTTAGATCTTTTGAAGGATACAGGTATGTTGGGTTGTAAACCTGTAGATACGCCTATAGAACAAAATCATAGATTGGGTGAAGTTCCAGAGGATATGGCTGTTGATAAAGGGTCTTACCAAAAACTTGTCGGAAGACTTATTTACTTATCCCATACTAGGCCTGATATTGCCTATGCTGTGAGTGTTGTTAGTCAATTTATGCACAATCCAAAAGAAATTCATCTTAGAGCTGTGAATAGAATTCTACAGTATTTGAAAGGGTCTCCTGGAAAAGGAGTGATGTTCAAGAAAGGTGAGAAATTGATCCTTGAAAGCTATACAGATGCAGACTATGCAGGATCTCCAGTTGATAGGCGATCTACTTCTGGATATTGTACCTTCTTGGGAGGTAATCTTGTAACTTGGAGGAGTAAAAAGCAGAATGTAGTTGCCAGGTCTAGTGCAGAAGCAGAATTCAGATCTATGGCACTTGGAATTTGTGAACTTTTGTGGCTGAAGATAATCTTGGATGATCTTAGAATTAAATGGGAAGGTCCAATGAAACTTTTTTGTGATAATAAGTCAGCTATTAGTATTGCTCATAACCCAGTACAACATGATCGTACGAAGCATATTGAAGTTGACAGGCATTTTATCAAAGAAAAACTCGACAGTGGCTTGATTTGTACTCCTTTTATCTCTACAAGTGATCAACTTGCTGATATGCTTACTAAGGGTTTGCCTGGAGCAGCATTTCAACGATTGGTCTCCAAGCTTGGAATGGATGACATCCATTTACCAGCTTGAGGGGGAGTGTGGGAAAATTAGTTCCTAATTAGATTGGGAAAATTAGTTCCTAATTAGTTCCTAATCTATAGGGATTTTATTCTGCT
>JANITW010000007.1:32673649-32689541 GCA_027564335.1 Erythroxylum williamsii
TTGTTGAGACTAGATTTGAGCATAAGTATAGCAAGAAGAGGGGGGGTAAAAAGACAGATAGCACAACAGGTAATGGTAAGGGGTAAAAAGGAGAATGCGAGGGAGTTGAATAAGGTGGGAGTTAGTTAGGATGAGAGAATATAAGTCTGTTATGAGAAAATGATTGGCATTCGGTTATGTTATGAGAATTGATAATTGTACGGAGGTTCAGCTAGCCCTCAAAGTCTAGCTAGGGAATATCATTGTTCAGTATTCCTTTCATTCTTAATTCTTCTTTGTTCTTGTTTTACTGCTGAGTGTGTGTGGGTACTCTGTTGTTGCTGTGTGGTGATTCTTAGTGCAGACAGTGGTATTGGGGTGATTCTCTGTTAGAGCAGGTGGGCTCTAACACAGGCTAGAGGGCTGTATCTGCAGATTGACCAGAAATCAAAACATGTATACCTTTCAAATTGCCAACAAAAAGTTCCAAAAGTGAACTGATCTGCAGAATACATGAAGGCTAACATGAACATTCAAGTAAAATTCACTTTACTTGCACAACTGGGTAAAATAGTAACTGGTTTCAGATTTAAATAAGCTGCGAGAGCTAATACTCATGATGATGAAAAAGGGGAAAAAAAAACATTTTTAGATCAGTGGGAAAAGTTTACATATAATAATAAACATGAACTTAAAACACACTAGTAGAGTTGTCAAAGTGAGGGAGTTAAAAACGACAAAAGTAGAAGGACATGGCAGAAAGGTATACAAATTATGTGCAAGACATGGCAAATAGATATAAGGTCTTACAAGTTTTCCAATAGCATCATAGCTAGAAGAAAGCAATCTGCCCAACAAATTGTTCTGTAGTTCTTTGTCTGGAAGAGATCCCAGGACCATGCTAACAGCACTAAACACTTCTTCCTCATCTTCCAAAGTTGTTTGCCTCTTCTCTAGAGCCTGTAATTTTACAAGAAGGAAGTATAAGAGAGAGAGATAGAGGGGGCAAGTAAAACCATGCAAATATGACCTTTGAAGCAAGCCAAAGACCCAAAGATGCCATTATAAAGACAGAACAAGACTTTTTTTTTTTCTTCAACAAAATCTCCTCTTTTACTGGGGAGGGACAAGACTTCAAGGTTAAGCAGTATCATTTTAACTACAAAGACGACTTTAGCATTGACATCTTAAAATCCAAGAACCACCTTATGCCATAGGCCAACCTCCCCTTGCATATGATGCATGTTACAGATACATTTATTGCAAGATATAGTTAAAAAAACAAAATCCACCACAGCAAATTTTGAGCAAGATCACATAAGTAGCAAGAGGCAAAGATAGCAGATTGTGTCCCTTGTATGAAAGTTACCCTCCAAACATGTTTGTTAGAAGTTCAAAGAGTATTCTTTCGCATCCATTCCCACTGAAAACTAGATAGTTCCATTGTATATGCAATAATTAAATGAAAAGTGTGAAAAGTACTCTAATTGAAACCCAAAAAAAATAAAATCAGCTGCTTTAATAAGAATTGTCTTTTCCCTTTCTTTTCTCTTGGTGTATGGTAAACATCAGCTACAATACCAAATATTGATCAAGATTTGTAGAAACCAAATTCTGGGATTGGTCTTTCTCATATATGATGTTGCAGACAAAAAACTGAAAGGTCCAACATTGAGGAATCCAAATATGGACTTGGAAGTATAAATTACATAATCTTAATTCCAGTCAAAGCTAGCAATGCCACTACTTACTTACCTAGTGAAAACCCAATGTCAAAGATGCATGGAATTGCTGACTACAAATTCATCGATCAGTAAGTTTCTCCCAACTATGACAATTTTTCATATTTCCATTTAAAAGATAATGCAAATGTTTTCTCAACTAACCAGGTCTTCAAAGAGGAAAAGGGAAAGGGTCAAAAGCTCCACAAAATATGTAAGAGGTTATTCTTTCCGTTACACAAACTATGCAAGAATATAAACCATAACAAAGTCATATGTAACATATTGCCATACACAACAATATTGCCATACACAACAATATGGCATGTGTCAAGTATGAAATTTACCCTCCATATAACAAATATGAAATATGTATAACAATAATGAAGAGACAGCAAGTACATTGGTTGTGGATACAATATACACGATAAAAATGAACTTCAGGCAGACATGAAGAATGAATAAACATATACAGAAAATTAGCTAGTGGTCATGGAACATAAAACATATTCATTTGTATATGTTCTTGACTGATATTTAAATTCAGATACATGTGCTTTTTGTATGTGCAGTATATAAGTCACTCAACCATAACTCCATCAACTTCTCACTTAAATCCCTCATTGTAACTTCATCTCAGATTTTGATAATTTAGTTTCATTCAATAAATTGACCTTTCGAATTTCATATTAAGGCAGTACATTAATTCTGCATCTAACTTGTTTGTGAAGGCGTCTGCATGTTTGCTAAATATGGTATTCGGGGCATTTGCCCTATATGTGCAAATAAAAATCGGGCGAATCTTTATACTACATATTCATCTCCAGAAAGGTAGATTGAGGTTTTAAAATTTGGTCGCTAATTGTCAATTGATAATAGGTCTCATTAAATTTGTCTACCCTTGCCCAGGAGTAAATGGCTATTTCTTCCCCAATTTTAAATTAAGTTCTCCCAGTTCCTGGACAGTTCTACACCATTTGCAATTGACTAAAAGTAGGTCTAACCAGTTCTCAGCTTTTGAGTTCAATGAACCAGACTAGTTCAGCTAAAATCTGGGATATGGTGCACTTGAAAGGTTAACACAAAAAAAGAATTACGCACTGCTTTCAGTCCAATAAAATGAATGGATAAAGAAAAATCAAGAGGAGGAGGGAAATAATAGGTGCTCAGCAAACATGTTGACCTCTCCTATCCACATCAAAATTTCCAGATTTGAAGGATCATAGATAACTGGAGGAGCATCTTCACAAAATTTACGCAATGCAGAGGCAAAAGCACTGGATGACTGAGGCTCTGAGATACCAGCAGCAAGAAACAATCTGAAAGCAGCAAATCAGCACAAAATGGACAAAAAGATATATGAATACAAAGAAATGATGCATATAGAAACTATCCTCCAAAAGAGTGACATGCAAGATGCATTCTTAGGAAATTAAATATACAAGAAGATCAGCTTGAATAGGAATTAGAAAGTCTATTATTTTCATAAGTGTATTTTTATTAAGAGAATAAGTTTGCAAATCCTTATTCTATTCCAATTATTAAAATATATTTAGTCTATTTAATGGACAATACGTTGAATAAGAGAACTGTCAGAATTTTTCATGCAAATAGTTGACAAAAAGTTTGTCAAAGACGAGTTTTCTAAACAGCAACCACAAGACATAGAAAGGGGAAGCACTATAGTAAAGGAAAATTGGATTTCCGCTGAGTTGTCCCTTATGTCGTCCAATGACTAGATCCTACAACAAAAAAACATACCAATTCAGTATCAGAGTTTGACGTCATGGACAACTCTATAGACTTGTCAAGCCAAGTGGATGTGTTGATGAGACACATCAAGCCGAGGCTGTCTATGGTGGAGGACCGCCAGCAGTCCAACGAAAAGTTCTTGAACTCGTAGATAGAGGAGATTTTACGAGAGTTGAAAG
The DNA here is from genome assembly GCA_027564335.1 of Erythroxylum williamsii. Lineage (NCBI taxonomy): Eukaryota > Viridiplantae > Streptophyta > Magnoliopsida > Malpighiales > Erythroxylaceae > Erythroxylum > Erythroxylum williamsii. The sequence goes on from JANITW010000007.1 coordinate 32,677,281, forward strand.
GGAGAAGTAAGAACGATGAGGTGGGCAACAATAGTTGTAGAGACCAAAGGGAGGAAAGAAGCCTTGGGCTAAATTAAAATTTCGTTCATATTATGGTACAAGCGATCCATTGATTTGGATCCATAAGTGCGAACAATTCTTTGAAAATTATCAAAAGCCTAAAAGGGAGGTAGGACTGGCAGCATTCCATCTTAATGGGAAGGCACAACAGTGGTTTCACAAAGTGAAGCAAGAGGAGGTAGGTATGGATTGGGGAACATTTGTGAAGCAATGTCAGCTGAAGTTTGGTCCTCCTATAAGCCTCAACCCCCTAGGTGAATTAGCCAACCTAAAGCAGATAGGAACGGTGGAAGATTATCAAAGGGAGTTCCAATCATTGCTGGCCTGAGCCAAAGGGCTCACTACGAAGCAAAAAATCAGCCTATTCACTGCTGGTATTATGGAAGGGCTGTGACTGGAAGTAGAATTGCAGCAATCTAATAGCTTAGGAGCTACTATGAATCTAGACTGCATTTATGATTAGAAATTAAGGAGAAGCCAAGTTGTTTTAGGAAGGAACCCTAAGGCAACACCTGTTGGGAGCAATCAGAAACAACCACCAGAGGGACAACTGCAGAGAAGGAAAATTCTTAGGCAGCATTCAGTATAGGGAGCATAAATACACTTGTTTTAAAAAGTTAACTAAGGCAGAGATGGAGGAACGAAGGGCAAAGGGGCTTCGCTTCAATTATAATGAAGATTCTATCGGTGACATAAATGTATGAAGTTGTTTTGGGTTGAATTGGTAAAATCCAAAGAAGAGGGTGACAGAGGGCCAGGATATCCAAGGTTACCATAAGTTCGAGCTTGAGGACAAGCTCTTTGTCAAAGGGGAAGTAATGATATGCAATATGCATTCTTAGGAAAGAAAATATATAAGAAGATAAACTTCATTAGGAAGTAATTGCCGTGATTCTCTTACCTAGGCCATAATCATCTTATCTAGGAATTCTATTATTTTTGTAAGCCTATTTTAATAGGAAAATAAGTTAGAAAACCCCTATTCTATTTTACTTCCTAAGAACTCTTAAAGTATTGAGCATTAGAAGGCATTCCAATGAATAAGAAAGCAGTCACAATTTTTTGTAAAAAAAGCTGACAAAAAACTTGTTGAGGACGAGTTTTCTAAACAGCAACCATAGGGCCTAAAAGGGGAGGAACTCTGGCAAAAGAAAAGAGGATTTCCCTATGAGTCGTCCTGTGACTAGGTCCTATACAAAAACACATATCAATGAGCTAGGTTGTGGAGATCTATGGAGCCAAGGAAACAGATCATTGATCATGATGCTAATTTGTTCACTATGGATAGAAATTGCATATAATTTAATCATAAAGCACACTTACAATAAGGGCCTGGCATCACTTTGAATGATAGGCATCCACTTGGAATACGAACCAATAACGTCTGCAACTGATCTACATACCTAAAGTTGAATAAGCATCTTAGATAGGCATAACAATAAGTCATATCTAAATGAATCTTTTTTTCTTTTTAGTGAAAGCATTATGATCGTACTTATGTTTACAAACAAGTTTAAAGGACAGAAAAGTTTACAAGGAGATATCAAGACATACAATACCCATAAATCCCTTAAGCCCATCAGTTGCCCTGTTGGACAAGATAGCCACCAACTGCATTATCACCGAGAAATCAAAGTTCCGGCTTTCCTGTAGGATGACTTCAGAGACCTTTCAAAATAGAAAGACAAAATTTCCTACTGTATTAAAATGTCTGCTCTGTAAAATAAAAAGTTGATTAACATAACCAAGCAACTTAAGCATTTCAACTTAATATTTAAGAGAATATGCACAATAGGTTTTATTAAACAATATGTTGAACAGTGTAATAACATTTACTCATGTAAGTCTCAACTAACGATGAACTTCATACTGTTAATATATCAATAAAAAAAAATTGATGTTAAAACCGAAAGATTAGACTAGGCAATAGCAGGAACGAACTGTAAGTAGATTATTATTCCAAGAATGTGCAGATGTCCTATAAAGTATAACGCATATTTGTTGCGTGTCCATAAGCCTGTATGTTGTCAATGCATGCACACTTCCTCATAATCACCCATCATTTGATGGTTTTCCAATAGAGTGAAATGTACATTTTCAGTGTTTGTATAATAGGTCATTTAACTAAGATGTAAATATAGACACCAATACATAAAACTATGTCGATGAACGAGGCATGCAATTTATGTGAAATTGTTGACGCCTGTACAATGACTATTAAAAACTAGAATTGACAAAAAGTTAAAACATTTTAAAAAGAAGACAACTAAGCTGAATTGAACCCAAACTGTGAGGACTAAAACATTTATCCTTTTTCATTATTTTGGATTTTGTATCCATTTTCCTTGAGCTACAATAGCTAGCATGATAGATAAAAATATACATTTGATGATCATTATACTTTTGCCTAATCCATATTGTTTTGTCTTAATCTGCCACTAATAAAAAAACATATCACTAAACCTTCAAGCACCAAAATAGATGTCAACTCCAATTATGATGGAAAACCTTGCTTAAAACATATTCTTGCTTTCTCAAACAAGTTGTCATTATGCTGTTAGATAAACTCAACACCAAGATTTCTTCCTTTCTTCTAAACCAAAAGGATAACAGTAAGTTTCAAAAATAAATTAAAATCGATCCCAACCTACATTACATTTTGTACATGGAATTTGAGTTATATTAACTTAGTAAATTTACTATAATGGAGTAATTAACCTGCTTCAAATTATCAAATATACCATGTACACAATAACTTTAAATTTAGAGAAATCAACAATATTTAGAGGTTTATTTAGTTGTTCCCTAGCACAGAGCTCATTTTACCAAAAATGAGACACATATGCATTCAGATAGCAAGTAGGCTTGAAGATTCATTTGTACAACTAATATTATGAAAATTCAACGATCTCTTTCAGAATTGGTTAAATTGGCCATATTTGAGCAACTATCTTGCATGCCTAAAATAAAATAACCATAATTCATAAGTTTGAATCTAGACTATCAAGAGCTCAACAATTGCATCCTTTCCAGAAGATTCACAAGATAACCCGAGGGTAAACTCATGCTAAGTTTAATGATTTTTAGTTCACTTATTTAAAAGCTAGCAGGCCCAATAATTATTTGTGATGTTTACCACTTTTAATATGACAAATGTTGATAGGTTCCTTACTCCATAATTTGTGTTCTACAACCAACTTAAACATTTCATAAGGGCATATTTAGATACAAGAACTGAATTCAATTTATTACTGATCCTATTTTTAAAGTGAACACAACAATATTGAACTTACAGAATCCTTCGTAGAATAGAATATCTAAATTTGTGTATAATTGACATATATATGTATTGGATGGTTGTAAGTATAGATATATGAGATGCTTTAACAAATAGTTCATGCAAAATCCCGAAGAATACTCATTAATTTTGCAAATTAAATTCCATAATGACGCTAAAAGGAGGTGTAAAGAAGCAACAGATTAAGACACTTATGTTAGCGATGCCTGTATTTAAGGCTTAACATCCATATAAGATTCAAGAACGAAGTGGATAAAGAATTATTTATGGGTTCAACAATCAAACAACCCTAGTTCTCTCTATGCTTCTAAACTGCATAACTTATGGTTTGACTTTAACCATCAACTATTGTGTTGTGGATGCCTTTATTGGGAAATCTTATACCAGAAAAGGACAGCGTCAGAGTTGATGTTCTTTTTAATTTCAGTTATTGTTTCTTATCCCGTAGGAAGTTTAGTAGTATAGGACTTTTATTATTACAATAAAACTGATCCTTATTTAAAGGAACAACATAGTTAGGAATTTGACAGATTCAAGACTCCTTTATCTGTAATATGACTGATCCTTATTTAAGAGGATAGAAGTTAAATAAAAGGGTAGTTCAGAGTTTAATCAAAAACAAGAGATTGGAGTTCTCTCTCATCGAACTCTAAGGTGTCAGTCTCCCTTGAATGAGTCTGAAATTCTATTCAAAATAGGTCGACAAAAGAATCGCAACAAAGGGAAGAGAGTTGAATTTGATTTCTCGCTCCATCACCTGATAACTCGATCCTACTCTCAGAGATATAATAATTTGGTATCAGAGCCAAACACAATGGGCGATGATAAACGGGCATTGCTTCAAGAAGAGAGGGCTGCTACGGAATCAATTGTGGAGGCTAAATTTTTGGATTTGAAGGACCGTTTGGAGAGTCACTTAAAACACATAACTCAATAGTTTCACGATCAGATGAGAAATCTGGTTTCTGATTTGAGCAAGACCACGATTGGGGATGGAGAGACTTGCAGCAATACGGTGAGACCAAGCCCGATATCTTCACCAACGATGGCAGGAACAAGTGCAAGACCACCTGAAAGAGTTTCCGCAACTGGAGGAGCTGTTCCACGATTCACAAAGCTGGATTTCCCTACTTTTGATGGCTCAGAGGACCCATTAATTTGGCTCCATCGTTGTGAGCAATTATTTGAAAACCAGCACACTAACGACATGGACAAGGTAAGTTTGGCAGCCTTTCACATGTTGGGAGAAGCACAATTTTTCTATTATCAACTGAAATTGAAAAGACGCATAACAAATTGGCATGACTTCTGTAACCAATGTTCACTTCGATTTGGCCCACCAGAAGGGAGTAACCCGTTAGGTGACTTAGTGAGTTTACAACAAACTGGAAGCATAGAACTATATCAGTGGCAATTTCAAGAGAAATTAGCAAGGGCTAGGGAATTTGTTCGGGCAGATCAACATGTGAGCTTATTCATGGCTGGCCTAGATGTCTCCATTCGACTGGACGTCCAACTACACAAGCCCATAGATTTAGCCACAGCCATGAGTCTCGCTTGAGCCTTTGAACAGAAACAACAACTGTTACATGCTGGAAATAACCGAAGATGGCAAGGGCAGATTACTAGCGTGGGATTGGGTTCTTTAAACTCACAACCAATCAACGCCCAGAAAAATCAAATAACCTCTGCAACTACGGGACCCTCCACAACACCGAAACACACTCCTTTCATCAGGCGGTTAAGCAGAGCGGAGATGGCAGAACGTCGTTCCAAGGGGATATGTTATAACTATGATGAACCCTATTCTACAACTCACCAATGCGCAAAATTATTTTGGTTAGAGCTGGGTGATATTGCAGAGGAAATGCCTGCAGAAATCATTGAAGAGCCTGGAGGGGAACTGGAAATTTCGTTACATGCTATTGCAGGCCAGACAAATGCCAAGACAATGCGACTACAAGCCATAATGAGTGGATAGCCCTTGTTGAGTTTGGTGGATTCGGGAAGTACTCACAATTTCATTAGTGAGACAGTGGCGCGTCGACTAGCCCTTCGGATAAGGCATTTACCTAATACCAGTGTGTCGGTTGCTAACGGAGAGAAAGTCCAGAGTCAAGGGGTTTGTTCTCGTCTTACCTTTTATATTGATGCACACGAATTTGTGGCTGATTTTCATGTTATCCCATTGGATGGTTTTGATATTGTCTTAGGAATTAAATGGTTACAAGAATTGGGACCCATTGTTTTGGATTTTGCGGCACTCACAATGAAGTTCACAGTGGAGGAGAGGACGATTATGCTTCAAGAACAGCAGGCGTATGTTGGGAAAAAACTGCATTCGATCGGTGAACCCTCCACAGTCGAGACTCTTTTAGCACAACTCTTGCTCGACTTTGATGATTTGTTTCAAGAACCCATGGGTTTACCGCCCCTTCGTCAATGTGATCATCGCATTTGCTTGCTACCTGGGTCTGCTTCAATAGTGGTGAGGCCGTATAGGTATCCCCATTTACAAAAAGATGAAATTGAACGGCAATGTTCTCAGATGCTTCAATAGGGGATCATTCGGCCTAGCAAATCTCCTTTCTCTTCACCAGTTTTGCTAGTTCCTAAGCAAGATGGAACTTGGCGTCTTTGTGTGGACTTTAGAGAATTGAACGCCAGCACGGTCAAAGATAAGTTTCCCATTCTGGTAGTTGACGAACTTCTTGATGAACTCCATGGCGCACGATACTTCACTAAGCTGGATTTGCGGTCAGGATATTATCAAGTGCGCATGTTTCTTTCAGATGTAGAGAAAACGATTTTCCGTACCCATCATGGCCACTTTGAGTTACTCGTTATGCCGTTTGGTTTGACAAACGCGCCATCCACTTTTCAAGCTCTCATGAACGAGGTATTTCATGCCCAATTACGCCGCTTTATGCTCGTTTTCTTTGATGACATCCTCATTCACAGCCGCACTTTGACGGATCATGTATCACATTTGCGAACTGTCTTTGACTTACTTCACGCTCATCAGCTTTACTTAAAGTGCTCTAAGTGCTCCTTTGCATCAGAACAAGTGGTGTATTTGGGACATGTAATCTCGGCAGTAGGTGTGGAAGTGGATAGGAGTAAAGTTCAAGCTATTTTAGATTGGCCACAACCACAGTCTCTTAGTTCTCTCCGTGGGTTTCTAGGGTTGGCAGGTTATTACCGTAAATTCATCCAGAATTATGGCGTATTGGCGGTACCCTTAACCAGTTTACTTAAAAAGAACACTTTCCAGTGGAACGACTTGGCCTTACAAGCCTTTGAGAACCTCAAACGGGCCTTGTCCACAGCCCCCATGTTACAATTGCCGAAGTTCGACGTCGAATTTGTGATAGAATGTGATGCTTCTGGCGAGGGTATTGGGGTTGTTTTACATCAAGAAGGGCACCCCATAGCTTTTTTCAGCCGTCCGCTGGCTGCCCGTCACAAAAAGTTGGCTGCATACGAGAGGGAGCTTATTGGCCTCGCTAAATTGGTCCAACATTGGAGGCAGTATCTATGGGGACAATCTTTCCTCATTCGGACGGATCATTATAGTTTAAAATATCTACTGGAGCAGCGACTGATTACACCACCACAGCAACATTGGCTCAGTAAATTGATGGGGTTTGATTTTCGAGTGGAATATCGCGCAGGCCATCTCAACAAAGTTGTCGATGCTTTATCACGACAATCAACAATAGATATGGCGATTTGTGCAATCAGTCAAACACGAGTATTATTACTTGAGAACATTCGGGATGAAGCCAAAGGGGCTGAAGCATTAAGGGAGCTTTATGTGCAAGCTGCAAAGGGAGAATTAGGATCCGATTGGGCTGTGTCTGATGAACTATTACTATACAAGGGCCGAATTTATCTTCTACCCACATTTGGGGTGATTTCCACCATTTTATCTGTCTATCACGATGGTACACATGAAGGTATCCAGAAAACCTTACACCAAATACGTGGGGATTTTTATTGGAAAGGTATGAAGACGGATGTGGCTGCCTATGTATCTGCTTGCACCACGTGTCAACGCAACAAGACCGACCATCTGAGCCCGGCTGGCTTGCTTCAACCGCTGCAGCTTCCTGTGCAGATATGGCACGATATATAGATGGATTTTGTGGATGGGTTACCGAAATCATGGAGTAAATCAATCTTGATGGTCGTGGTGGATCGCTTCTCTAAATACGCTCATTTCATCCCTCTAGCTCACCCTTATACAGCAGTTCGTGCGGCCCAAGTGTTCAATGAACAAATTGATAGCTCTTCGGGTCATAAACCTATATTGACTTATTCTAGGAGGAATAGGAGGCAGCAACAGAACATGGGCCACAAACCCATGGTCACATATTCCAGAAGGAAGAATAAGACAGAGCAGATAGTGAGTGATGAGTCAGCTAAAGGTTAAACTATGAGTTTGTTAGAATTAGTTGGAGGAGAGAGGAGCTAGTAGCGAATGGGAGGGGAGAGAGCATGTAAGGAAAGGGGGTAGTACAGGAGGGTATCTTTTCACCTTGTATTATCTCAGCAGAAAAGCTTGAGGAGTCATGGTTGGTTGGTAGCACTGGTTCTTGTAGACCCAATGAGGCTTTTGCTAAATATTAATAAAATCATTACTATCATCCATTTGCTTATCATTGGTGCTTTCATTGAGAGCGCTCCGATGCATGCAAACTAGAATGCATCACAGAAATGGGAAGCAATGGATGCCCGAATGCTAGCGGTGGAGACTAAGCTGTTGGATCATACAGCTCAAATGGGGAACTTGCATAAGGGGGTCGACGACCTCTCCAGGGCGTTAGCGGCGATGCACGCCGAGATGCGAGAGGGGTTCCAACGCCAGACTGTACAACGATCGCTAGAGGCAGGGTCTAGTTCCGTTGATCGTCGGAAGTTGGTACAGACGGCAGAAGGGGGAAGCGGTGTAACCTCCATGACGTCGGAAGAGTATCAGCTCTGAGCCAAACGAATAGAGCTCCCTCCATTCCAAGGTGACGACCCAGTAGGGTGGGTCTCACATGCGGAAATGTATTTTGTAGTTCAAGGCACCCCACCCGAGCTTCGGGGACAGCTGGCTCAAATCTGCATGGAAGGCATGACTTGGCACTGGTTCAAGGTTCTCTTAGCATTGAGACCAGAGTTGGATTGGGAGACTTTTAAGAGGGCCTTGTTCGATCGGTATGGAGATAATTACATCGGGAATCCATTTGCCCAGCTGAAGGCGTTGACGCAACAGGGTATTGTGGATGAATACGTGGAAACTTTTGAGATGTTGATGGCTCAGGTTCCCCCTCTTCCCGAAGACCAGTACATGGGTCTCTTCTTAGGTGGATTGCGAGATGACATAAGGCTAGAGGTTTTGGCTTTGGACCCTTCGTCCTGCTATAAGATGATCTCCATCGCACACGCGATCGAGCGCAAACTAGCTCCACCAGTGACCACTAAGCCGATAGCGAGCTGGAGACCCGGAAACGTTCCCTAGATCAGACCCACCAACTCGACCATGGGTGGTCGTCATTGGGATGGCATGCGGCCCAACATGGTCCGAACCCCCGCGCCTCCACCTGGTGGACCTGCACGCCGACCTAGTGTAGAGAGAGTTGTCGAGGACCGACAAAAGGGGACCTGAAGCCTCTCCTATCAGGAGTTGATGGACCGAAGAGCTAAAGGCTTATGTTTTAAATGTGGACAGCGTTATAGCCCTACCCACGTCTGCCTAGACAAACACTTGAGACTTCTGATTTGGGAAGGGGATGACGAAGAAGATAGGCCTCCTTCAGGCGTCGGGGATAGGGAGGAGACCAATCCAGGAGAGGCTTGGGAAATGGTATGTCACGTAGCTGAATACGGGGAGATTGTCTAGTCTAAAACCCTTAAAGTTGAGGGCAAGTTGGCGGGAGTTCCTATCTTGCTCCTCATTGACAGTGGGGCAAGCCATAATTACCTTTCGCAAGACTTAGTAGCTACCTTAGGTCTGAATGTAACTCCAACCGAATCTTATGGAGTTAAGGTGGGTAATGGAACAAAATGTTTCTCACAAGGTCGGTGTAAGGGACTTGTGGTGCTAGTTAGGAATGTGGAACTACTGCTTGATGCTTACATTCTTCAGTTGGGGGGAATTGATTTGGTTTTAGGTGCAGAATGGTTGGAGACCTTAGGATAAGTTAGAGCAAATTTCAAGCAGAAAACAATGAGCTGGGGGTTTGAACACGGAAAAGAGATTGTTACCTTGAGAGGGCAAGGCTGCACGCAGTCCCAACCAACTTTTGCCTTGCAAGGAGTACTTCAGTCTATTGCAATGGAGGTTCAGAATGAACAGCAGGAGGGTGAGATTAATGTGTTGGTTTCAGAAAATAGAACCACCTTAACTCCGGGTCAAATGCAGGAATTAACTTCAGTGTTACAAGCCAACAAACCAGTGTTTCAGGAACCCAAGGGTATCCCTCATTCGAGGGGGCATGTTCATGCTATTACTCTATATAATGGGACCAATCCAGTAAGTGTACGTCCTTACAGGTATGCCTACCTCCATAAGGATGAGATTGAGAAACAAGTCAGGGAATTGCTTGCATCAGGAGCAATCAGACATAGCACCGGTCCTTTTTCCAGTCCAATGATTCTAGTTAAAAAGAAGGACAATTCTTGGAGGATGTGCGTAGATTATCGCACTCTAAACAAGGTAACCATTCCTGATAAGTTTCCAATTCCCACTATCCATGAGCTTATTGATGAATTACATGGTTCCAAGTATTTCTCTAAGATTGACTTGAAGTCCGGTTTTCAACAAATACGAATTCAATCCGAAGATGTTTATAAAACAACTTTTCGGACTCATGAGGGCCATTATGAGTACTTAGTAATGCCCTTCGGACTTATGAATGCTCCTTCAACCTTTCAATCTACTATGAATTCGGTTTTTAGGCCATTCCTAAGGAAGAGTGTACCTGTATTTTTTGACGACATTTTGATCTATAGTGAGAGTTGGCAGCAACACCTCACACATTTGGAGCAAGCATTGCAACTGTTAACCGACCACAACTTCTTTGCAAATCAGAAGAAATGTGTGTTTGGACAACAGTCCATTGAGTACTTGGGGCATGTTATTTCAGCTGAGGGTGTAGCAATGGATCCTACCAAGATTCAGGTAGTTAAAGATTGGCCGACACCCAAGAATGTCACCGGAGTAAGAGGGTTTATTGGTCTCACCGGGTATTATCGAAAGTTTATCAAGGATTATGGGAGGATAGCTCAGCCCCTTACTGAACTGACCAAGAAGGACAATTTTTCTTGGAATTCCAAAGCTCAAGAAGCTTTTGAACAGCTAAAGAAGTGTCTCACTTCTTTTCCGGTCCTTACTCTTCCTGATTTTTCTAAGGAGTTTATTGTTGAATGTGATGCCTCAGGTTTTGGGTTAGGGGCTGTCCTTATGCAGGACAATAAGCCAATTGCTTATTTTAGCAAAGCTCTTTCTGTTTCCGCCAAGACGAAATCAGTATATGAGAAGGAGATTATGGCTTTAGTGCTAGCCATACAGCATTGGAGGCATTACCTTTAGGGAAGAACTTTCAAGGTATATACCGACCACAAGACCCTCAAGCACCTCTTACAACAGAGGTTAAATACACCTGATCAGTATCACTGGCTATCTAAGTTGATGGGCTTCCAATTTGAAGTATTTTATAAGCCGGGAATAGAGAATAAGGCAGCAGATGCCCTTTCACGTGTGACTGGAGAATCAGAATTTCACCATCTTGTCTCATTTCCCCAGTGGATTGATTCTGCTAAAGTGCAAGAGGAGTATCAACAGGATCCACGATTGGCTGAAATTCTCCAGCACCTCCAAGCTAATTCCCCATCTAAAGGGGAATTTCACTTATCAGGAGGGTTGCTGTTCAAGGGCAGCAAGTTGGTTTTGTCCCAAACCTCTTCCCTTATCCCAGATTTCTTACAAGAATTCCATTCTACACCTACTGGAGGACATTCCGGGTTTATCAAGACCTACAAACGGATAGCTGGGTGTTTGTATTGGGCAGGAATGCGTAGACAGATTCTGCAATATGTGAAGGAGTGTGAGGTTTGCCAACGACACAAGTATCAAACCCTTGCACCAGCAGGGTTACTCCAACCTCTTCCAATTCCCAATTCAGTTTGGGAGGACATTTCGATGGACTTCATCACCGGATTGCCAAAAAGCCATGGATTTGAGGTCATTATGGTGGTAGTGGATAGGTTATCGAAGTATGCACATTTTGTCCCTCTCAAGCACCCTTTTACTGCCAAGATAGTCGCTGATTGCTTTGTTAAAGAAATTGTGAGGCTCCATGGCATTCCGAAGAGCATTGTTAGTGACCGCGATCCTATCTTTGTTAGTAATTTCTGGAGGGAACTTTGGAAGTTACAAGGCACAATTCTCCGGATGTGCACCTCTTATCATCCGCAAACGGATGGACAATCCGAGGTCGTAAATAGATGTCTCGAGACCTATCTTCGGTGTTTTGTCTCTGAACAACCGAAGCAATGGCATACTTGGCTTTCATGGGCTGAATTCTGGTACAACACCTCATTTCATTCAGCCACTTCTACAACCCCTTTCGAGGTGGTGTATGGTAGACCTCCTCCTACAATCCCTCATTTTCTCATTGGGGAATCTATGATTGATGCTGTGAATGGTGTGCTGATTGACAGGGACGAGGCCTTAAGGCAACTTAAATTCCATCTGGCTAGAGCTCAGCAGGTAATGAAATCTACAGCGGACACTAAACGTCGGGATGTTCAGTTGGAGGTCGGAGATTGGGTCTATGTAAAGCTTCGACCCCATAGACAAACCTCCGTTGCACGATGCATCTGTCCCAAGCTTTCAGCCAGGTTCTATGGAC
>JANITW010000007.1:32689641-32712543 GCA_027564335.1 Erythroxylum williamsii
GGATTATGGGAAGTTGGCTCAGCCCCTTACTGAATTGACCAAGAAGGACAATTTTTCTTGGAATTCCACCACACAAGGAGCTTTTGACCAGCTGAAGAAGTGTCTAACTTCTTTTCCAGTTCTTACTCTTCCAGATTTCTCCAAGGAATTTATTGTTGAGTGTGATGCCTCCGGGTTTGGGTTGGGGGCGGTTCTCATGCAAGATCATAAGCCTATTGCTTACTTTAGCAAGGCTCTTTCTGCCACGGCTAAGGCCAAATCCGTTTATGAGAAGGAGATCATGGCATTGGTGCTTGCCATACAACATTGGAGACACTACCTTTTGGGGAGGTCTTTCAAGGTTTACACCGACCACAAGACCTTGAAGCATCTCTTGCAGCAAAGGTTAAATACTCCTGACCAATATCATTGGCTGTCCAAGTTGTTGGGCTACCAATTTGAAGTATTTTATAAGCCAGGGGCCGATAACAAGGCAGCAGATGCCTTGTCACGTGTGAATGGCGAACCTGAGCTTTATCATCTTGCTTCTTCTCCTCAGTGGGCTGATTCGGGTAAACTGCAGGAGGAGTATCTGAAGGATCCTCAGTTGGTTGACATCCTGCAGGCTCTCCAATCTAACCCAACAGCTGATGGAGAGTATCGTTTGTCTGGGGGGTTGCTGTTTAAAGGCAGTAAGTTAGTCTTGCCCCGAAATTCCTCCCTTATTCCAGAATTTTTGCAAGAATTCCATTCTTCTCCTCTTGGAGGACACTCTGGGTTCACCAAGACCTATAAACGGATAGTGGGATGCTTGTATTGGCCTGGCATGCGTAAGCAGATACTACAGTTTGTGAGGGAGTGTGAGGTCTGCCAACGTCACAAATATTTAACCCTTGCTCCAGCAGGGTTACTCCAACCCCTCCCCATTCCCAATGCTGTTTGGGAAGACATTTCAATGGACTTTATAACTGGGTTGCCAAAGAGCCAAGGTTTTGAGGTGATTATGGTGGTCGTGGATAGGCTATCGAAGTATGCGCACTTTGTTCCGCTCAAGCACCCTTTTACTACCAAGGTTGTAGCGGATTGTTTTGTCAAGGAAATAGTTAGACTCCATGGAGTTCCGAAGAGCATTGTAAGTGATCGCGATCCCATCTTTGTCAGTGGTTTTTGGAAGGAGCTTTGGAAGTTACAAGGCACGGTTCTACACATGAGTACCTCTTACCATCCGGAAACGGACGGACAAACCGAAGTGGTGAATCGTTGTCTTGAGACCTATCTTCGCTGTTTTGTTTCTGAACAGCCCAAACAATGGCATACTTGGCTTTCATGGGCCGAATTTTGGTACAACACCTCTTTTCACTCCGCCACTTCTACCACCCCGTTTGAAGTAGTATACGGTCGACCTCCTCCTACCATTCCGCATTTCCTCATTGGGGAATCTATGGTCGATGCTGTGAATAGGGTGCTGATTGATCGAGATGAAGCTCTACGGCAGTTAAAATTCCATCTTGCTAAGGCTCAGCAAATCATGAAATCTGCAGCAGATGCTAAGCGGCGAGATGTTCAGTTGGCAGTAGGTGATTGGGTCTTTGTCAAGCTTCGACCCCACAGACAAACTTCAGTAGCACGTCGAGTTTATCCTAAGCTTTCAGCCCGTTTCTATGGACCCTTTCAGGTGTTGAATCGTGTGGGAAATGTTGCCTATAAGCTGGCCTTACCGGATACATCCCGAGTTCATCCGGTCTTTCACATTTCTCAGCTTAAGAAGGTAATAGGCGATCATGTACCTGAGCCTGTTCTTCCTGCTGGCCTTGAGGTTGACTCCAACGAACCTACTGCACCCGAAGCCATTCTTGCTGAGCGAACGGTCCAGAAAAATAATGAACCAATGGTCGAGTGGTTAGTATTGTGGAAGGGGAAACCAGTGGAAGAAGCTTCCTGGACAGCTGCTGCACATCTGCAGCAACAGTATCCTTCCTTCTGCCTTGAGGACAAGGCAAATTTTGTAGAGGGTGGAATTGATAGTTCCTTGGGTCATAAGCCTATCTTGACTTACTCTAGGAGGCATAGGGGGCAGGGGCAACACATGGGCCCTAAACCCTTGCTCACATATTCCAGAAGAAATGTGAGGAGAGAGCCCACTGTGGGTGAGGGAGGTGAGGATTCGGTTAGGGGAGTTAGTTAGAAGAAAGAGAGAAGACTATGTAAGGGAGGAGAGAGGGTAGTGCAGGGGGTATCTGAACATTCTTGCATTGTACTCGGCTGAAGGCTGAGAGGGCCATTAGTGGCTGAAGCTAGTCCTTGTAGAATATACTACGAGGCTAAGCTATACTATCAATAATAATATTCCTTATTTCTCATCCATTGCGTATCATTGGTGCTTTCATTGAGAGCCCGGTGTATGCAAACGAGAATGGCACAACAAAAATGGGAAGCGATGGATGCCCGTATGACAGCAGTGGAGTCGAAGTTGATGGATCACACAGTTCAATTGGGAAGCTTACACAAAGGTGTTGACGACCTCTCAAGAGCATTAGCGGCGATGCACGCCGAACTACGAGAGGGATTCCAACGTCAAGCTGCTCACCAAACACCGGAGGCGGGTTCTAGTTCGGTGGATCGTGGGAAGTCGATGCCCACGGTGTTGGAAGGCAGTGGTGTCACCTCCATGCTAACGGAGGAGCACCAACTCCGCGCCAAAAGGATAGAGCTCCCTCCATTCCAAGGTGACGACCCGATAGGATGGGTCTCTCGTGCCGAACTATACTTCACCGTCCAGGGAACTCCACCGGAGCTACGCATTCAGCTAGCACAGATTTGTATGGAGGGAATGACGTGGCATTAGTTTAAGGTCCTTCTTGCGTCGATGCCCGAACTGGACTGGGAGACATTTAAGAGAGCTCTGTTTGATCGGTATGGTGACCACTTCAGCGGGAATCCATTTTCTCAGCTGAAGACGTTGACACAGCAGGGAACGGTGGACGAGTATATAGAAAAGTTTGAGATGCTGGCAGCTCAGATTCCTCCTCTTCCAGAAGATCAGTATACGGGATTCTTCCTTGGAGGATTGATAGAGGACATACGATTGGAGGTTCTGGCGTTGGACCCCTCCTCTCCTTATCGATTGATCGCAGCAGCACGAGCTGTGGAGCGGAAGCTCAATCCTTCGATGCAATATACATCGTCCATGGGCTGGAGACCCACGGGTGCTCCACGGGTCGGGCCTTCAAACCCGACAGTAGGAGGTCGCACATGGGTCGGTGCACGACCCGGACCAGTACGATCCCATGGGCAAGTCCATACGCAAGTCGGCAGGGATTCATTTTCGGGAGGGAACAAAGAGGAGGATGCTGGTCGGCGTCATGGGGTTGACAGAGCTACTGACGGTCGTCCAAGGGTGTCCGAAACCTTTCTTACCAAGAATTGCTGGACCGTAGGGCTAAAGGCTTGTGCTTCAAATGTGGCCAGCACTTCGGCCCCAGACACATTTGCCCCGATAAACACCTTCGCCTACTGACTCTGGAAGAAAACGAAGGAGAAGAGGGGTTACCGTCAGGGAAGGGAGAAGGAGATGAGACCGAGTTGGGAGAAGCTTGGGAAATGGTTTGTCAGGTGGCTGAGTATGGGGAAATTGTTCAGTCCAAAACACTTAAAATTGAAGGTAAGTTGTCGGGAGTCCCAATCTTGCTTCTCATTGATAGTGGAGCTAGCCACAATTATCTTTCAGCAGACTTGGTAGCCACCTTAGGGCTGAGTGTAACTCCGACCGCATCCTATGGAGTTAAGTTGGGTAATGGAACGAAATGTTTCTCCCAAGGGCGGTGCAAGGGACTTGTGGTGCAAGTAGGGAATGTGGAGTTACTGCTTGATGCATATATTCTCCAGCTGGGTGCAATTGATTTGGTCCTAGATGCAGAGTGGTTGGAGACCCTTGGTGAAGTTAGGGCAGATTTCAAGCAGAAAACATTGAGTTGGGGGTTTGAACACGGGAAGGAGGTTGTTACCTTGCGGGGACAGGGCTGTAAGCAGTCCCAACCCACTTCAGCCCTGCAAGAAGTACTTCAGTCTGTTGCAAGGGAGGTTCACAATGATCAGCAGGAGGTTGAAGTTAATCTGCTTGACTCCAAAAATAGAGCTCTCTTGACTCCAAGCCAACTGCAGGAATTAACTTCAGTGTTACAAGTCCATCGACTTGTGTTTCAGGAAACGAAGAGTCTCCCTCCTTCGAGGAGGCATGATCATGCTATTACCCTATGTAATGGGTCCAATCCAGTGAGTGTCCGTCCTTATAGGTATGCCTATCACCATAAGGATGAGATTGAGAAACAAGTCCGAGAATTACTTTCTTCAGGTGCAATCCGACATAGCACCAGTCCTTTTTCTAGTCCAGTAATCCGAGTTAAGAAGAAGGACCATACTTGGAGGATGTGTGTAGATTATCGCGCTTTAAACAAGGTAACCGTTCCTGATAAATTTCCCATCCCCACCATCAATGAGCTTATTGATGAGTTACATGGTTCCAAGTTTTTCTCTAAGATTGATTTGAAGTCCGGTTTCCACCAAATCCGCATTAAACCCGAAGATGTACATAAAACAACGTTTCGGACCCATGAGGGCCACTATGAATACTTGGTTATGCCCTTTGGACTTATGAACGCTCCATCCACCTTTCAATCAACCATGAATTCGGTTTTTAGGCCACTTTTAAGGAAGAGTGTGCTTGTATTCTTTGATGATATTCTGATCTATAGTGGTAGTTGGCAGCAACATCTCACACATTTGGAGCAAGCATTGCAACTGTTATCCGAACACCACTTCTTTGCAAATCAGAAGAAATGTGTATTTGGACAACAGTCCATCGAGTATTTGGGGCATGTTATTTCAGCTGAGGGTGTAGCAATGGATCCTACCAAGATTCAATGTGTTAAAGATTGGCCGATACCTAAGAATGTTACCAGGGTAAGAGGGTTTCTTGGTCTCACCGGGTATTATCGAAAGTTTATCAAGGATTATGGGAAGATAGCTCAACCCCTTACTGAACTTACCAAGAAGGACAATTTCTCTTAGAATTCCACAGCTCAAGAGGCCTTTGAACAGCTAAAGAAGTGTTAACTTCTTTCCCGGTCCTTACTCTTCCTGATTTTTCTAAGGAGTTTACTGTTGAGTGTGATGCCTCGGGTTTTGGGTTGGGGTTGTCCTTATGCAAGAGAATACGCCTATTGCTTATTTCAGCAAGGCTCTTTCTGCTTCTGCCAAGACCAAATCAGTATATGAGAAGGAGATTATGGCCTTAGTGCTAGCCATACAACATTGGAGGCATTACCTTTTGGGGAGAACCTTCAAAGTATATACCGACCACAAGACCTTAAAGCACCTCTTACAACAGAGGTTAAACACACCTGACCAATATCATTGGCTGTCCAAGTTGATGGGCTTCCGATTTGAAGTGTTTTATAAGCCGGGAGCAGAAAACAAGGCAGCAGATGCCCTATCACGTGTGACTGGAGAACCAGAATTTCACTATCTTGTTTCGTCCCCTCAGTGGATTGATTCTGCTAAAGTGCAAGAGGAGTATCAAAAGGATCCACGGCTGGCTGAAATTCTGCAGAACCTCCAAGCTAATCCACCATCCAAAGGGGAGTTTCACTTGTCAGGAGGGTTGCTGTTCAAGGGCAGCAAGTTGGTCTTGTCCCAAATCTCCTCCCTTATCCCAGATTTCTTGCAAGAATTCCATTCTACACCTACTGGATGACACTCCGGGTTTACCAAGACCTATAAACGGATAGCTGGTTGTTTGTACTGGGCAAAAATGCGTAGGCAGATTCTGCAATTTGTGAAGGAGTGTGAGGTTTGCCAACGACACAAGTATCAAACCCTTGCTCCAGCAGGGTTACTCCAACCTCTTCCTATTCCCAATTCAGTTTGGGAGGACATCTCGATGGACTTCATCACGGGGTTGCCAAAAAGCCATGGATTTGAGGTCATTATGGTGGTAGTGGACAGGTTATCGAAGTATGCACACTTTGTCCCTCTCAAGCACCCTTTTACTGCCAAGGTAGTAGTTGATTGCTTTGTTAAGGAGATAGTGAGACTCCATGGCATTCCGAAGAGCATTGTAAGTGACCGCAATCCCATCTTTGTTAGTAATTTCTGGATGGAACTTTGGAAGTTACAAGGCACGGTTCTCTGAATGAGCACCTCTTATCATCCGAAAACGGATGGTCAATCCGAAGTAGTAAATAGATGTCTTGAGACCTATCTTCGGTGTTTTGTTTCTGAACAACCGAAGCAAAGGCATACTTGGCTTTCGTGGGCTGAATTTTGGTACAACACCTCCTTTCACTCCGCAACTTCTACAACCCCTTTTGAGGTGGTGTATGGTCGACCCCCTCCTACAATCCCTCTTTTTCTTATTGGGGAGTCTATGATTGATGCTGTTAATGGTGTGCTGATTGACAGAGACTAGGCTTTAAGGCAACTTAAATTCCATCTTGCTAGGGCTCAACAAGTAATGAAATCTACTGCGGATACTAAACGCCGAGATGTTCAGTTGGAGGTAGGAGATTGGGTCTATGTAAAGCTTAGACCGCACAGACAAACTTCCGTTGCACAGCGAATCTGCCCTAAGCTTTCAGCCCGGTTTTATGGGCCCTTCCAAGTGCTAACTAAAGTGGGAAATGTTGCCTACAAGTTAGCTCTTCTGGATACTTCCCGAGTTCATCCGGTATTTCACATTTCTCAGCTAAAAAGGGTGGTAGGAGACCACATGCTTGAACCTACTCTTCCCCCTGGTCAAGAGGTAGACTCCATCGAGCCTACTGCTCCGGAAGCCATCCTTGCAGAACGTACAATCCAGAAGAATCAAGAGCAGATTGTCGAATGGTTAGTGTTGTGGAAGGGGAAGCCAATTGAGGAAGCTTCCTGGACAGCTGCTGTCCAATTGCAGCAGCAGTATCCTTCTTTCTGCCTTGAGGACAAGACAGATTTCGCAGGAGGCGGAATTGATAGCTCTCTTCGGGTCATAAACCTATATTGACTTATTCTAGGAGGAATAGGAGGCAGCAGCAGAACATGGGCCACAAACCCATGGTCACATATTCCAGAAGGAAGAATAAGACAGAGCAGATAGTGAGTGATGAGTCAGCTAACGGTTAGACTATGAGTTTGTTAGAATTAGTTGGAGGAGAGAGGAGCTAGTAGCGAATGGGAGGGGAGAGAGTATGTAAGGAAAGGGGGTAGTACAGGAGGGTATCTTTTCACCTTGTATTATCTCAGCAGAAAAGCTTGAGGCCATGGTTGGCTGGTAGCACTGGTTCTTGTAGAACCTACGAGGCTTTTGCTAAATATTAATAAAATCATATACTATCATCCATTTGCTTATCACAAATCGTCCGTTTACATGGCTTACCTGAAACTATTACTTGTGATAGGGATGTCGTCTTCACTAGTGCATTTTGGAAGGAGCTCTTTCGTTTGCAAGGTACGAAACTTCAATTCTCTACAGCTTACCACCCTCAGACCGATGGGCAAACAGAGGTAGTCAATCGCACGGTTGAAATGTATCTTCGGTATTTTGTGGGAGATTTTCCAAAAAAGTGTCGCCTGGATATCGTGGGCGGAATATTGTTATAATACTTCTTTTCACTCCGCTCTTCAGACCACTCCTTTTAAGGTGGTCTAAAGTCGTGATCCACCTCGTTTGCTATCTTACATAGCGGGTTCTTCTCGGGTTGACGCGGTGGACAAGGCCTTGGTAGATAGGGACAAGGCTTTGCAGGACATTAGAGAACGTTTATCCCAAGCACAACAGCGAATGAAGACTTATTATGACAAGGGGCATCGCGACGTGGAGTTTTCGGTTGGTGACTTAGTTTGGCTTCGACTACATGCCCATCGACAATGCTCCTTAGGAACTCCAGGATTTACCAAGTTATCTCCTCGTTTCTACGGCCCCTTTCCAGTCATTCGCAAGATTGGGTCCGTGGCGTATGAACTCCATCTTCCTCCAGACAGCGTCATTCACAATGTTTTCCATGTTTCTTTATTAAAAGCATTCAAAGGAACCCAACCTGCTGTCTCCCTTGAATGAGTCTAAAATTCTATTCAAAATAGGTCGACAAAAGAATCGTAACAAAGGGAAGAGCGTTGAATTTGATTTCCCGCTCCATCGCCCGATAACTCGATCCTACTCTCAGAGATATGACATATTGTTTTATCTACTTGTAAACAGATCAATTGTAATAATTATAACCATAAATGTTCACTCTTGGTAAAAGATGAATAACAGTAAAAGGTGCTCTGCAATTGAAAATCCTAGAGAATTATCAAAAATACTAATTACTAAAGATCACTTATAAAACAGTTGGGATTAGAAATTGAGTTCCTAAGTGCCTTTGGGTTAAGGATCAAACCTCAACTGTGAACTCAAATAGTATATGTCGTTGTTGAAGACCTTGTAAATTCTGTATATTTCTATTATTTTTATCTTCTTATGCTAGGATATTCTTTGTATCATAATATAATAATTTTACGGTATTCAGAAAAACTATATTATCATATTATGGAATATTGCACTGTGCTACTATTATAATGGAAGAGGTAAACCTAAAGAAAAATATACACCCGATTATCCTTGTGGTTTTGTTCCCATGCATGTAGGTCATAAGTGGTAGAGTTAAACCTCTTGTTCATTCTTCTCTTTACCCTTTCTCCTTTATTTTACCCACACATGGTATCAAAACCTATTTTCGCGTGGTATGATAGCTATTTTCACAATTCTTCTATAGTTTATTAGCCACTTGTTCACATTTTTATGTTAGAACTTAAATTGGCAAGGTCTGGTAGGTTCACAATCCACAATTCCTCTTATAACACAAAAACTTTAAATTTGTAGATGGTTAGCTTATCAATTTACAAGTTAAAGTCGTAAATTATGGTGAGACAAATTCAACCAAAAAGCAACCTCTTAAGAAATATAATTCCAAAAGATTTACAAAACCTATGCTTACCACATTTAGAGCAAACAATTTGCTCTCCACCTCCTTCCAAGGTATTGGCATATTTTCCCAACCAGCGAAGCCAAGCTACAACAAATTGGTAGAATAAACCATGAACATATTTACCAATAACAATTTAAACTGAATACATAAGTCTTGAAAATGATATAAGCAAACTCCATAAACTATTTTTTAACCAAAAACAATAAACTACAAAGTCTCTGTAGCCTAATTCTACCCCAAGACTAAATAAAAATGTTCAATAAGAGATCTCACTCAATTTGCATTTAACAAGGAATGCAGGAACATTAGATACTCGCATATAAATCTAAACTCAGTTCAAATGAGCTTCCAATGGCCCAACAAACTACAGTCAAGGACTACAAAAAGACCATAACCCTTAGCCCTCAATTCACCCATTTTATTCAGTATTTTAATGATAGAACTCAATTAGAAATGGATGAATTACTGGAAGAAAATGAATAGAATGGATCAAAATGATCCCCTCAATTCAATAATGTGTATTAGTATTCTGTACGTATCTATTCGGTCACAGCTGAAGTAAAAGCAAGCCTATATGAGGGGCTGCTACCTCCCTAACTCTACTCTCACTATCGTGTTCAAGCATGTCCCTTCTATATGCCGTTCCTGTCCTTTTATATCTCTTCCTTTCCCAATTATTAGCTGACACCTGTCTCCCTTTTGTAACAAACTCACGTGCTATGGTTCAACAACTTCTTCTTGCGCCTACTGTATACGAATGGCATTCTAACTCTATCATTTAATTGCCAAAAACAGAGTTTAGGTCCAAAAATGCAATATTGTTGGAAGCAGGGAAAGCTCTAAGTAAGAATAGCACACAAAAAGCACAGTGTAACACAAACCTAAAAAGGTATACAATCCTCATTAGTAAAACCTAACAGCAGAACAAATTGCAATGTCAGGTACGCACTTGTATATCATCAATCAATCTAAATTTTGACAAGAGAAACAGATAAACAAGGACATAAGGGAGGAAAAGGAGACCATATTTCGTGCCAATTGCTTGTTTATAGAACTTGATGAATATCATAGAGATTTTGATATTTAGTGTAAGAATATTATTATTGTACTATAATATAAGAATACTTTCTACATCCCTTTCTACTAAAACAACTATATAGTATCGTATCGACTATTACACATAAATGGGCTAAACATAATGAAAACATCTTAGCATTAAACCAATATGTATATTCTTCTTCCTTCCCTTTTTTCTTTCTGTCTTTTATCCCTATTTCCATATGGTACAAAAGTTGTACAACATAATCCTGTAGCTAAATTTTGACCACATAAACCTATCTTTATCTCTTATTCTTTAGAAGCTAATGTTTTTATCCTGTAACCTGAAGCTTTGTTTCTGTTAGAGATTATAATTTGATTATCTTTAGGGATTATAAGTGCAACTTACCTTATACGAATAAAATAATCTAGTATATAAAGGGAGTGAGAGATGCTGATTTCTACAAGCTCTTCCCATCTGTTTTCTTAATTCACATCATGGTATCAGAGCAAGTTTTCTTATCTTGTCTCTAATTCCTTTTTCCTTCATTCTTCGTAATCGAAACTCATACCCAAACCTTTCTCACAAAAATAAAACTAACATTGACAATCTAATCACAGAAACACCTCAAGCAACCACCAACGGCCAAGTCAGAGGAAAAGGTGACACCAACGAGTGTCCCACGTGCCCCCAGTCACCACCGACAGCCGCTCTCTTCAACCGGCGCATGTAGCCCAAGTGCCACCTTCTGGTGATGTTCTATTGACCCTACTGCCATGGATTGAGTCGCGCCAACTCCAGAAACCTGTTGGTGATGTGTTTTTCAGCTTGTAATTGCTGGAAACTAGGTTGTAATTAACCTTAGTCAGTGATGTATTTTCTGCCTTTAATAGGACAAATAGAAGAATTATTAACTAGTAGCTAAAAACACAAAATTAGGAAGTATGACTAACAATAGGCTGCTGGAATATCACGTTTTAAGGTTGAATTTTGGCTAGGGATGCAGAATTTTCAAATTTTGTAAAACTGGGAATTTAAGGTTTAATTGCTGGAAATTCAGCCTTAGGATTTCAGGGTGATGAAAATCATAACAGTGATTTAGGAGTTATTTCTTAATCATAAAACAGGAAACAAGAGGATATCAAGGATATTTATTTTAGTAAATTGCTGT
This sequence comes from Erythroxylum williamsii, assembly GCA_027564335.1. Taxonomy (NCBI): domain Eukaryota; kingdom Viridiplantae; phylum Streptophyta; class Magnoliopsida; order Malpighiales; family Erythroxylaceae; genus Erythroxylum; species Erythroxylum williamsii. The sequence goes on from JANITW010000007.1 coordinate 32,700,830, forward strand.
AAATAGGGGATATTGATGTAAATAGGAAATATTTTAGTTACCTAAATTAAGCTAGGACTAGTGTATATATTCAAAGGAACTTGTCATGCAAAATAAAGAAAAAAAAAAAGATCACTTCTTTCTTCATGGTATCAGAGCCCAGGACGCTGTAACTCCTGGTTTCTTTTTTTCCTGACACTTACTTGGCCTTCATTGCCAATAGTGCCTTCTAGAAAACAGATGTCTGAATCTGTAATGTAAATCCTATTACAATGGAAATTCTATAAATCCTACACAACTAGGATAACATATCTAAGTAAGAATAACATAATATTGCTATAAATCCTATTGCTACAAATTCTATAAATCCTATTGTAATCTTTGTATTTGCATTTTCTTCTTTCTCTTTATTATCTCTAATTTCAAATAGTAGCAAAGTTAATTTAGCATAATGAATAACAGATCCAAATGCTAAACTATTAAATAATAATCACATCACGTGCCCTCACTAGCCACTTCCCAAAATGAAGCTACAAGAAAAATTACACAACATTTCTACATGACTCAACTACCTCAACAAAGTCCCCTACATTTTGAGAAGGCTTTATGCCTAAGCCAAGCAAACTATTGTCTAACATACAAAAGTCATAAATTTTATGAAGCAATGAGAGAAGTGCACTTCAAATTTGTACTAGTAGAGTAGTCAAAGCGTGTTCAAGCAACAAATGCCACTCAATTAGAAGCTTTAATCTAAAGAATTTTGGACAATTACAACAATTAATTGCAAGGTGGGGGGAAAAATACTTGACCATATATTAGGTTGGCAACTACCTTACAAGTATATAATCGATTGATGTAGGCATATATGCCTGTATTTGTAAGTCTATGCATGCTTTTAAAAGTAGTACCTTTTGTATAAATGTCATAGGCCCCAAAAGCTGACATATATCTACCAGAAGCTCCACGAGATTCACCCTAAAATGCACTAGACCATCAGGCAAGTCAAGTGCTCCAATCTCATCCCTAAATGTACACTCATCAACCTACACATCCAACAAAATAAAAAACAGAAATAAAACATCAACTTAATCTGCTATTAGTTAGGGAAAATATTTATTGCAACCACAATCTAAGAGAATATGCAAATATAGAAAATAGAGGACCAGTAAAGATTCCATGAATCATATTTGAGGCAAATCATTCAAAAAAAAGTAATAATAAACTTGCAAAACAAGATTGTTTGACTATGTTTTAGAGAATTTCAAACACTTCCTTCTATGCTAATATTTTCCCTAAATTTGCTTAATGTTTAAAATTTGATGAGTTATGTTAGGAAATCATTCAACTCATTCAACCCACAAGCTTTAGTTGTTGGATGAGGCTTAAGAATGGGATATATACGACTCTAATACACCCTCAAATGAAATGTAGACAAACACAACAATAATAATAAATCAAAACTGAGAGTCACACAACTTGAACTTGAAACTTGTTAATCGCACAAGGCTCATTCTTAAGAATAATTATAAAGAAATAAATCAATGTGTCATCTCTTTCTACTCACTCTCAAAGCTGAAAAGTTAAACACAAACAAACTCATCTAGACTAACAAGTATTCAAGTTAAGACAGGTGTATTCTGAAGTTTTTATATCAGTAGACCATGGGAACACATGCATACTCTTAAGTAACAATAGAAGGATATGGTATTGTTCAGCAAAAACATCAAGACAAAACCAAAGATTAATTAGTTAGGTATTCAAAACATTGTCGATCCATTGGAAGTTTTAGCAGCATTAAATGAAAAGTTGAGAGATGGTGAATAGGAAATATTCTATGTATGCACATGCAACATTTATATACTCAAAGACTATTTCAACTTACCATGAAGATTCTTTTCTTTGGGATTGAAGAAGGAAGAAGAATAAAATAAAGCTCAATAGGTAGAGAGAAAACCTGAGCACGCAACAAAAGGGCATCAAGTAGTGCTGAAAAAATAGACAAGAACATGCCTTCCACTTTTTCCCTATTGTTTTCACCCTCTGCATCAAGGCCAAGTATATAGCTAGCAAGACTAGACCTGGGAAAGAGATAAGAACAAACAAGAACATAACTCTCATGCTCTAGCAAGAATTTGATACAACAAGTTAAATCAGCCTAATCTGATTCTATCAATTAAGGCATCCTTATAAGTCCTAACTTTTATCCCAAAAATTATGTAAGACAAAGTAGAAAGTATCTATCATAAGTGTTTGATTACTATGCCTTATAAATCTTAGTTTAACTCCAAGAAGTCTGCTAACGAGTATCTATCATAAGTGTTTGATTACTATGCCTTGTAAATCTTAGTTTAACTCCAAGAAGTCTTCTAAGGGGTCACTTTGCCTGTGAAAAAAATCACAAAACAATTGCATATAAAAGGTAGAGAAGTTGATGGTTAGTAAAGGCTGCATCAAGGTTTGATCCTTTGGGAGATTTACTTCATCCAGAATTTTCTGTTTGTTTAGGAAACTTAATTTCAAAAGCTCAGGTCATAAATAGATCAATCCAATTATTCGAGTGATGTAAAGAAGAATATCAAGCTTTATTGAGAAGACTCAAGTTGCATAAAAAACAAGCTTGAAGAATGCGTAAAGTTGCATGCACCAAAGTTGCTCTTTCATTTTATAAACCTAGTCAATCTTAGAACAAATTTGCAAGTTAATCTGCCCTAAAGACGCTAGATATTCCATTTTGGACTTCACTAACAAACAAAATATCAGTAATTAGAAGTCAAAAAGAGACCTTATTTTAAAGCTGTATAATTAGGTAAATAAGATGGATGAAGTTAAATCAGAATATTAAATAAGATCAACAAATCTGAGAGTCTTTGGTGAATTTCTTTCATTTAACACATCTTCAAGTTTATAAAAGAGATTAAAAGGACAATTCACTCAGCCCCAAGCCTTAATTTAGTGGGAAGAAGGAGAATGCATTTGACTGCCCACTAGACACCTTCACAAGAATAGGAACACAAGCAATGACTAGAGCTAGTTGTTTTACCTTGTAAGTCTTTTTTTATGATCATATTTCCTTACTAGAACCGGATTTAAGTTAATTCATTTGGCTTTAATTTGTTTAGGATTCAAGTAACGAAAAATCCTTATTAGAATAGGATTCAATTTCAATTTTAAATTCTTTTATTGGAACATTTGTTTCATTAGGATTTGGGTTGTAGGATTTTAAGTGTGTTTCAATGTTCAATTAAGAATAGAGTGATTTCTTTGTGAAAGCTAAATTTTTATATTAATATAAGTGATGTTTTCTCCTAAGAGATATTATTATTTCACAACTCTCAAGAGTGATTTCTAGAACTATCCTTTTGTTTCTAACCGTTCAAACTATTTCCAACAACTTCAACTATTATGTTTCTATTAGCCTAAAAGCAACTCCTCTCAATTATATCAAACAAGAAAAGAATTGGTTGACATCCTTTATAGCTGTCCTGCATCATTTGCATTTATGGAAACACAAGAAAACATGGAATAAGCAATGAATGCACTCGTAAGAAGGTTGAAGAAGCATATGAAGATATAAGAAGAATTGTTGATTTGTGATGACTGAAACATGTGAAATGTAGGCAAAAAGTATACCCCATCACATATGATCACATTTAAGTTTTAGCGGAAGAGAAATAAATATGAACGCATCATATAAGTAGGGGTGAAAACTTAGTGATTATCTAGCTAATGGGAGTAAAAGGGAGAAAAGGTATCCATTTAATGTAGTTTTAAAATTTGTTCCATTATGTTGAGTAGAATTATATAACCACATAGCATCACGCTTGATCAAGTCATATGAAGCATGTGTGTATAAGCTCATATGCATACCTATTCTAATCAGAGACAAGAATACAAGGTATTTTTTGAAAGGAGGTACTGCATATTAATCAAATTAAATTTAAAAGTTCTGAGCTTAGGGTATTTTATCAAATTAGTTAAGAACTGCAATTGACTAGTGTGCTTATTTGTGACTGCCAAGATAAAGTACAAATTGAAGTAAAGTTATATTGATATCAATTTCAGGGCTTGAAATCAATAACACAATTAAAAAATCCCAAAATTCAAAAATTTTAAATGAGCAGAAGTCATGTGTATATATACAATTTCATATGACTGCCTAGAAAATAATAGCAATACCAGAATTGCAAGGTTGAGTCTGCAATCTCCCAATCTTCACTTGGAAATGCTACACAACTGCTAAATTTGTATATGAATTAGGAATCCAAGAAGAAATATATGCACAAGATTTTTATGCAAGTTCATGCAAAACAATATTTGTATCCCTTTCAGTTACTAGAAACATATTCATTCAAAACAATATTTGTATCCCTTTCAGTTACTAGAAACATACAGCTCATTGCAGAACATGTAGCTAATAAGACACAAGAAGGTAATGCACCATGCTATTCCATCTTCCTAAATCAAATGCCTTGGATCTGTCTTCTAATGTTATGAATAAACAAGTTGAGGTGACAAAAAATTCAATATGAAACTGCTCCAATCTAGCACTAAAGCACATAATAGAAGCATTTAACTGTAAGTCCCACCGTAATAGAGCATATTCCATTGCAAGTGCCTCATTACTTGCCTCAACAATCAAAGAAGGTGCCTGAAAAATTTTGAGACGAGCATAAAGCTAATGAGAAAAGAAGAAAGACACACTAAGAAACAAAAGATCATACAGAAGACTTACAGCTTGACCAATTTCTGACATCAAACATGCCAAGCCACTGATCACCTTCTCATCTCTACTACTAAGAGCAGGCAGAAGAAGCACATCATTGAGGAAATGTACTCTATATAAGAGAACTTGAGGCAACCCCTACAAAAGCAAGCACAAAATGAGCAGCTAGAAAAAAGATAGCATACAGCTTGGAATTGGAACTATATGAGCAAATTTTCTTAATAGTCTTAATAAACTTCTTGAGGGACAAAGATATTAATTGCTACAGGATTCTACCTTAGCCATTTTCTGTGTTATATTCTTTGATGGTCAGTCTATGGTTTATTTTCCTTAAAAGTAGGTGTTCGGAAATATCCAGCTGGATATTTCCTAGATATTATTAACTCCTAAAAATTAGCAAATTGAATCAATTAGGATATTATGTACAGATATTACTTTCCTATAATAGCCCTCTCTATTTCTATATATACTTGTACCTATGTATTGATAAAATAGAGAATAATATACAACAGTTCAGAATTTCTGCATGGTATCAGAGCCATACCTGAACAGTCCTAAACCCTAGCTGCCACCTACTATCTCTAATCCTACCAATCTATGTCAACCATATCCAACATTGGTGAATCCTCTAACCCATCTCTTCAAACACCTCCTCCTCATAATAGTACCTCAGATTCTCATTCCATTTAGATCATTACTATATGACTGAATGGAGAGAATTTTCTTTGCTGGTCCCGATCAGTTAATGTACATCCGTGGTAGAGGCAAGATTGGATATTTGATTGGTGACAAAAAAGGAATATGGGATGCTGAAAATTCTATGGTGATGACATGGCTGGTAAATTCTATGGAGGAGGATATTAGTTCCAACTATATGTGTTACCACACAGCTAAGGAGCTATGAGACAACGTGAATCAGATGTATTTTGATTTGAGAAACCAGTCCTAACTATATGAACAAACTCTCAAATTGGGTAAGATCCTTCAAGGTGAGGATAGTGTTACTAAGTACTTTAATTCTCTGAAACGTTTGAGGCAAGACTAAGATTTGTTTAATGACTATGAATGGAAATCCCCTGATAACTGTAACTATTTTTGAAAAATAGTAGAGGAAAACCGAATTTTTAAGTTCTTAATTGGAATTAATGTTGAGTTTGATATTTTTAAGTTCTTAATTGGACTTGATGTTGAGTTTGATATTTCCTCCTCCTAAGAAATTTCATGTGTCCCGAGATGTCACCTTTAATGAACAAGAAGCCTATTTTGTCCAACCTTATCTTCAGGGGGAGAATCTCAAGGAAGATAAGGAGTTCTTTCTTGGAGAGTCGGAAAATGATCCTTCACTTATATCTAAACCCAGCCAAATCAGTCAAATACCTTCAGCTCAACCAAAATCTACTCAAACTGAAACTCAACCCATGTCTGAACCTAAATCTGCTTCTGGAGATGTGAGATTTGGAAAGGTTTACTCAAGGCGGAAAGAGGTTAATCCGAAATCTGTGCACGTACAAGAATCTGAACTAGATTTCTCTCATCAAAGGAGCAAATAGCTGATGTTTTGACAAAAGGACTCTCCAAGACAACATTTGAAGACTTATTAGTAAGTAGGGAATGAGAGACATTCATTCACCAACTTGAGGGGGAGTGTCGATATTATGCATAGGAAATAATTAGAGGATTTTATGGGATAAGATTACTAGTTAGCTGTATATTTATGTATATCCTATAATTCGTTGTATGATTGCGTATATCCCCAATTTCTAGAATATATTTTAGCGATATTTCCTGTATATATTCTTGTAAACTATTCAAGTAAAAATATAATAGAGTTAATCTGCTTTTCAAAACCAATAGTTGTTTTCAGTACAATAGATGGGTTAAAAGTAGGAACATTTCTCCCAACTGAATATTGGAACAAACAGGTCTGAAATCTCTAATGCAACATCAGTACATTATTGTTATACTTCCCATGCAAAGGAATCTTACACTTGATTGTAAATAAGCCAAAACAAACTGGGGTTAAGTTCCTTATGGTATCACTAATTTAAAAAAAAAATCCTACACTTTGAATTTAGCTCTAAAGGTCCATTGGGTTTGATAATCAGCCAAACAAACCTTCCATCAACATTTATTATATGATTTTCTAAAGCTATAACCATATGAAATCAATGTATTGCATATACTACTCAATTTTGATCAAAGAACAAGTGAGCACTAAAGGGGCCCATTTACTTCTCAAATTGCATAGGGATTTCATAAACAACCACATTCCAAGGGTCTTACTGCATTTAACCTAACAAACTAGGTGTATCCCAGCTTAGCACAATAACATTGATTTTATGAACTAGGTTCTCCATTGCCCCCATATACCAATAAAACACCCTACTACTCTACTATCAGTTGTTAACAAGTTCCGTAGGAAGCCAGTATCGCACTACTCTGTCCAATTTTTCATCCCATTACTTCCAACCAACTCTGAGTCTTTTAATTATGTCAAATTGCTGCCTTAGATTTCTTCATTGACAATGGATATAAAGCAACTAGAATGAACAGTCTAGGTCTTTTGCTATTCAAATCAAGCATGATCACATCCAAATCATAGTTTATGGAAGTTTCACTATTAGGAGAGATTTACATAACATAAAAGCCAAGGACTCCAACGTCTCTTACGAGGAAAACTATATGTCCTATTAGGTAGTTAAGCAAATAACATCACTAACTAAAAATATTTTCCTCAAGTGTGTCAATAACAAACTCCCTAAGAAACAAGAGGATACCTCATGCCGACTTGCAAGTTCAACAAGGACTTCAATTGCCAGATCAAACAAAGATGGGACCTAGACCACCATGGCAAAGATCATTGAGCTGCACATGCTAGGTCTACAACACATAAGTTTAAACATTGAACCAATCATGCTTACTTGCAAAGAGTTGAATACGAAATTAAGAAGTGAATGTGTTAGCAATGATCCTTGTGGAATTTCCAAGAAGCATCCAACTCGTACCTAAGGTCAGAAATTAGTAGAGAAAAGCGTTCAGAAGTGCATAAAACATTTCTTATGAAATCACTGAACTGTCTAAAAATAAACTCAAGACAGTTCTTTAGACATAAAAGAACAATGTTTTAAAAAAAAAAGCGTGTCCATCATTAGTACCAAGGCACTAACAATATCTTACCCAACTAAGTAGGCAACGGAGAACCTTTTTATTCCTTTCCTGCAGATGAACACTAGCATCAAAAGACTTTTGTGATTGCTCCAACAGGAACTCAAGAACAGAAGGAGTATGCGATAGGAGCTGATATCAAGGCACAATTATATGAAATCAGACAAAAAAATATGTGATTGGATCAAAAGAAAAATAAAAGAAGTGAGAAGGGAGGCCTGGGAGTTTGTAGGATAAAATAGGAAGGATGTACAAAAAAAAAAAATGAAGGAAGCTAAACCTCTTGGCAGAACTGGCTTCGACATGCCAAATCTATTTTACTCTCTGTATTGTGGGAATCACTAACTTCTTCTGGAAGAACAGTGAGCATCTCTAAAATGGCAACATTACTATCATTTTGTTTCTGCAATGTTTGGATACTGTAAAAGAGCTGCTCAATAGGTTTTCCATGCTCAACGGTTTGAAGTACAAGGGAAGCCAATGCAAGGCAAATTTGTGTTAATAGCTGTCAAGACAAAAAAAAAAAAAAAGCAATTCAATGCACCTAGGGAAAGCATAATTCCAATTACTTGAATCCCAGACCAAGCATACTCATGTTATATAATACATCATCAATTACATTCCAAGTTAAATAGCATCCATGACCTATTTACAAGAAGAAACAAAAGAACCTGTGGAGGGCCTGTACTAAATCTTTTTGCAGCCACTAGAAGAGCATTTAATAAAGCATCTTTGACTTGTAATTGCAAATATCGACCTTCATTTTGGATCTGCATTGCAATAGAATTTTTAAACAAGTAGGCTTGCTATATCATATATCATTGAAGACTATGAAGATTTGATAATTATGAATATATTATTAGTGGTGCAATGCACAGAAAGAAGGAAATTTTTCTTTTCTATTGTTATACATAAACATTTCAAAAGATGCCCAATAAGGATGCCACATGCAATTGGAGTATGCATTCAAGAATCCCAACAAGGGCAACCATAACAAGTTACAAAATTCAAGCCAAATATGTTTGATTGGTCAAAAACTTGAAATCTAGATATCAAAATATCTTAACAAAACCAATAAGCTAAGATCCTATAGAAAAGCATAGTTCCCTCATCAAAAATAAAATTCGATATAGATTTTTTTTCTCCTTTTGATAGAAAACAGTCCCATGTGAGTGTTTTGCCTCACTAATCATATAGATGAAATTCAAAATCAGAATTGGACACCAGAATTCCGTTCTTGGTTTTTAAACTTGCACTTAAGTCTAGAAATTACAGCTATATTAAATTCCTAGAATCGCATTGACTTTATCAAGTCAATCTTTTTTTTCCATCGGTTTAGGACATTCCAAGGCTCCCACTACCATCACAATTCTCACCATATGAAAGCCGGACGTGAATTGTCATCATAAGAACCGTTGAGATTACATGAATCATGCTCTACAGAATTAATACGGGAGCCAAAATCCTATACACTCATTACCCGAACACACCCGAAAAACGAGTTTTAAAGAAAATCACAAAGGCAGTAGAAGAAAATGAATAGCCATCAAAATAGCAGATGCAGTAAGCAAGGAGGGGGGAAAGAAGACCTTTCGCCTGAGAATCTGAGCCGCGAAAAATTCAACCTCAAAATCGGGAAGGAAAGAGTGAGGATGATCGGAGGTGAGAAGAGAAGTGGCGACCTCCCAAGCAGCATCGGTTTGTTGAAACTGAACCAGCCACTGATTTGCAGCCACTCGGTTGGAGGATTGAGCGTCGTGATTCAGGACTCCAACGGCCTGAGCCACTTTCATTTGCAACTCCGCCTCCATTTTTTTTAATGTTTTAAACCAGCCGGTGCCTTCGTCTCTCTCATATATTTTGCCGTAGTACTTCGAAGCTGTTCTCTATCTCTCTTTTGTCTTTTTCTCTAATTAGTAGCAGCCCGCACACTGACACTGTATGCGGAGTTGAGGCTAGGAGGACGAGAAGAGATGCGGCGAAGCACTCACTGGCTTTGTCGGACTAAAATTCATAGACAAATTAAAAGTTGTATTCATTTCCCATTTTATTTCCTTTTTCTGTTTTGCCAATCAAGATAAAATTTTATCGTCAAACTCTGTATTTTTTGACAGCCCTGTTATCTGATACTTCAGTTTTCAAATTATAAAATGGTTGGTTTCTATTTTTTTTCATATAGTTTCAATATATTTCCTAAGCCAGCAAATAAATTAAGCCACTTCCACGTGAATATTTAATAGCTTTTGTAAAAATTAAGAATTATGAAACTTTAAATGATAAAAATTACAATGAAAATTATATTCATAAAATATGCTTAAAGTGTTTTCAAATGTTTTAATTCAATAAATAAGAAAGGATTTTAATTAACACAAATCATTTTACCAAATTATTAAAATATTTTTACATTCACAAATACAAAATAAACCGGTTCACCTATGATGATTGCAAATATAGCCTACACTCCATTACATACTAAATAAAAGGATCAAACTACCGAAAAAATGTTATGTCATGTGTGCGTTATTTGGGAAGAATGGCTTCCACTAAATTCTGTTATTACAGCATTAACTCCTGAAGTGAACTCAAAACCATCCATTGGATAAAGCTGCGATGTTGTCTGACTCGGTACTCAATTCGTTGAACATGCTTTTCAACGCCATTAACATTCTATGAAAACGAGACAACGCAAATGACATATAAGACTAAAGTAGTACTCTAGCTTGTTTTTTTTTTTCTCCATTGATTCCAAAAACTCGGTTACCTAAATTATAGGCTACAAGATTTTTCTAGAATCTCTATTACTTTCATGTTGGTGTTTTAGTCAGTGATCGAAATTTCGTACCGTACCGGCCGGAATATTCCGTTCCGGCTGGAATCCGGTACCGGTACGGGGACAAAGATACCGGGGCAAAAATTCGGCCGGTACCGGCTGTTTTCGGTCGGTACCGGCCGGAACCACAGATACCAAAAAATACCAGGTAGTTCCGTAAAATTAAAAAAACTTAGGGACTCATTTGCAAATAATGAAAAAACTACCCGCCGCCCCCCCACCCGGACCTTCGACCCACATCTCCTCTGTCGCCCGTCCGTCGCCCTCCGTTCGTCTGTCCCTCCGCTTTCTGAATCTCGCCGGTTCTCCCTCTCACGCCGCGTCGCTGCCCCTCCTTGGTCTGGATCTGGACTCTGGTGTCTGTCGCCCGTCCGTTGCCCGCCCTCCGTCCGTCTGTCCCTCCGCCGTCTGAATCTCGCCAGTTGTCCCTCTCACGCCGCGTCCCCGCCCCTCCTTGGTCTGGATCTGGACTCTAGTGGTTAAGTGACGTAACTCCAATGGTGGCAATGGATAGTCGAGATTGAAAAAAGAGAGAGGAGAATTAGATGAACTGTTGAGGCAAAATAATTGAGCGAGGGTTAATAGGATTGTGTAGTTACAGAGAGAGATAGAGATAGTATAGAGAAAACAAAGATGAGAGAAGATAGAAGATAGAGATAGGAGAGAAGTCAGAAAACAAAGATGAGATGTTAACGAGGGACTCTACTCGTAAAGCAATAAAGTAGAGTAAAGGGGAAGATTTGGAAAAGAGCAAATAAACGGACCGAATAATCAAATATCAATCAATCAATAAATAATAAACAAAAGTAAAAAATAAGCTTGGACGGGAAAGGACATTGAAATTTGGTTTAATATCGCCTCTGGGAATTAAAATTACAAATTTTAGTGTAATTTAGTATTTTTTAATAATTAGCCCAATATTTTAATATATAATATTAAGTTCTTAATCATTATAATATGTTATAGTAATTTATAATTATGCACATACTTATTAATTATTATAATGTATTTGTTATG
>JANITW010000007.1:32863900-32875935 GCA_027564335.1 Erythroxylum williamsii
AATCCACAATCCCTTACAGAGAACTATAATAACAGTATTAATAATTTAGGTTTACATAAAAGAGCTCTAATTTACACGAAAAAACGCAAATACCTTTCGAATATTCACATGCATGTATCGGAGAAAGAGGGGAGGGAGCAGAAGGTACTTACCTGTCGGAGACAATGAGGAGGACCGACGGCAATGAGCAACGACTGCCGGCATGCTTGGAGGAAGAGCAAGGAGGAAGAATTGAGTAGAGGAAGGAGGAAGAAAGGAGAGGAGCTAGGGTACGTCTACGTGAGGAGAGGGAGGAAGGAGCAGAGGAGTTTTAATTAAAACCAAAATGACGTCGTTTACGTTTAGTGAAGGGTGCGTATCTGACGTTTTCGCTGACGCCTTTACCAACCGAAATATTCGTCGATACATTTCCGTCGCAACACCTTTATTCCACAACCAATTTCAGCGACGGCTACGCATTTTCGGTCGGTATTTCCAACGGTTTGCATACCGTCCGTATTTTGCCGTCGCAATTTTACATTTTCCTTGTAGTGAAGGATCCAATACTAATATATAATTGCGTTTATCAAACTGAACGAGAATGCACAACCTTTAATTGCATTTTTCTCTCTATACTAATATATCATTTCTTTGAATTGTATAGTGTAGTTATTTGGATCTATAATCTCCTTGTAAGTATTCATTAACGACAATTAAAATTTTGCAAGTAACAACTCCATCAATATTCATTTGATAACAGTGTTGTATGGGTCAATGTGAGTGGGTTCATGATCTTGCTTATGGAGCACATCAAATGATGTTGGCCTGCAATAATGTACAAGACCAAGATTTTGTTCTAGTTCCCATATATTCTCTTATTGGTTGGTCTGCTATGATAAGCTCCATCTTGCACGAGCTTAATCTATTGTGTGCTATGAGATGGTTCAAGTTTAACCTTACAAGTTTCTATTATGTAGGTTTAGACTAAAGGGCTATAAGCAAGGTCTACGGTATTCTTATATATTCTTAAGCATTGACCAAAGGTTTGCATGATCTATGTTCGAAGGAACTTATGCAAGTCTAAGTGGTAAGTATGTTATTCCATACTCTGTTAAGAAAAGAGATGTGGGATTATGGTCGATAACTATAATCTTATCAAGATCAACTAATCACAATCTCACGATGAGAGTTAAATGATGATTTAATTTTTACGGGAATAAATTCTTTAGATTTGAGTGTAGGCTAAAGTGTTTGATGCTAAACTTTATCCTCAAAAAGATAGAATCACCAACCTTAAGTGCCCCCTTACCCAGGCCCAACAGAGTAGTGAAGGGGTAAATGTCTTATCTCATTTAGCTCCTGAGAAGTGTTTGATGCTAAACTTGATACGATGGATTCTAGTGCTTTCCTCTTGAAAGACCCGCTAAATCAAACTATAGTGTTATTCAAAATTGACTTTTTGCCAATGAATTAAAAATCATACTGAGCCAGCTAGTTTAACTGATGACCATTTAACTAATCTACTTATATAGAAGAAGCTATAAAGGTATAAACTAGTTCGTTAAGATACAAATTAACTACTTTTCTTTGACATTAAAAAATTTTCCAAACCGATTTAACTTGCAATTCTTCTTCTTCTTCTTCTTCTTCTTCTTCTTTTTCTTCTTCTATGTTTCTTCTTTACTTTTAACCAAAAATTCTTTAAATTCTTGTAAAATTTTGGTTTTTTTTTTGGGTTTTGTTTTTAATATTTTCTTCATCCTTAAATCCATCTAAATTAAGCTCCCATAATCAAAAGTTTGAAAGAATAGTAAGTTCATTCTCCTTATCCTTAATTTCTTTTTCTCTTCCTCTTTTTTTTCTTAACTTGATTTTAATGATCATTTGTTGGTCTGATAATTGATAAAATAGGAGACCTTGGTTTTGCAATTTGATTTTTGAATTGTTATTTTGTTTGAACTGTTGATCATAGTAGAGTGAGCAGAAAATTAAAACACTTTTCTGTGAGGACTTTTCTCTTCTAGATGTTGGTGAATTGTTTAGTTTTTATTCCAAATAGTAATTAAATAAAGGCTAATAATCTTATGTCTAATAGTGTAGAAAGACTAAAAATCTCATTGTCTCATCAATTAGGGTTAGCATCATGATAAAGATTAATGCTTTTATTAAAAAAATTTAAAAAAGAAAGGAGCTTGGTAGTTGAAGAATGGAATTAGAAGTTGGGTTGAGTGACTAAAGATAGGAGGATGAATAAAAGTGGCAAAAGAAATTGGAAGTAATAGAAAAGAGAAGCAAAGTAGACAATAACTTAATTTAATCACAATTGTTATTTTCACTATTCTTTAATGCTTACTCTTATTAAAGTACTTATTATTGAATTGCAGAAAAAGATCAAACCTAAGGGGTTTGGTTGATACTATGGAATTACTAATGTTAGATATGATACAAAAATGTTTTACAAGTTCTATTTGAAATTTCAATTGATGAGATATAGTTTTCTCTTTCCTTTATAAGTTTGTGTTTTCTATTTTTCCTTTTATAATGGACATAATGGTTCAAAGAAAATAAAATACTTTTTCACTTGATATCATACAAAAATAATTCATATATTATTCTTTCGAAAGGACTTATCAATTTGTTTTCATTGACAATTATCAAGCAATTTGTGTTATATCATTGAACTTGATTAGTTGTTTGGAAAGAGTAGCACTTAAATATCTTCAATAATACATCTTTTTCAATTTTAATTATTTTAGAGTATTTTTCACCAAACAGTGCGTAATTGGAGGTGGGAGAGGATTTTTTTTAGTAATGCCTCTGCAACAAGGTAAATTTACAAAATATGTTAACATCCAAATTTTACAACCAAAAAAAAATCATAACATGAAAAATTCCAATAAAATTATCTACAAAGATGGAAGTTTATCATAATTTTAAATTTGGATGGTATTTTCATTAATGCATCCAAAGCAAACTTTGTCTCCTTTTTAGACATGGTGTTGCCTATCAACATAATTTATGTGAATCATAAAAGATAACTAAGAACAAATATAGCTTTGGTCTCAATGTTAAGACAAAACTTTCCTATTCAGTGAGTATCCTAAAAATTATCAAAACCCTAAGATGCATCATATCTCATGGTCATCCACTACCAAATACTACTATAATATGATGATAGTTACCACAAATAGATAGATTTAGTTTTTTTAAGTAACAAAATATAAATATGAAAATGATATTTTGATGTAGTATTATAACCTTAATTTTACAATGGCATCAATGATGATCTTCTCTAAGATCTTAATTTTCTTTGGACTACATTAACACTTCTTATAACCTTGCATATCACTTATTGAATGTGATGCTTGTAATCGTATTAAAACAATGCTAAAAATACTAGGTAAGTGTACATATCGTTCTTATAGTAAAGCTTAGTGAATATGAATGTAGGTTCTATGAGGATTACAAGTATTAGTTCTAACCATCTTTCTAGTATCTAATATAACGAAATAGTTGGACAAGTTTATATAATTAACTAAGTTAAAATTTTGAATCTAAAATAAGTAACTAAAGTAATAGATAAAATTAAAGCAGCAGAAGATAAATAAGATCTAAATAAGAATTCTCCAAGAACATTTCTATACATTTCTATACTTAAGTTTATCTTGATTCAATAATTAATCCTAGTTTCTTAAACTAGTAAGAATTTCAATATTACAATTATATTCTTTCTCAAGTCACACAACCATATACTTAAGTTGATTGATTGAAATATCTTTCTAATCAAAACCTTTAAGAGCACATTAACTTATTTTGTGAATTCATGTGATAAATTTGACTCCATCTTAGGAGACTTATATGGTCTTATCTCTAGCATTCCATGCAAATTTTATTATTCATTACACAATTTATTCTTATATATGATCTCTCAATCCCTATATATGGAATTTGAAATTAGATCAAAATGATAGCATATTTCAACTAAATTATAATAAGTGGTCATGAATAAGTCATAATAAAATTTATGTTTTTTATTAGATTAATAAACTAATCCAAAATTATACTTTAGGGTTTATCCTAACTAGATCTTGCATTAAATTAAAGAATCAATCCAAACAATAGTTCTGAGATTCATTCAAACTGTTTTATCTTAATTTAGTTCATACTAAGATTTTAAAAAATCCATCAACAATTAAAAAAAACCTAATTTATTCATAATAGGGCTCGTGTTGCTTGAAATTTGATATAGATTGGTCCTGGTAATATGCTTTGAGATATGTTCTAACACCATCATTTAGAATCATACCAAAACTTACTATAACTTTAACTCTATTTTGCCTAAATTTCTCCTTTATACGAGAGCTAAACTAAGGCCTAAAAACAAGATATAAGATATATTAAGTACCTATTTCAATTAAAATATGTTTAATCATAAGTAGAATGCTCTCAAAATTATGTTAAAATCATATTTTTTTAAACATTTGTCAAATTTCTCCACACTTAAGCATTTTGTTGTCTTAAAGCGAATCAATTTCAACACTCTCAACTTAATAAGTGAACTTCAAGAATGAATTTCATAAATGAATTGGATTAATCAAGACTTTCTATTATTCATTCAACTGAAAATTTTAGGCATTTAACAACTTGTATCAAGTCATAAATTAATTAAATTGAGCTCCACAATCCATTAAACTTTAACTCAATACAAAACTTGAACAAATGCATATGGGTATGCGTGAGAAAGATGCTTCAACTTTTAAATATTGTGATAACCCTTATTGAAAGAAAAACAAATTATGAAATTAAAATAGGAGCGATTAGAAGCTTGTCTAAAAAAGTTACCTAACCTTTTAATATGAAAAAAAAACTTATCATGAATACTCCTGATGTTGGACCCTGAACTTTTCTTAAAATTTAGAACTATTAAATAAGAAATTTTGGTGATTTTCATGTGCAAAGAAAAGAAAAATTCTTGAATTTGAAGTGAAGTAGAAAAGATAGTTATATACAAGATGGGTTATATGTGAAATATTGAAAGTTATAAGTTGAAACATATTCATTGAGTATGCTTTGGTATTTTAGCCATAAATTTTTCTCTAGTTATCCAAATGAGATGACTCTTGATTTGGATTAAACTGCAGAAATAGGACTACAACTTATCTGGTGAAATCAAGTTCTAATTTGGTCTCAAAGAATTTCAATTTTTGTATGGAAGTTGAGTACATAATATTGTTTCAGTATAAGAATAGTTCAGAAATGTTTGGGATATAACTTTGGGATTTCTAAACCAAATTGAATGATTTTAGTGTCATTAAAACATTAAGACAATGAGAAACATTTTTCTAGAAGGAAATATTATCAATATCCTTCAATCTTCCCATGATCATTAGTCAAGAATTTAGAAGTATAAGATGTTAATTATAAAGACAAAGGAGGGTAAATATGGAAAGACTACTTAAATGAGGGGCAAATGGGAAAGACAACTAATATGTTGTCTTGAAATAAGAAGAGGAAGAATGTGGGTGTCATGAAAAATAAAAGGGAAGAGAGAAAAACGTAGAGAAAGAAGAGAAGGAGAAAATCGTGGAAGAAGAGAGAAGGAAAAAGAAAGAGGAAAAAAAGAAAGGAAATCCTTTTGCCAAGGTAAGTTTACCTTCTTCTTCTTGCTTTATTAGAGAAATGAGTTGGATTGAGGATGAAAGGATTAGAAAGAGAATGGGTGTTGTATTGGAAGAAGATGATTTGAGAGACCCAATTGATTTTTACAATTTCTAAGCTAGGTTTTGGGTTTTCTAACTTATATGGATTATGGGTAGGTTAAATTTGAACTTGATTTGTGTTAATTTCATTTTGTTGTGATTTTAAAGTTTTAGGGATTTTGTTGTGATTATGGAAATTGGGAGATTTTCATTTGAATTGGAATTGAATGAGAATTTTGGTTTGTTTTAGGAAATCAAGAGAAATCTTATCCAAGAGCTAGAGGAAGGGAACAATTGAGTTTGGATTCTCAAGTGAAATAAGGTGGGTTTCATGTTTATAATTGAATAATAAGTCATTAAAGTTTTTTTCCAAATCATGAGAATAAAATGATTTCAAGTACTTCATAAATGTGCATAAACTGTTTTTAAATGATTTAAAAAATTTGCCTATATGTGTGTATATGCTTCATGGATTGGATTGGAATTGATGTGAATGTGGAAAAATTCATTGTGATATATGATCATGTTATGCCATGGAATTGTGTCATGGCATTTTGATTTGAATAGAAAGAAGAAAAAGAACATGAAAGGCATGGAAGCAATTCATTTTGATAAAATGATTTTGGGCATTGCTTATGTGCTTTGTTTGGGTAAGAGAGGAACCGTTTCATAGTCATGTGTATGTCGACATAAAGCATTCTCTCAGTTGCCCGGTTGTGGCTCACGAGATCCAAAAAGTGGACTCGTTTTGTTCACAGAGTAAACTTCGGTTTCTCTTTTTTGTTCCACAGAACCCTTGAGCCATTTGGTGTACATTGCATTTGTGGATTGTCAAGTTGATGCATTCATGATTTGTATTCTTGTGAATTGGTTGAAAACTATGTTTTTCTTGAATTCAACAAGAATTTTATATGACAAATGAATAATTTTAATGGTTTTCCTTGTTATCGATTATAAACTGTTACCCACGAGCTTTAAGCTCACCCCCTTTCATTCCCATCTCCAGGTAATGAGAAAGAGATCAAGTGAAAAGAAGTCAAGGCATTCATTTGATTATGCATATATTGTATCTTAAGTTAGATTGACGTAAAAATAAGATGTTAGACACATGTTGGGAATTATGGGATTTTGTATCTTTCGTTGTATTTCGAATCTGAAATTGATGATATAATATGGCTTGGAATGCCATTAAAATTTTGTAGACATTTATCTTATGATGTTAACGAAATATGAATTGTGCATAGATGATGATACGTGAAACTAGGTATGTTTGAAATTATCAACCTGAGATGATCAATCTTGAGTATGAACTATTGTTATATATATAAGTGAGATATTATGAAAAAGAAAGATAGGATGTTTGGAGAATGATAGGATGTTATTGAATATGAGGAGTCAAATGAACTGAGGTTGAGAGTTGGAAGAATTCCAATTGGAAGTTGAATTATTATGAACGATGTAGTAATATTGGAAGTGAAGTTGGGATAAAATTCAAGTTTCTCATGGGGTAAAATGAGTGTTCTGACTTCAGGAGAAAAAATGTACCAATATAGGAGGAATTAGACAAATATTTCTTCATGAAAGTTGTAGTTTGTCTTCTTAGCTTTCCAACGGTATAAAGTATGCAATTTTTGGATTTCGTAGTTGAGAGTTATGATCATTACAAGTTAGGATGTCGTAAAGGACGAGTATCCCCAATAATTAGAGTATATGAAGTGATATCGCAATAGAAAAGTTGAATTTGGGAAGATTACGAGAAAAAGGGATGATAAAATGGGTTTAGGATCTTTTGTAGGAGTCTTCGAGGGTGAAAATTTTGTTTCACCTGAAGGTTACACGGGCCATGTTTCCATTGCAGGAGCACATTTTCACCCGAAGGTTACACGCCCTACCCGTGTAAAATCACACGGGCTATATGTTTTGACCCTCCAAATGACCTAATTTCATTTTGGAGTCTTCACGAAAGTTGTATATATATAAGTCTTCTTTCAAACCGTCTAAAAATTAAGTCAATCCAACACCTTTAGAGAGAGTTACGGCAATTGCGCCAAGGCATGTACAATATGAGTAAAGACATGAACACGTTGGATTCGTTTGGCCATAACTTCTTCGTCCGACTTTCGATTGAGGTGATCCTTAAAGTGATAGCTTCCTAACACCTGTATATACCTTCCCACAAAAATTGATAGCCTTTGGTGTTGAATTCAAAAATATTGATGGAAAGAAAGTGAGGGACCGGTTGGAAGGGCAAGACTTGGTTGTGAACAAACTTTGGATTTTTAAGCATATCTTGATCTGTAGAGCTCCGATTGAGATGGTTCTTGCTTCAAAATAACTAGAGACATAGAGATACAATTTTCTTGAAGGATTTGATTTGTAATTTGAGCTTGGGGTTTCCCAAAAGTTTTTCTAAAATAGAAAAAAAATGAGTTTGGTTTCGTGAATCTATTATGTAGGCTCGCCCTTGTGGGTTGAGATGTTAAGAAAATGACGATGAATCGATGATGGCTAGTGACGGTTAAATGAAATAACTCTAAAGGTTAATATGCTCACGTTAAATGATTCTGATTAAGTGTTGGGCTCTGAAATCCGTGCCCAACATTTTGTGGTATCAAAGCAAGAAGAGGAATTGATGATGGTTTAAGATTTGGGTTCCAAAAATGAGATCCACCATTGTGTGGTATCAGAGCCCAAAATTGAGACCTTATGTGGGAATTTTTGGAAAGATGTATCAAGTTACATGCATGTTTGACAAGTTTTAGCATGCTGTAGCGACCGATCCCTAGTATGAGTCGCATTTGCATGTCACACGCATGGGCATTGTTAAGAGTTTAAGTTGATAGATATAGTGGAACAATAATGATTTGTTAGAAAATGAGAAGATAAGGAAAGTTTGTGGATACGTATCGAATTGATATGGATGTGAAAATATTCTCATGAATTGACTAAAAAAGAAATAGAGACATAGGTGAAAATGACAAGATTTATGGTGTACAAACAAAGTGCAATTGAAAAGTTGAACTCGGAATTTATAATATGGTATAAGATTGTTCTAGTGAATTTGAGATTAGAATTTCAAGATGGCTATGAACCTATAATTCTAAATTGCTTAAGAACGTACGTATGAAAAATGAAACAAATGGTAGTGATATGTGTAGAAGTTCTCGAGGTTGTATCGACCAGTTATTACAAGCACCTATTCAATAATGTGATTACATTGGTGAATAAGGTGATTGAGTTCATATGAGATTTATATTTGGATATAGTATAAGTGATAATCTGTGATCCCTATAGTTAAAACTATGAGATGAATCAGAGTAACAAAATGGAAGTATGGTATAGGTGATTATGCTGAGAAGGTAACTACTATGGAGGAGTAATTTTGAATAGTAGTAGAATATTCAGAGGTTGTTCAGAATCAATTGCGATGGATGTTTCAGTAGCATGAGATATAAATTGGTGACCTGCTGAAATTACTTTTGTGTATAAGATGTAGTGATCACGATGGTACATACCAAAGTATAAAGTAAATGACTATGCCTCTTATTTCATTGAGTTTATTATGAAGGATATTTTGATCATGTAAAGTGTGACGGAAATTGAAGTTATTAAAAGTTCATGAGTCATTGAAATTGATCGTATTGAGTTAATAAGAATGGATGAAACAACATTGATAATGATAGTAGTCGATTGATAAAGATTGTATGAATAGTATAGATGATAGTTGCCAGAAATCTTCTTTCGAAGAAGAATTTCATTGAATTAGGTTAAGCATATCAGATAGCTTATATTAAGAATGATTAATGAAAGAACAAAACAGAAATGAATATGCACTGAATCAAAGGGAATATTGGAGTCATATGCCCAGTGGAGACTCAAGCATAAAAGGTAGAGTATGCTACTAAGAGTATATGCATTATGGTTAATTTAGTGTATCCAACTATTTGAGTGGATTTTTGGAAGTTGAGGTAACAATATTGCTAACGTGAGGAGAACTTAGATCCATATTATATCCTATGCGAGTATGCACAAGAGACATAAATTAGATTTTGATGAATGTGTTACCAATATAGAAAGTTGAGTTTGCAAATCAATTGAAAAGATTAGTAAGGATGTGCAATGAAAGTAAAGAGAATTTCAAGGAATTATAATACCGATAGTAATTATATTGTCTGGATTTGGAGATTTTATAGTATACAATGAGGTTGTATAAGAGATTGGGATAAAATCCAATGCAGTATGATAAAGTGATTTCATATGCACGGAGACAATTGAAACCCCATGAGTTGATTATTTGACACATGAATTGAAACTTGTTGCAATAGTAATTGCTGGGAAGTTGGAGACATTAGATGTGCAAAAGAATTTTGGATATTTATAAATATACAGATCATTAAAGTTTGAGATAATTATTATGTTGAGAGATTTAAAGATGAGATTGAGATCATGGATAGAAGTACTGAAAGATTATGATGGTACAAAGGAATATTTCTCAGTAAGGTTAGTGTTGTATCTAATACATTAAGCCGAAATCCCAATAGCAGTGAAGCATGAATCTAGGTTTTGAGATTATCAGATCCAATGCAAAAAGGAGCATAAAATGTGGAGTTAAGTTTTGGGCAAAATCAAAGTACGATTGCTATGGAATTGAAAAATGAATACGAATTTTGAGTTTGAATTGGAAAATGATGCTTTGTGATCGAAATGAGTATGCATATCGATAAAGATGATTGAGCAAAGAAATTACAAGAGAAAGCACAAATAGTACCTTAAGCTATATATCCTAGTAGGAATACGCTGAGATAGCATTTGATGGCTAAGGAGGTAGAAGCAAA
The DNA here is from genome assembly GCA_027564335.1 of Erythroxylum williamsii. Taxonomy (NCBI): domain Eukaryota; kingdom Viridiplantae; phylum Streptophyta; class Magnoliopsida; order Malpighiales; family Erythroxylaceae; genus Erythroxylum; species Erythroxylum williamsii. Next base: position 32,874,414 of record JANITW010000007.1, read on the forward strand.
TGACCACACTTATGAGTTGCCAACAGTCTCGATTGATGGAGTTATGATTAAAGCTTATATTTTTGGAATTCATAGGAATATGAGATCAATGTACATATTTGATTAATCTTAAGCATAACAATCATTATCGTAGTGATGTCATTAGAATATTGTATGGGGCGTTATACGACAAATGAAAAAATTTGGTGGACTAACAGTAAAGGTATGGGATACAATGAGATAGACATAAGAGTTAAGTTTACTGACACTATAGAGATGTAAACTATGAAGCAAATGATGAAATGTTTATGAGAGTATCACGTTCCCAAGGTGTGCTTTGATTGAACGCAAGATATGCACAAGTTAGGATAAAGAAGCAACTAAGCTTGAATTGTATTGGTTCATATAAAGTTATTAAGAACTGGACCATTGACTTATGAGTTAGTATTATTAGCAAGGATGTCTTAGAATCAAAATGTGTTATATGTGAATATGCTAAGAAATATCGATATGATTTGATATTGGTGTTATCAACGTGAAATGTGAAAAATTGGTGAGTAATCTGAGGTATATATATTGAGGAATTTCTTAAGAAAGTCGATGAATAAATAAGTAATTGAAAGACCTAGTGGGTCTATTGACTATGTTCATTTGGAAGAAATTATTCGAGTGAAGAAGTTACCTAGGAGACTGAGGAAGACATAAGACAACATTACCTCCATTTGTTTGATTACTCAGTTAAGAATTTCGAGGACGAAATTCTTTATGAGGGGGATAGTTGTTAGACCTCGAACTTTTCTTAAAAGTTAGAACTATTAAATGAGAAATTTTGGTGACTATTCATCTATAAAGAAAAGAAGAATTCTTGAATTTGAAGTGAAGTAGAAAAGATAGTTATGTACAAGAGGGGTTATATGTGAAATATTGGAAGCTATAAGTTGAAACATATTCATTGAATATACTTCGGTATTTTAACCATAACTTTTTCTCTAGTTATCCAAATGAGATGAATCTTAACTTGGATTAAACTAGAGAAATAGGACTACAACTTATCTGATGAAATTGAGTTCTAATTTGGTCTCAAAGAATTTCTATTTTTGTATGGAAATTGAGTACAAAATATTGTATCAGTATAAGAATAGTTCATAAATGTTTGGGATATAACTTTCATATTTCTAAACCAAATTGAATGATTTTAGTGTCATTGGAAAATTAAGACAATGAGGAACATTTTTCTAGAAGGAAGTATTATCAAATTCCTTCAATCTTCCCATGATCATTAGTAAAGAATTTAGAAGTATAAGATGTTATTTATAAAGACAAAGGAGGGTAAATATGGAAAGACTTCTTAAATGAGGAGCAAAATGGGAAAGAAAACTAAAATTTTGTCTTGAAATAAGAAGAGGAAGAATGTGAGTGTCATGAAAAACAAAAGGGAAGAGAGAAAAACGTAGAGAAAGAATAGGAGAAGGAGAAAATCGTGGAAGAAGAGAGAAGGAAGAAGAAAGAGGAAGAAAAAGAAAGGAAATCATCTTGCCAAGGT
>JANITW010000007.1:32951599-32968828 GCA_027564335.1 Erythroxylum williamsii
CTATGGTGCATGTGCAATCTATACACTTATCACTGATGCAAGGTCACTATATGCGCAATTCAATCATGAACGCACTCCCTACTCAATCCATCCTAATTACCGATATGCCCTCACATCGGTAACGGGATGTTACATAAAAACTATTACAAGGCTTTTAGGCCTAACAATTTCTTTTTGGACTTAGATCTTCTGCATCGAACTCTTCGCTCACATGACCCGGCCCATTCTGTAAAAAGTGTGTAATGATTTTTCTTTTACTACAAAGTTTTGATTTTCATAAAAACAAATTTGTCACCTTGAAAACAAAAATTTCAGCACTAGTTTTTCATTAAAACTAAAACTTGTCCATATTAAACAAAAATCCAGCACTTTTTTTCATCAAAACCGAAACTTGTCCACATGAAAAATCCAAAACTTATTTTTAATCAAAACCGAAACTTGTTGTGTCATAAAATGAAAATTTGTCAACACACTTTGCCAATACACTTAAAACAAAATCGAAACCTTACCTCTTCATTTCTTCATCCATGGCTTCTTCATCTTCATCATTACATGATATTGTACATTACTTAATCAAAGAAAACATAAAGATGAAACCAATAAGGAAACATGATGATGATAGGCCACCCTCCTTACAAACCAAATGAACAAAACTTACAAGATAACTTTAGCATCTATGGACAACCAAAAGAGCAAAACATACACCAAATATATTTCTATCACATAAAAATATGTAGCATACAAAAATGATTGCCAACCCATGCATCACATATAGGAACCGAAATCAAGCATAAGAAAACTAGCTCCGATACCAATTTTTGGATCAGAAAAATAAAGCATGCATAATTTGGATAAAATAGTTGACTTCAATACTTTTTAGAAATCAAAATTGTAGTGGAAGCAATATAACCAAATCAACATGTATAGCCATACATGATATGGTATAAGGATAGACATTTGCATACTAACAAGATTGAAATTTTTACCAACTCCTTCCCTACAACTTTAATTCCTCGCTGTGTTATCCTATCCTCGGCATCGTATCCTCTCTTAGGCGATGTATCCTCTTCTCATTATTGCTTCCTCTTCTCGATATTGTATTATCGACCAATCCAATCTACCACTTGTTCTTCTTGGACAACTTGATTAATAAGAGCCTTTGGTGGGAAAGGAGAAGAAACACTTGAAGAGATTTTCCTTAGAAAAATGAAGCCAAAGATGAGACACCTCGCATGCAATTTTCAGCTATACCATGAAAGATAGGAGAGAGAGAGTCAAAAATGTAAGAAAACCTTCTCAATTCTTCTCAATTTCAGTTAACATCAAAAGAAAGAAGAGATATGCATCAAATGTATCACTTCATTCTTTAATCAATCATAAAGAAGTCAATAAATGAGACTTTTCTCATTTTTCTTTAATATGGCTATATGAAAAGACTATTAACCTAAATAAAACATATCAATTTCAGTTTTTGGTGATGAAAGAAGGAAGATGGTCCATGAAATACATCTCTTTCTTCCTTAATCCAATGAATGCTAATAGATTACATGCATGTTAAAAACCATCTTAAATATAGCAAACTAATGTTAAATGTGTAACTGCACATTTTTCATTTAAAATTGAAATTCCTCCTCCATTTATTTTTAATAACTTTTTGTTAATTTAATTAATCAAATAAACTGAAGTCTAACCCATTTCTAAATATTCATTTGGGATTCTAATTAACAATTAATTAGTCTAAGCCTAACATTCAATCATAGGCTGTAAAACCTTTATTTGTATTTCTTACTTTGTTTGATAACCTTCCTAGAAGCCAAATGGGGAATCTAATTGAACTTGTATAATTCAAGCTCCAATAAGCCTAGAATTAATTTAATCTCATTAGAATTAATTCCAACTTATTAACTAAAAGTCATTCCACTAAATACAATTAGTTGAACTCTTGAATTACGAAATATTATGAGAACACATGTTTCAAATAAGATATCCAATTGCAAACTCTAATATGAACCATATTATATTCATCCGCACATTAAAGGATAAAATTATCGTTTTGCTCTTATGTTAGTTTTTCCTTCTAGATCCCCAGTTTTACTTTATATGGTGATTAACAAACAAGATCTCACCTAGGTGTTAAGACTTGATGGGTAGCTAGTTCTTCAAACTATTGGCGCTAGTTTAATCTCCAATTTCTATTAAACATCTAGAAGTGATGATACCACTATAAACTCTATATTTGAGTGAATTTTTCCTGATACATGTTTCAATTAATAATTCCAACTTGCAAACGCTGGATCGATATTATGTAAAAATCTATTCTGATCATATCAAGAATTATAATGAAACACATATGAGTTCACCACTCATCAAGATTGCGATCCATAACAAACGAATGCTTAAGTTGTATGTTTTAAGATTAAAGTAACAACTCACTTTATTCTTTGGAACATACTTGATTACATATTCATTTAATAGTGCCATTATTGATAGTCAACTACTATCATGGCATGAAGCTCATCATCCCCTTGAACTAAACTCTTTTATTGCATTGAGATAAATTGCAACTGTGAATCAATTATTTTAGATTCTAATAATATACATGTTTCCCATACATATCTATGCATATGTATAGACTAAATATATAATGCTCATACAAAATACAACCAAACTCTTTTGTTTTATTAATAATAAATATTTTCATTACAAAAGTAACTGAAAAAAATTAAGTTATAAGTAAATATACTTGCTTTCTAGGGCACTATATTCATATAACTCCAACAATAAGGATCCCATCCTTTACTAACCTGTCAGGTCTATTCTAATTAGTATAACCAATTCTTAAGTGCCACAAATATTTTGAATTAATGCTAGAGTCATTAGATTGTCTTGGTTTTATTAATTTTGTGGTGTTTAGTGAGCCTGTTATAGGTTCTATAAAGAACAATCCTTATTTAATTATTGTATTACAAGTAAAATCCTTCTTCTTATATATTGGAACAACATTTTCAAAATATAAGGAATAACCAGATTTTACTAAACCAAAAAGCAAAAATCATGTTCCTTACAATCATTAGGATGTAATATACATCCTAAAAATATAACGTATAACCACTAGGATGTTGGATTAAAAAATTAAGCATGCATGATTTGGTTAAAATGAAAGATTTCAAAGCTTTTTAAAAATTAAAATTGTAGCGGAAGCAATATATAAACAAATCAACAAGCAAAGCCATACATGATACAATATAAGGAAAATAATTTACATAAACATAAGATGGAATTTATATTGACTCCTTCGCTACAGCTTTAACTCCTCGCTATGTTATCCTATTCTCGAGAATATATCCACTTCAAGGTAGTGTATCCTTTTCTCGTTATTGTATCTTCGACCAATCTGATCTATCACTTGTTCTCCCTAGACAACTTAGTTAATAAGATCCTTTGGTGGGGAAGGAGAAGAAAACTTGAAGAGGTTTTGCCTTAGAAGAAAGAACCAATGATTAAACAGCTCTCATGCAATTTTCGACTCACACATGCAAGATAAGAGAGAATGGGATAAAAATTTAATAACCCTTTGTATTCTTTCTCTCAATTTCAGTTAAGCCTCAAAGTAAGAAGTGAGGTGCATCAAATGCATCACATCCTTCCTTAATAAATCATAAAGAAGCTAATAAATGAGACTCTTCTTATTTGCTTTAAGATGGCTATATGAAAAAACCAATAACTTAAGCGATACATCTCATTTTCGGTTTGGTCATGAAAAGAAGGAAGATAGTCCATCAAATGCACCTCTTTCTTCTTTAATCCAGTGAATGTTAAAAGGTTACATGCTATCATTAAATGACAACCATTAAACCATTTAATGATAAGTTCATTACTCCATTTAATGATGATAAAGCATGTTAAAAACCATCTTAGATATAGTAAACAAATGCTAAATGTGCAGTTGCACATTTAACCTAATAAAACTGAAAATCTACCTTCTTATCTTTAATAACTTTATTTTAATTTAATTAATCAAATAAAACCAAAGTGATTGTTCATATAGGCTTCTAATTAACAATTAATTAAAGCAAGCCCAACGTTCATTATAGGCTCTAATTGTATTTCTTACTTACCTTGATAATCTTCCTAAAAGCCAAATGGAGAATCTAATTGAACTTAGCTCTAATAAGCCCGAAATTAATTTAAAGAATTAATTTAATCTCATTAAAATTAATTCCAGTTTATTAACTAAATGTCATTCCACTAAATACAATTACTTGAACTCTTGAATTACTAAATATTAAGAGAACACATGTTTCAAATAAGATGTCCAATTGTAAACTCTAATATGAACCATATTGTAGCCATTATTGTTTTGCCCTTATGTTGGTTTTTCCTTCTGGATCTCCTATTTCACTCTATATGGTGATTAACACACAAGACCACATTTTGGTGTTAAGACTTGATGGGTAGCTAGTCCATCAGAATACTGGCGCCAGTTTAATCACCAATCTCCATAAAACATCTAAAAGTGATGATATCACTATAAACTCTTTATTTGAGTGAATGTTCCATGATACATGTTTCAATAATAATTCCGACATGCAGACACTGGATTGATACTTTATAAAAATCCATTCCGATCACATCAAAAACTATAATGAAACATATATGAGTTCACCACTCATCAAGATTGTGGTCCATAATAAACTAATGCTTAAGTGTATCTTTTAAGATTAAAGTAATGGCCTACTTTATTCTTTAAAACATACGTAATTATAGATTCATTTAATAATGCCATTATCAATAGTCAACTACTATCATGATATGAAACTCATCATTCCCTTGAAGTAAACTCCTTTACTTGCATAGAGATAAATCGCAACACTACTGTCTAAACCATAATCAAGCTACCAACTTAATTATTCAACTGTGAATTAATTATTTTAGATTTTAATAATATATATGTTTCCCATACATTTCTATCTATACATATATTACTTACAAAAGAATCTCGATACCTTATGACTAGATATATAATGCTCAAACAAATAAAACCAAACTCTTTTGTTTTATTAATAATAAATATTTTCATTACAAAAGTAACTGGAAGAAAATTAAGTTATAAATAAATACACTTGCTTTTCAGGGCACTATATTTACATAACTCTAATAATCTCTCACTTGCCCTAAAGCAAGTTTGACATATCGCTCAATCCCACCCCTGCTATGTGACCCTCAAAACTCTTTTGAGACAACAACTTAAATGGATCAGCAAGGTTTTGCTCTGTGAGAATCTTTACCACATTCACGTCACCACGTTATATTATCTCCCTTATGAGGTGATACTTTCTCTCAATGTGTTTGGCAACTTTACGGTTCTGAGGTTCTTTAGAATTAGCCACTGCCCCACTATTATCACAATAAAGAGTAATGGAATTTTCTACCTGAAGAACCACCTTCAAATCATTTAGGAACTTGCAGGGCCAGACTGCTTCTTTTACTGCTTCATAAGCAACAACATACTCAGCCTCTATAGTCGAATAAGCAACACAAGATTGCTTGATACTCCTCCACAGTATGGCTTCAACTCTTAAAACAAATATAGAACTAGAAGTTGATTTCCTTGAATCATTATCTTATTGGAAATCAAAATTTTTTATATCCTTTCAAAATAAAGTTACTTTCAGAGTAAACAAATATTAAGTTTTTTGTCCTACAGAGATACTTCAATATGCACTTAAGTGTAGTCCAATGCTCCATTCTTAGATTAGACTGAAATCTACTTACCAATCCCACTGTGTAATAGATATCTGGTATAGTGCAAAGCATAGCATACATTAAACTTCCAACTGTCGAAGCATATGGAATGTTATGCATGTAGTCGACCTCCTCTTAGGTCTTAGGTGCTTACTCCTTTGAAAGTTTGATTCCATGTACAGTGGGTGTGAAACCACTTTTGGAATCTTGCTTCGCAAACTTATTGAGCATGTTCTTAATGTAGGTTACTTGAGACAAGGCTATCATCTTGAATCTTACATCGCAAACTTATTAAGCATTTTCTTAATGTAGGTTACTTGAGACAAGGCTATCAATTTGTTCTTACAATCCCTTATAAGTTTGATCCCTAGAACATAGCTAGCCTCTCCTAAATCCTTCATTAAGAACTGTTCGTTTAGCCGTCCCTTAACCGTAGATAACATTCCTACATCATTCCTAATGTGCAGAATGTCATCAACATACAAGATTAGGAAAATAACCTTCCTTCTTTTATCCTTTTATGGACACAAGGCTCATCTTGGTTTTGTATGAACCTATTAGTTTTGATAGACTTATCAAACCTAATGTTCCAAAACCTAGATGTTTGCTTAAGCCTATAAATGGACCTCTGCAATTTACATACCTTATGCTCATTACCTGGCTCAATGAAAACTTCTAGTTGGGCCATATAAATGATTTCCTCAAGATCTCCATTAAGAAATATGGTCTTGACATCTATTTGCTAAATTTCATAATCCCAATAGGCTACTATGTTCAAAAGAATTCTGATGGATTTAAGATTAACAAATGGAGAAAATGTTTCGTCATAGTTTATACCCTCCTTTTAAGTATAGCCTTTAGCTACCAATCTAGGTTTAAAGGTATCTACCTTTCCATCTGATCCTCTTTTCCTTTTGTAGATCCATTTATACCCTGTGGTTTTTACATCGAGTGGTTAATCTACAAGGATCCAGACTTCATTAGCGTATGTGGAATCTATTTCGATTCCATTGCCTTGAGCCATTTTTCTACATCAACATCATTAATAGCCTCTGTTTAAGTAATGGGATCCGTTTCTTCTTGGTTTGAGATGGCTATAATGCCTTCTCCTAGACCTAGATACCTATCTGGTTGTCTCACAACCTTCCTACTACGTCTAGACATTACTTGATGTTCAGGTTATTCTTCCGATTCAACTCTTAAATCTATTACAACATCATGTTCTACTATTGATAGAATTGAATTATCTTATATTTTCTTATATATTTCCATGTGGTTTCAATCCTCTTATGTATTTTCGTGTGGTTTCAATCCTATTTTTAAGATAAAATGCTTAATTTGTTCAATTTGTGTTGACTACTAGGTTGGATATGTTGATATATATTTGAGACCAAAAAGACAAGATATTCTAAAGAAAATTAGAGCACAAATCTTTAACAAGGAAAAGGCACAAAATAAAAAGATATTATAGCTTGTTGGTGGCGGCATAAAACAAAAATGAAGACAATAACATTTAAGTATGGAGTTTTCCTTAATTTGTTGACAAGCTCAACCTAACGACAGTGTTGTATGGTAAGGAAGGAGTTAAATGGTAGCTGCAGCAGAGAGTTAAGTGTGAAATGCATGCATTAACTGTTTAATGCAGTGTACACTACATCAAACGTATGCATACATTGCATTAAACGTAGTTTCCCAAAAGGTATGAGGAGAAGGTTTTAAAAGGAGCAATGTTTATTTATCCAATCAATATATAGTGGAGGCGTGAAGAGAGGCGTAGGTGTAGATGTGCCGCAGTTGGTGGCTTGGTGACTACACAGGGAGGCAGGCGTGAGGAGAGTTGCATGCGTGATAAGGACCTGGGAGGGTTGTGGAGTGAACAGTGTCCATGATCCAAACACTACCACATTAAATCGTCACATTGATGAACAGTGAAATTGAGAGAAGCTTGCAACTGTGAGGAGAAATCAAGAGTTCTTCGATATGGCTATAACATTGGGGCTGAAGCATTTTTTTGGGAAAGACCCATGAAAGGCTAGGTATCTCGATGCCAATTCAAAGGTGACATCAACACTGAATACCTGAGTTTAGTATGTTTTTTTTTGTTCTTTCTCTCATTAAAAATTGATTGTGTTATCCTATGTTAATTAATTTGGGTTTTATGTATGGATAATTATATTTTCGTGATTGTTCGATTATTTGTGTATGAACCTACTGGGTATTGTGAGGTGATGATTTTATTTATTGAATCATTAGTTACAAACCCATTGCTAGAATTTTGACATAATCCATAATTGTTATGTAACCCATTGCTAGAATTTTGACATAATCCATAATTGTTATGTTGAATTTCATGTGTAGCAATGATTTGTAATCACTAAGGATAACATGACCTAGGTTAAATGAAACATCATTTGTGGTTGTTTCCTTAATTAATCGATTTTCCTAATTCGTAATGCTACTACCTAATTAAATCTAGAGATTGTATCTTAGGTTATTCAGTAGTTAGTTTTAATTAACAATCGTATCTTGATTAAACAAAATGTGAGGAAAAACTTGGGTTAATTATTAACCCACGATTAATAGTTCCTAAGAGAGGTTAAAGAACAACAAATTAATGAAATATGCTTAATTAGGGTGTAGGCTGAGATTGAACTAAAGAACTAGGTCCCTACCAAATTCCCCGCTTTTGTCAATTTTTTGCATGTTTTCTTTAATTTTTTTACACACACTCTCTATAGGATCGACCTAGACTCACCACTGCTATAGTAGTAGGTCTAGTTATTTTATTTTGACTAACATAATGATGCGCGGTCAACTATATCCAAATCAACTCTTGTTTTAGATAAAATAGCTAACTCTTTTAGTACCACTTCATTTCTTCCTTTGTGATTTCTCACAAACTCTTCCTCTAGGAAGGTTACATTTGTTGACATAAATACCTTCTTATCCTAAGGACTATAAAAATAGTACCCTCGAGTACCCATAAGATATCTTACAAGAAAACATAATTCTAACCTTGGTTCCATCTTTGTGGGTTCAGGCCTTAGAACATGGGTTGGGAAGCCCCAAGTCCTTAAGTCTCGCCAAGAAAGCACTCAGTTAATCCACAACTCCCTAGGTGTTTTAGGAACCAATTTAGATGGAGGAAAGTTAAGAAGATAAGTTGTTGTTTATATGGTATATCCCCAAAACGATTCTGGAAGGCTAGCGTAAGACATTATTGTTCTTATCATTTCCAATAGAATCCTATTTCGCCTCTCAACTACACCATTCTGTTTAGGTGTTGGAGGAGCTAACGAGTTGGATACTATTCCATTGTCAATTAAATTTTTCTAGAACTCTCAAATAAGTATTCACCTCCTCGATCTAATTGAAGTTGTTTTAATGGCTTGCCTAGCTGCTTCGCAACTTCAACTTTGAATTCTTTGAACTTTTCAAAGGACTCACTCTTTTTATGCATCAAATACAAATAACTATGTCTAGAGTAATCATCTATAAAAGTTATGAAGTATTCATAACCTCCTCTAGCTTGTACGTTCATGGGCCCAAACACATCAGTATGTACCAAGTCCAACATAGATTCAGATCTTTTTTTTTGGAAGGAAATGAGGCCTTAGTCATTTTCCTTTAATACAAGATTCATAGGTAGGTAATGGATCATTTTCCAGGCCCATAAGGATCCCATCCTTTACTAATCTATCACGTCTTTTATGATTGATATGACTCATTCTTAAATGCCACCGATATTTTGAATTAATGTTAGAGACATGGGGTTGTCTTAGTTTTATTAATTTTGTGGTGTTTACTGAGCCTATCATAGGTTCTATAAAAAGCAATCCCTATTTAATTATCGCATTAAAAATAAAATCCTTATTCTCATATATTGAAACAGCAGTTTCAAAATATAAGAAATAGCCAGAATTTATTAAACAAAAAACAAAAATTATGTTCCTTACAATCAGTGGGATGTAATATATATCCTCCAAATATAACCTATGATCATTAGGAAAGTCTAAAATATTGACTCCCACTAATTCTGTCGAAACGTAAGATCCATCTGTTATCTTGACTTGAAAAACTAGCCTTTAGGTAGTCTTTTCTTTTGCTAGACCCCCTACAAAAAATTGCAAACATGGTCAGTGGCTTTTGAATCTAATATCTAATAATCAGATAAATCTTCCACATTTCTAGTTCCCAACAAACTTAAAAAACCTATACCTTGTTTGCTTTTGAGGGACTCAAGATAGACTGGATAGTTTCTTTTCCAACGACACATCTCATCATAGTGGAAACATTTTCCCTTGATGTTCTCTTTGGCTTTCTTTTTCATAGGTTGAGCCCTGACCCTTGTTTTGGCCTTCTTTCTCATTAGACCCTTCTTCTTTTACTTGCCCTTACCCTTGGGCTTAGAAAAAATTGCTACATTAGCTTCTGGCCTAAAAACCTTGATATTCAATATATCCTCCATACTCTAAATAGTATTCATCAACTCACTTAAGGCGTAATCCTTACTGTTGAGCTCATAGTCTAACTTAAACTGTTAAAAACAAGATTTTAAGCTATTGATGATTATAATCATCTGTGTGTCCGCATTCATATCCACCCTAAGCATCTTAGCCTCAGTGACCCCAGAGATTACCTTAAGCATGTAATCCCGCACTAGTTCACTAGGTTTTTGTCTGAAATTATGAAAGGTTTGGATAACTTTCACTCTTGTAAACCTGGTCCTCACACCAAACATCTCCTATAGGTGATAGACCATTGCACTAACAATTTTCATGCAAGCAATTTTCTTTTGCAACATGCCACTAATAAAAGCTAAAATATAGCATTTAGTAGTCTTATCAACGTTTTTCCATTACTCATATTATTGGACTTGCTTAGGAGTTAGATCTCTACCTAGAGGTGCAAGCTCATTTTTAGTTAATATCCAAAAAATTTGTTCATATTAAAGAACAATGTCAAGGTTACGTCTCCATTCATTAAAATTCTCTCCATTTTCTAATTTACTATTTTTCAAGAGCAAAGTGAGTGGATTCATTTTATGCTGATTATGTTTGAAAAATAAATTATTAAAGAATGACCATACTAGATAACAATATCAGAACTTTGTATAAAATCATGATATATGTATACATGATGATAGATTTAACAAAACTTAAAAAAATTAAATCTTTGTACAAAAGTTATTTTTCTTATTTATAACGGACTAAATGATGGTGGGCCAACCTATCCATTAAAAGACAAAACTGCGACCCTCCCACTAAAAAGGCCACCAAGCATCTTCATGAAGTGAATCACACATTAGTATATGATATACAAAATACACAAGAAGGGGGGTTGAATTGTGTATTCGAATTTTTTAGTACAATCCCCTTTTTTAAAAATTTGCTTTCTCAAAATTATTAATAAATAGGATTATGCAGTATTTGTATCAACAATAGAAACAAGAGTTAAGAGTTGATAGTGAAAATTGACACAACAATTTTATACTGGTTCACCCCAAACCATGGGCTACGTCTAGTCCTCAGAATCCCTTATGAGATTTCACTATACTTCACAAAAGTATAAGTATTCTTTTCATCGAGCCTCTTTAGGTCTCTTACAACAAGTATTCTTTTTTCTCACTTAGCCTCTTCAGGCTCTCAGCTTTTCTTCCTTCTTACAGAAAGATGTTGCGAGCTTTGTTACAGAAAATATAGCTCTCGTGTTTCGCAAAAATATAGTATTTAGCTTTTTTTAAAATAACTAACTTTTTTAGTCTTCGACTTCGACTTGTATTTATAGTCTTCATCTTCAACTGCTTCTTTCTTCTTGTTTCTTGATCTTTAAAGAAAAAGTTATTCAGTTAAGTTTTGTAAATAACTTAAACTGATTTGGTTCTCCGTCTTCGATTCTTTCGTCTCATTTTGCTTCTGTCTCATTTCTGTCTTCTGTTTTGCGTCTCATTTTGCTTTCGTATCATTTTTGTCTTCTGCTTTGCGTCTCATTTTGCTTTCATCTTATTTTTGCTTCTGTCTCATTTTGCTTTCGTCTCATTTTCACTTCCATCTCATTTTTCTTTCGTCTCATTTTGCTTCCATCTCATTTTCGCTTCCGTCTTATTTTTCTTCCGTCTCATTTTGCTTCCGTCTCATTTTTGCTTCCATCTCATTTTTATCTGCTTCCGTCTCATTTTTCTTCTGTCTCATTTTCCTTCCGTCTCATTTTTGCTTCCGTCTTATTATTTAGTTTTCGTCAAAATTAATCGTAAAGTCATTTTAACTTAACAATCTCCCCCTTTCTGATGATAACAAATAATCATTAAAAAGCCATTTTCTTATCTTTCTTCTTCTGTTCTGCTCTTCTTTTCTCTTGTTTTGTTCTCCCCCTATCTTTGTCATTTTTTCTTCTTTTTCTCCTTTCTCCCCCTATTTGTTAATGATCAAAAAGATCATGGGTGTAGATGCTTCAAAGCTTCAGAAAACATTTCTCTCATCTCAATACGAAGTGACTTGATATCTTGTCGAATATCCTTTACTTCTTTATGCAAGTCACCCACAGAAGCACATAGATAATCAACTTTCTCTTCAATATCTTCATCAGAATTCTGTTGTACAACTTTAAAACCAACAATCGTAGTATATGCATCTGAAGATATGACATCTGGTTCAATTATTGTAAGGGTAGGAGGTTGAACAGATAGGTTAGGTTTTAGAAGATCAAGATCATTAGGACCAGTTAGTCATGGAACTTGTCTTCCGACTAGGTGTAGAACATCACCAAATGAAGATACAGTTGATAAGGGTCTAATGTGCATAATGAGATGCATAAGGAACCCTACTGAGTAGCTTCAATCTCCAATCTTAATGATCTGTACTGCCCTTCTGAAAGTCTTCCACCTACCTGAAAAAAATCTTCAATGGTTCGCTGACCACAATTGCTTCTTGATGCTATTGAAATGAAGTGGGAAATATAAGTTCCAATCTACTGGACTGCATAGCATGCTTCATCAATGTTTCTCACTTCAGCTTCGATCTGTTCTTCTGTCATATCATTTATTTTTTCAGGATACAGTTTCTTCTTCCCTTTTTCCTCATTGCAAACAACGAAAGGTCGAGTTTGAAAATCAGGCACAACCTTGATCACTTTTTTCCTTATGATTGGGAAAATAGTGTACTTCTACTTTGTCATCTATGTGTGGTATGGTCTGGTTCCTTCATCCTTCAGAACACCATACATACTTTTTTCGTCTTCACTCAACAGATGCATTGTACTACTATTTACCAAAATGGGTTGAAATTGTGCCTTGATTGACCTTTTTAGGGTCTCTTTGATTATTATCGAGTTGCTACTCCTAACATGTTGAATTTCTTTAAAAAACTTTACTCTCAAGTCTTCTTTTCTTATCAATTGAGAAGTATTGACCTGTAATGGACTGCATTCAACTATCTTCTTCTTCTTCTGAATAGCAGTAGGAGTGCTCTTTTCCGTACTAATTTTCTGCTTTTTATTCTCTTTAATCAGTCTGGAAGTCTGCTAAGGTTGAGGTTTTACTTTCTCAAACTCCAATTTCTTTTTAATTTCAGTCACTTTAGCCAATTTTGGTGATTCTTCTCTCAAAATTGAAACTAAGGACCCGGTTTCCTGAGATGTTATCTTTTCAGAGTTTCCACCATGAATCAACTCTTTCCTTTTCTTTTCTTCTTGTTGATGTAGGGTTCGAACTCTAGACGGCCTTTTTGCTTGCTTAGGCTTCTCTGAAAGTAGCATGTCCCCTTTTCTTTTCAAGTTCACTGTCTCCTTTTGTTGCACCTAGCTTCCTTCTTTAAGAGATATCGTCTTTCCCTTTGTTTTTCTTGACGATTCCTTTTCTCCTTTTGCAGGTATTCTCTCAATAGATTAAGATTTTGATTTTGTTGAGGGAGATTCTCTTTTTGCACGCTCCCCCTCAATCCTGGCTTTCATCTTAGAATTTGCTTATACTCTTTCCAGATTCTTCAAGCCCATTTTACCAATTGTTGCAGAATTGATGACACTTTTGATATTCATCTTCATCCTGTTTCCCCATTCCAGACATACTCCAAAGTCTTTGAATATCCTTGTTAGTATCATTCCGTATGGTAGAGCAGTCGAGTCTTTCTTAGACTTTATCATATAATGAAAAATAAGGAATGGTAGGTTGATAGGCTGACGATTTAGTAGATGAAATAAGCATTTTTCATCTAGCATTGTTACCAAATTCCTCGATCATGTTCTCGATAGTACACAATGAAAAAGAAGTGAGTGTAATACCCTTGCCTTTGGAACAAGATTTGAAACCTTCTTCTCCTTTGGATCATTGCTTCCATATAACTGTAAATTGATCTGGGTTTCCTTCACGCTAGCTTGTGTCATCCATCTAGCCATATTTGTGAGCTTCTCTCCTTCGAATGGACACCCTGTGACCTTCTCAATCATCTTTATGGTCACAATAATCGATAATCTATCCACCAAAGATACAAGAGTATCGGCTACCACTTCCATATTCTTCCAGAATTCATAAACTTCATTCATGTAGACTATGTCTCGAACTTGAAAGAAATTCCTCCATCTGGCTGCTACAATCTTCGATTCAATATCCATCTTGTCCTGCTTTAGGGATTCAAAATCAATAAGTCTTCCACTTGTCATAGCTATCTCCATTTCTTGTAGTTAAGAACGAACTAAAAACAGATAAATTTTTCAAAGAGGTGAAGTCGATTTTTGAGGTTGAGAGTGTGAGCAAGGAAAGTTTGAAATCCACAAAGAGTAATGAAAGGTTTTTGTTGAGGTTTCTTCAAAGGTTGATTGTCAGAGTATATCATGAGTTTTCTAGAATAGGTGGCATTCTCAAGGCTATGAGAAACTTTCCCTCTAAAACTTTCTTCTAACGGACGTTACCAGTTGTAACTCACGGTTATGGTTACCGTTAACTCTTTCATCCTTTTCATCTGGGTCATGACGTGTCAAACGGTTGATTACTTGACATCACCATGTTAAGGTTTTGTCTGATTTCTCTGAATCCTTCTTCACTTAATGGCTTAGTGAAGATGTCTGCCCACTGATGGTTCGTCTCAACAAATCGAAGATTCACGATCTTTCTCTGAACGTAGTCTCGTAGAAAATGGTGTCTAACTTTGATATGTTTAACTCTCGAATGTTTTATGGGATTCTTCGACAGATTGATGGCACTTGTGTTGTCACAGTAGATTGGGATTTCTTCTTCTTGTACTGTGTAGTCCTCTAGCTAGTACTTAATCCACAATGTCTGTGAATAGCAACTTGCGGCTGACATATACTCGGCTTCCATTGTTGATAGAGCAATTAAGCTTTGCCTCTTACTTGACCACGAAACTAGGTTATTGCCAAGAAAGTGACATCATCCACTCATACTTTTTCTATCAATCCTATCTCCGGCATAATCTACATCACAGTAGCCAATTAACCTGAAATCTTTACCTTTCTCATACATTAAGCAAAGATCAGTACTACCTGATAGATATCTTAAAAAATTTTTGACAGCAATATAATGAGATTCTCTAGGATCTGTCTGAAATCTTGCATACAAACAAACACTAAACAAAATCTGAGGTCTGCTTGCTGTAAGATAAAGTAAGGAACCAATGATCCCTCTATACAGAGTTTGATCAACCTTCTTGCCAGTTTCGTCCTTGGACAAATGGTTTGAAGGATGCATCAGAGTTGACATTGGTTTTACTTTTCCCATATCATACTTTATCAACAATTCCTTCACATACTTCTGTTAATGAATAAAAATCTTTTCTTCGGTTTGCTTAACTTGCAACCCAAGAAAGAATTTTAATTCACCCATTATGCTCATCTCAAATTCATTTTTCATCAAATTTTCAAAATTAGCACATAACACTTCAGAGATAGCACCAAAAATAATATCATCAACATAAATTTGAACAATAATAAAATCATTCTTCATGCAATTTCTAAATAAGGTTTTATCCACCTGACCTCTGGTGAACTTATTCTCAATAAGAAAAGAACTCAGACGATCATACCAAGCTCGAGGAGCTTGTTTTAAGCCATACAAAGCCTTATGAAGTCTATAGACATGTTCCGATTTCTTGACATCTTCAAAACCTAGAGGTTGCTTCACATAAACTTCTTCATCTATAAAGTCATTTAAAAAAGCACTCTTCACGTCCATTTAAAATAACTTTATATTGTGACAGACAACATATGCAAACAATATCCTAATAGCTTCTAGTCTTGCTACAGGAGCATAAGTCTCATTATAGCCTATTCCTTCCTACTGATTATGGCCTTGTGCTACTAATCTTGTTTTGTTATGACTCACTCTACCTGATTCGTCTAGCTTATTCTTAAAAACCCATCTAGTTCCTATGATGAACTTTTTCGGTGGTTTGGAAACTAAGGACCAAACTTTATTCCTAGTACACTGATTCAGCTCCTCTTTAATGGCTAAAATCCAAGCTTCATCTTGAAGAGCTTCGTCAATTTTCTTAGGCTCTATTTCAGAAATAAATGCACTATTTGCTTCTCTTCTGAATTTGGACCTAATCCGCACACCTTCTGAGGTCTCTCTTATAATCAACTCTTCTGGATGAGAACTCTTATATTTCCATCCTCTCTTCAAATCAAGAGTCTCAGGAATATCTTCAACTTTGTCTAAAGAAGTTTCTGATGGTGATACTTCTTCTCTATCAACCAAGGGTACTAAAAGGATTTCATTATCAGGATCACTCTCCTACTTAGTTGAGAACTATCATCAAACTTGACATGAATGGTTTCCTCAACAGTCTTAGAGGTAAGGTTATAAACCCTATAGGCTTTTGATGATAGAGAATAGCCTAGAAAAATTTCATAATAACTCTTAGAGTCAAATTTATCTAGACTTTCTTTTGTATTCAATATAGAGCACTTGCAATCAAATGGAAGGAAGTAGGATATATTAGGTTTCCTGCCATTCCATAACTCATATGGAGTTTTCTTCAACAAAGGTCCCAGAAGTATTCTATTTTGAATATAACATGTTGTACTCACAGCTTCTTCCCAGAAGTACTTAGGAAGTTTCATCTCACACAGCATAGTCCTAGCCATTTCCTGAATCGTCCTATTTTTCTTTTCAATAACCCCATTCTGTTTTGGAGTTCTA
Source organism: Erythroxylum williamsii (assembly GCA_027564335.1). NCBI lineage: Eukaryota > Viridiplantae > Streptophyta > Magnoliopsida > Malpighiales > Erythroxylaceae > Erythroxylum > Erythroxylum williamsii. The sequence goes on from JANITW010000007.1 coordinate 32,968,494, forward strand.
GGGGTAGAGAAATTATGAAAAATTTCATTCTCTTCATAGAACATTATGAACTTCTCATTTTCAAACTCACCACCATGATTACTTCTAATACTAGCTATAGACATTCCTTTCTCATTCTGTAACTTTTTGGATAGTACTTTAAAACACTTAAAAGAATCATCTTTATGTGATAAAAATAATATCCAACAAAAATCTAGTGAAATCATCAACAATAACAAGACCATACCTCTTTCCGCCAAGACTCAATGTTCTAGTTACACCAAATAAATCCATATGTAACAACTCTAGAGGTCTAGAAGAAGTTACAATATTTTTAGAAGAAAACGTTGTTTTAA
>JANITW010000007.1:33060544-33072871 GCA_027564335.1 Erythroxylum williamsii
AAGCGCATCTGCCTTAGCATTTTGAGCTCGTTCTATCCTACTGATCGAGTACTGCTCGAAATTACTTAACTCCTGCTGTACCAGCTCTAGATACTTGATCATGCTGCTCCCCTTGGCTTCATACTATCCAGTGACTTGACCGACCACTACTTGGCTATCGCTATATACCTTCAGACGTTTTACCTCCATTTCCTTAGCCAATTGGAGGCCGGATATCAGAGCCTCATATTCTGCTTTGTTATTGGAGGCCTTGAATTCTAGCCGAAGAGCGTATTCTACCTTTTCTTCCATATGCGGGCTAATCAATACCACTCCTGCTCCGCATCCCTTGGCGTTGGGCGACCCGTCAACAAATAAGCTCCAAGTAGGGTGTTGCTCGTCTTGCGAGTTGGGTCGACTCATTTCTGCAACAAAGTCTGCTAATTCTTGGGCCTTGATCGTCGTCCATAGTTTGTAATGTATATCGAACTCCCCCAGCTCTACTGCCCATTTTATTAACTGCCTGGAGGTCTCAGGCTTTTGGAGGCATTGCCTGAGAGGCTGGTCGGTCCACACATCAATGGTATGACTTTGAAAATATGGCCTCAGTTTTCGCACTGCAGTTATCAAGGAAAGAGCTAACTTTTCTATGGGCGCATACCGTGTTTCTAGTCTGCTCAGTACCTTGCTGACGTAGTAGATCGAAAATTGCTCCTTGCCATCCGATCGAACCAAGACCGCGCTGATCGCCCCCTCTGTGACCGCCAGATAGATAATCAGACTTTCCCTCTCAACGGGGCTCTGCAAAATAGGTGGGTTTGTTAGATACTGCTTCAAGTGTTGGAAAGCTCTTTCGCATTCATCTGGCCATTGGAATCGAGTCATATTTGCTTTTCTCAGGATTTTAAAAAATGGGAGGCACTTGTCCCCCATTCTGGAGACAAATCTGCTTAGAGAAACTATCCGTCCAGTTAATATCTGAACATCTTTCAAATACCGCGACGAGGGCATTTGGACTATAACTTCGATCTTTTCTGGATTGGCTTCAATCCCCCGCTGAGTGATCATAAACCCCAGGAATTTTCGGGATGCCACACAAAAGACGCATTTTTTTGGGTTCAGCTTCATCTGAAATTTTTCAAGGGTCTGGAAGACTTCTTTTAGATCTCCCACGTGCTCGGCGGCCATCTTACTCTTGACCACCATATCGTCTACATAGGCCTCAACAGATCGACCGATCTGTTTCTTAAAAGCCTCCATGACGAGCCGCTGATAAGTGGCCCCCACATTCTTCAAGCCGAACGGCATTACTTGATAACAATACGTGCCCTGGTCAATTATAAAGGCATTCTTCTCTTCATCGTCGAGACTCATTTGAATTTGATGGTAGCCCGAGAAAGCATCCAAGAAGCTGAGAAGTTCATGTCCAGAGGTGGAGTCTACTAACTGGTCGATCTTGGGCAAGGGGAAACTATCCTTTAGACATGCTTTGTTCAGGTCGGTGAAATCAATGCACATTCTCCACTTCCCATTCTTCTTCTTCACCAACACCACATTGGAGAGCCATTCGGGGTACTTGACTTCTCGGATGAACCCGACTTCGAGTAGTTTTTCTATTTCTTTCTCGATCACCTCCTGTTGCTCCTTGCTATGCCATCGCTTTTTTTGTCTAGCCGGCTTGTAGTCTTGTCGAATACCAAGGGAGTGCGATGGGACCGATCGAGAAATTTCAGGCATGTTGCTTGGTACCCAAGCGAAAACTGATCTGTTTTCTATCAAGCAGTTCGTGATTTCTTTAACTAGGTCCTTCTGAAGCTCGAAACCTAGATTTGTGAATTTGGAGTGGTTGGCTTCATCCAGTATGACCCGTTGCGCTTCTTCCACTGGGTTCATTCTCTCCGTCTCCTCATTGGCTCTTACGTCCAGAGAGCTCGTCAGGACTACCGACCCGTACGTCTAGTATTTTTGTTTCTGCTAAGTAACACTCCCTAGCGATTCTTTGCTGACCCCTGACAATACCGATTCCTTGGGGCATTGGGAATTTCATCGCTTGGTAGTAGGTGGAGACGACCGCCCTAAGGGTGTTTTGAGTGGCTCGTCCGATTATCGCATTGTACGCCCCTTGAAACTTCACAACTAAGAACTCCACGTCCTTCTCTATTTGACGCGGCTTTTGCCCGAACTTCACTTTCAGGTAGACGCAGGCAAACGAGTAGGCTGATGCTCTAGTTACCCCTTTTATGGGTCCTTCTATAGGCAGTAGTCGGTCCTCTGGTACCTCCATCTGCTTGAAGGCATCATAATATAACAGGTCGACCGAGCTTCCCGTATCAATCATTACGCGCTTCACCTCGTTGCCGTCCATGTTCAAGTTTACAACGAGCGCGTCGTCATGGGGACAACTTACACCGTCAAGGTCAGACTCGTCGAACGATATCATCCCATCGTTCTACCTCTTTCTTTTAGCTGACAAGTCCTCACCGACCTGCCTGGCATACCTCTTTCTTCATTTAGCAGTGGATCCCCCTGCTGCATTTCCACCAAATATCATGTTAATGACCCTCACCGGTCGGTCGTCTTGTTGCACTGTGTTCCTGTCGCCTCTTGCCTTGGATCGACCCCTCATTTCGCGTCGATCGTCAGTATTCGTATTCTGCCTCCCTCCATCATTTCTATCGTTTCGCTTCCAGGGTTATCGCCTGTTGTCGGGCCGACCGGTCTTGTGCTCGTTATCTCGATTGACATTCTGTCCGTGCTTCACAAATCGACCCAGCCTTCCTTTTTGGATAAGGAATTCGATTTCTCTTTTCAAATGCTAGCAATCTTCTGTGTCATGGCCGATGTCTCTGTAGAAACGACAGTACAAATCCGGGTCCCTACTCTTGGAAGGGCTCTTTAACTTGCCCGGTTCTCGGAGGGCTTCCCCATCTGCTCTCATGGCTGCTAGTACTTCCGCATATCGTCTGTTGAGCGAGATGAACTCCTGTCGATATCCCTGTCGATCGGTTGGCTTTCTCCAGCTCGACTGGCCTTTCTGTCGCTTGTGTGAGCCATTCGTTCTGTCATTTGGCGAGCGATCATCCGTTCTACGCTTCGTATTTTTCAGCACTTCTTCGAGCTGAATGTACTTATCCACCCTGTTTCTTATTTCCTGAATGGATCGGGGTTGATCGAGGGCCAATGACTTTTTGAACTTCTCATCCCTCGTGTTGTTCATAAATGCTGCCAACATGGACGAGCAAGTGAGGTCGGGGACTTCGACCACTTCATTATTAAACCGAGTGATGAATTCCCGCAAGCTTTCGTTCCGCCCTTGGGTCAATTGCATCACCTCCAAGGCTGTCTTCTGCGGCCGCTTACTTGTGGCGAATTGGTTGAGGAATAGTGACCTAAAGTCCTCAAAGCATGTGATACAGCTCAGAGGTAAGATATTGAACTATCGTCGAGCTCCCTCTTGAAAGGCCGTACAGAAAGCCTTACACTGAATGGCGTCTGAAACTCAGTGTAGATTCATCATCGACTAGAAGTGATGTAGGTAGTCCAGGGGATCGGTCTTTCCAGTATATTTTTCTAGCGTCAGTATTTTGGTGCCGGGCGCCGGGAGGCTATCTAAGATTGCCGGAGTAAAGGGAGAGCTATACTGAGTTGTTGGGCGATCCGGACGAAAGCTCATGGCTGCATTGATCCGATCGTCTACGATTTTTTCTAGGGCTGAGTTGTTGGCATCAGCAGGGTGGCGATCGGTCGTTATATTAGTTGGCCATGCAGACGGCTGCTATTGTGCCAGTTGAGATTGTAAAATCTGGCGAATCAACAGATCAGTCGCTTCCTTGATCTATTTTCGGGTAAAGGAGGTGTGCACAAGCGCAAGAGGATCTGCATCTGAGAGGTGTTGGAGATTCGGGCGCATGTTGGTTCCAGCGTTATCTTCCAAAGCTACGCTCTGTTCTTCTTGTTCTAGGTTTTGAGGTTGCGGTTGGTCATTCGGATCCGAAGAGTGAGTGCGGGAAGCATGGTGTGCCGGCAGCAGGGTAGCAGGTAACTGCAAACCAATCCGTTGTAACGCCAGAGCCGCGACAGCGGCTATATCAGGGTTAGTTGCTGCCGTCTGACTGATCTGCGTGTTTCTGGACATGGTGCCCTGATGTCGGGCCCCACGGTGGCCGCCAATTGGTTCTGCCTGGTTCTGGCGAGGCTGCATGTTACTATTCGGATCCATGGAGTTTGCTACTTCTCCCAAGAGTTCTAGCTTGGAGGTTCCTGCAAAATAAGAAAGGCACGTCGGGGGTTGTTTCCCGATAAGCCCCTCCGACGCTCAAGTCAGTTCTTTGTGCGGGTAGGATCGCTTGTGAGCAGAGAAGATTATGGTTAATGATTACGTACCTCTATTATGGCAGAGTTATACATTATATATGGAGCAGATGCATGGTTTAAGTCTTTACGTATGCATGAGAGACTTCCACCTGCGAATGGGCCCACGGATGCGTGGACTGGGCCTGGGCCTGGGATAACCAATAGGCATGAGACTGATCCTTGAAAGATGGACCGATCGGCCTACAGGTCGTTATGACTGGGTTCGGGCCCAGCATGACCGACCCGACCAGTTTTCGTCAATCATAAACCTAACAATAGCCAAAATCAATGTGAATGAGTCAGATGTCGAATTAGAAACACTCCAAAGTGAAACAAACATTTGAAAACCTAGCGGTCACCTTAGTCCTAGCGTAGAACTGAAATATTCTATAAAAACACACACAAATAGATAAAGCCAAAAGCTAATAGGAATACAAAAATTAGTATTTTTGCGACAAATCCACGTAAAAATCACACTAAAACACCAAGGAACTAGAGGTGCAGAGACAACAACTTTAACATTCAACTGATTGCATTAGTTATTAGCTAATAGTTAATTATATTAGCTAATTTAATCAGCAGATTGCATTAGCTATTTGTCATTTGATATTTTGGTAAAATTAGCTATTTAATATTAGCTGTTTATGTGTAAAATGACTTATGAGGACATGACTTTAAACAAATTTATAAGGGTATGAATTTAATATTTCGTTGAATATTCTTATAGTAATTTAGATTTTAGATATTTAATTCTACAAAAATTAAGTTTATAACTCTAATAAAAAATATAAAACACATAATAATAATAATATTTAAACTACTGTAGAAATGTTTTGATAAATTTATAAATAATATTTGCCGTTAATCCTACATATTTTAGATAGGTCAAATATAAGTTTAAGGACACAAATATCTTTTAGTAAAATTTTTATTAGCTAGCTACGAGTCGTAGCTTTTCAACTTAGTAGCTCTTAACCAAATAAATATATTAGATGTTTGTCAACTCATCCAGCTCCTAAGCAAATATATTAACTGTTTGATTATTGGAAGAGATTGATTAAAGAGACCGCAGGTTTTGGTCAGTGCACGTGACGCACGCACGGAGCTTTGGATGACCGAACTTCAAGGGTTTGCTCGTTCGTAAGAGATGCAATGTTCTATTCACTTGGGCAAAACGGCAAGCACAAATTGACGAACACGAAAAGTCAAGTGCTTTGCTGTGCTACCATATTAAATTGAGAAAGAATTGTATTTCTCTTAATTATCAATGTATATATACACATTTACAAGACTGAGTTGGGAATGTAGTCCTACAATCAAGGGGTCAATGATCAATTTGTAACATGGAAGAAACTAAAATTAAGAATTTAAAATAAATATTTAAATAAATATATTTTTATTACATTTAAAAATAAAATTATAAACTAAAATTATAGTGAAAACTAATATACCTAAAATTACTCAATAGTAATAAAACAACTATTAAAAATTGACCTATTCTATATCGTATGTTTTTCTGGTTTTAATTTGCTTTACATATGGGCGTGGAAATTGTCTGAAGTGTTTAAAAAACCCTACCGACAAAACCGGAAAATCTTTTGATGGGTTGTATTTGGTCTGTGTCGGAAACCTGAACTAAACCTAATTGAATCAAACTGAACCATATGCTATGCGCTGTCGTTTTGAAGTAAAAGACCTAAAGGCTAAAGCTATCTATCGTCAGTCCTCACACGGTCCCTAGTAAGTCTTCGTTTCTTCAATTCTCATCGCAAAGCCGCCACCGCCATTTCTTTGGCCGACTCACCGTTTCCCGTAAGCAACAATCACCAATCACCATATCCACCAGCTTTTGCTTCAGGTGCACCAATACATCATTTTGTTATACAAATATATTTTGATAGTTTAATTTCCTTTCTTGATTTAGTCTGTGGCTAAACAATTTATTCATACTAAGTTTCCTTCTTTAACGATCCAAGGTAATTAGGAATTCATATCTGAAGATATTAGCTTTCGCGATTGCAATTGAGGACTTTACTTTTTGGCTTCCTAAAGTTAACAAATCTAGGCTTTCAATTCATGTTTCTGTTCTTCATATGTCTAACTATGTTATCGGAACTTGTAATCAGGTTTAAATTTCATGTGACTTTTATGGATCTTTTTGCTTAATTTCTAGAATTATTGGTTTTGTTTATAGTAATGGCTGTGAAACTTTCACGAACATCTTTAGGTGAATTATTAATATTTTCATGTCGTTTGTTTGTTTGTTTGTTTTTTTCGCTTATTATCATATGTTATCCCGTTTTTCTTATATTGCTTAGTGAATTCTTGAAATTTACCTTATATTTTTATCAATTATTACATTGCTGCAGTATAGTATTATGCAGCTGGATTATTGATGGTAATTCTGATTAGTTTTACTGGAAATTTGAGCTGGATAGACTTTGGTGTGGTTTTAATGTGCTCGGGAGCTACATTAATTTCGATGTGTTGAATCCACATTATAGTAAACTACTGACTTTACTGGTTTTGATTAATTTTTAATCTGCCTACACTTTCTATGGTTAATTGAATGCATAGCAACTATCTTTGTTTGCAAAAGCTTTAAACGGCAATGAATATGATCTTAACGGGTTTTGTCTTTTTATGGCTTGTTTGGTCTAAACATAGAGAAACTGTTTCTACTGGTTTCGCTTAAATCATACTGACAAAAAATGTTAATGTTCACCCCTATTAATGGATTGCCAGGTTTTCATAATATTGGAATCAGTATAGTTTTTTTTGTGGATTCATGACATTGCTAGTTCTTTGAATGTACCCATGCATGTTTAACTGTTTCTATGTTTTACTCCATATATTAAATTGCTCATAATTTGAGGATGATGCTTGAAGATGTTATTTCATCTTTTTTAACTATATGGATGGTTTAGATCTTTTCAACTGGGAAGGAACTGCAATATTTTGCTCTTAAAGTTTTATTTATGTACAGGATATAAACGCTTTTGAGTCTTAGTTGCTGAAAATGGCAGACGGTCATGAATCTGATAAAAACATTGAGATATGGAAAATCAAAAAGCTGATTAAGGCATTGGAGTCTGCAAGGGGTAATGGAACTAGCATGATATCACTTATCATGCCTCCTCGTGATCAAATATCTCGTGTCACAAAAATGCTTGGTGATGAATATGGAACTGCTTCAAATATTAAGAGTAGAGTCAACCGTCAGTCTGTCTTGGCTGCCATTACATCTGCTCAACAGAGGTTGAAGCTTTATAACAAGGTTCCCCCTAATGGATTGGTTCTGTACACTGGAACTGTTGTTAATGAAGATGGAAAGGAAAAGAAGGTAACTATTGATTTTGAGCCTTTTAAGCCCATTAACGCATCACTGTACCTCTGTGACAACAAATTTCACACAGAAGCACTGAACGAGCTCTTGGAATCTGACGATAAATTTGGTTTCATAGTCATGGATGGAAATGGCACCCTTTTTGGGACACTAAGTGGGAATACACGAGAAGTTTTGCATAAATTTACTGTTGATTTGCCCAAGAAGCACGGCAGAGGAGGACAGTCTGCACTGCGTTTTGCTCGACTTCGGATGGAAAAACGCCACAACTATGTCAGGAAGACTGCAGAGCTTGCTACACAGTTTTTTATTAATCCAGCTACCAGTCAGCCTAATGTTGCAGGGCTAATACTCGCTGGTTCAGCTGACTTCAAAACTGAGTTGAGCCAGTCCGACATGTTTGATCCTCGCCTGCAAGCCAAGATATTGAATGTGGTTGATGTTTCCTATGGTGGGGAAAATGGTTTCAACCAAGCTATTGAGCTTTCAGCAGAGATCTTATCAAATGTGAAGTTCATTCAGGAAAAGCGCTTGATTGGAAAATATTTTGAGGAGATTAGCCAGGACACTGGGAAGTATGTCTTTGGTGTCGATGACACATTGAAGGCCTTGGAGATGGGTGCCGTTGAAACTCTTATTGTCTGGGAAAATCTTGATATCAATCGGTATTTGTTGAAAAACAATGCTACCAGTGAAATTGTCATAAAGCATTTAAATAAGGATCAAGAGGCTGATCAGACTAACTTCCTGGATTCAGCCACCTCTGCAGAATTGGAAGTTCAGGAAAAGATGCCCTTGCTTGAGTGGTTCGCTAATGAGTACAAGCGCTTTGGTTGTACTCTTGAATTTGTTACGAATAAATCTCAAGAGGGTTCACAATTTTGTCGAGGGTTCGGAGGAATAGGAGGTATTCTTCGGTACCAGCTCGACATAAGATCTTTTGATGAGGCATCTGATGATGGGGAAATTTATGACGATTCTGATTAGGATCATTGCAAGTGATGTTGCGGAAAACTAATTATTGCAAGCCTGCTGTGAAGGGAGGGGTGTCTTGAACATGTTTTGATGCATAACACTTGATTTTTGCTGCTTTTACATTATCTTGTTTGGCTGCTCATACTTAAATTTTACTTGGATCTGTTCGATGAAGTAATACACCCCCTTTTTCTTGTATCAATTGTGATTTTGTGCCAATATGTCAAATGCTTAAGCGATTTCACATTATGTTAGACCACGTGGGATTTTGGCGAGTACCTAATAGTTGTTTTTTCCTTTTATGGATTCAAGTTAGAGTCCTAGTCCCCCCTAGTTTCTTGGCTACCACTACTTGTTGGGATTTCGATATTATACAAGTTACTCTGCGTTTGTGCTTAGTTTTCTTTAGTCTAAATGGGATTTGATAGCTGTTCTCACGACGCTAAATTTTTCAGGCGGGTCCATAATTGTTAAGGTGATCAGGTTGCCTTGCCATTCACCTTTTAGTTCTTTTCAGTCGGCAAGTAGCCAAGGATGATTCTTCTTTTAATTACACATGAGGTGATCTCATAGGACATTTCTTTACAAACATGATAACTCAAAGCCAAGCTTTGCTGTCTTTGCTTTGCTAGATGGAACATCAATGATTATAACTCGCCGGCAGTTATTTACTTTCTTCCCTCCTCCTCTAGGAGGTTGTGGAATTCAGATCATCGACCCTTCTGACGAATGCTTATAGCAATATGCACATAGGCTCTTGCCTTGTTCTGTCTATCTCATTTTTGTTTGTTTGGGAACTCCTTTTTTTTTTGTTTGTTTGGGAACTCGTTTCTTTCTTTTCGCCGTTGGGTATGTTCTCACTATTAGTGATTTTTGGTTTCTTTAGATTGGACGATGGGCATAAGGTGGAAGACCTTGTTTCTCTTGATTGAGGGACAAAGGCAGGTTTGTTGGATTTTAACTGTGATGTGTGTGTGTACATATATATATTGTTTTTATAATTTAAAATTCCAAGTGATTTGGTCAAAATCGTACAATCTTCTAAAGAGCATCCTTTATCTTGTCATAATAATGTCAACCATCAATTTCAATTCCATCACTGTGAATATATTCTTTGAGCATTGATGGAAAGATAGGATTAGATTCTGGTTCCCATATCACATTCATATCCTCTGCTTTTAACCACTAACAATTAGAATTCTGTCTTACAAGAGATTCTTTCAAGAGAATCCCAGATGTGTTACATGGTATTAGATGGCATGTTGCAAATTTATTTTCAGATGTTAACTTACTAATGCACCCTGGAAGATGATACTACAAAGATGTTCTCATGTGGATCCTCCCATTGAATCTACATTGAATGGCAACCTGTTGTTTTATGGTGCTCCAATATATCATACATTAACAAAGCCAACAGATGGCATTTCTATATTGCTTTATCCGATCTAGTTCAGCCCATTTAGGATGAAATGAATATATTTTCAGCAATATGGAAAGAGGAATGGAGATATTTTCTAGAGATTTATTCAATATAATCATGCTGCACATCAACTTGTTTAATGACAAATTCAATTTAACTCCAATGCTGTCAATATGTGGTGCTAATAGTTATTTCATGTATAACTAAATCTTAATATTGTTTTTCTCTTTGATTCTAGGTATCCCCATCTCAGAATGATGCAATTGTGCATAGTTTTGTAACTACTATCTATGATGTTGTCTTTCATGACTTAATTTGATTTTATATTTAAAAAAATTAGAATTGCCGGCAATTTCTCCTCTCCTACAATATCATATTCATATCCTCTGTTATTATTCACTAACAATTAAAATTACTGGCAATTTCAACAGAAAAAAGAAAGTGCTTTCCTCCCTTACAAGCTTCTTAATTTGCCGTCGTCGGTGGATTATGAAAATAGAACTTGATTTATTTCTTTCAAATAAAGGTAAAGAGTCATTTTCGCTTTTAAGAAATGCATAAAAAGTAACTTAATTTTTAATATTTAGTAACTTCCAAAAAAGTTTTAACATTGTAAAGATTATTTTAATTAAATATTAAAGTGAAAATTTCATCTAAAAATTATACTTAATATTTTTATTGTAAAAATATAATTTACATTATAAATTATAAATTTAGTATGTCAAACTACGAATTAGCTTGATCATATAAATCCAACAATCAAATACATTAATGCAATAGCGTAAACATAATATGTGGGACCTAAAAGATAAAAAAATAATAAATTAACACAAATTTAAGGATAATTAATAAAATACATTAAATCACAAAAACATTGCTGTAAAAAATTTATTAAAACATAAGGAAATCATAAATAGAAATTGGGACCTCATGATTAATTAGAGATAATAGTAATGGAAAAAGCAACAATAAATTATAATTTTGTGCACATCTTAGAGCCAAAAATGTCCCTTTCGTCTTATTTGACATACAAACTTAAAAGAGAGAAAGTTGTAATAAGCATAAAAATAAGGGTGTTTTAGATTGAGAAATGTTCTTTGCCTTAATTCTCTCTTGATCTTTTACCGTTATGCCCCTGTTACGTTCAATATGGTTTTATGCTTTTTGGTCAGATTCCTCTGGTGGGTTCCTTCTCCCTCTATCCCGCTCAGAGGCTTTGCCTTGTAGGGAAATTCTCCGTTTTGCAATCCTCAAGTTGCCTTATCGTCAAATGGAGGTATGATTTGACTAGACGAAGATCAATACCATAAAAGTATTAAAGAGAAATAAATTTATTTTTCCTTGTGAAGTGGAATCTGTAATTATTGTCAAACATCTAATACACAACAGAATATTGAATGTAATATAGTCATAATTAACTTTGAAAATTAGTGTTTAATATTTAGTTTGTTCTTAATTTAATGATCAAAGGAAATTCATTAAACTCTATTACTTTTAACTTTACCAACACATGTACTACCGAAAGGACAACTAAATCATAGAATAGGAACCACAACATACATTAAACAGCTTAACAAGCATTTCAAACTTAGGTCAAAAATAGGGGACTATAATATACGAGAAACATAAACAACAAGACCAGGCAAAAGAATCATCAAATCAATAAGGAATAGGAGACCACAATATACAATAAACATAAACTAAAACCCGGTCAAAAGAATGGATCTACCACTACATATTGCGCCTATATTGTTTCCTAAAAATCCAATAGAGGCATGTGGGAGTTCACAAAAACGTTATGCTGCAATTGAGCTTGCTATTGCGATTGAATTCGCAAAAGATCATGCAGGATTTCTACAAATGTTTGAATGAAGTGAGTTAGGAATTTACGGATTTCTGCAAATGTTTTACCAAAGTGGGAGTTAAGGATTTAGAGATTTTTGGGATTTTAGGTGAAGAGAAACGGTGATCTTTGACTAGTTGGGTCTCACTTTTATTTTAATTACAAAAAGCCACATCAACATTAGTTGGATCCATTGTTTAGAATTTTGTACTGTACCGGCCAGTACCGTTTTGACCAGAAACCGGTACCGGTACGAGCGTAGGTGGTACCGCTGAAAAATATCGGTTGGGACCGGCCAATTTCAACTGTACTGACCGGTATTCAAAATACCGGCCGGTACTGAAAATTTAAAAAAATTGGGAGATTTTTTTGCAAAATTTTCAAAAAAAAATTAAAATTTCCCTCCCTCCC
>JANITW010000007.1:33203079-33230139 GCA_027564335.1 Erythroxylum williamsii
AACCTTCATTTCATCCCATTTCTTGAATCTAACTCAAAGGAAGATAGATACTTACCTTAAGCTCTTGATTTCTCTTCCCTTTTTCCACTTTTCTTCTTCTTTCTCCTTCTCCTTGGGCTTAGCCGAATCTTCTCTTCTTCTCCCTTCTATTTTCACGTTTTCTCCTCTTTGCTTCTAAGGTATACGACCACTTCACTTCCTCTAACTCATTCACTTATGTCTAACTTAAATCCCTCCAAAACTATGTAGTTTTGACATTCCCCTTACATAAAGGCTTTTGGGCCTCCACCTCCCAAGGCCTACTACCACCAAACCCACTTATTCTAATCCTCCTTCTTCATTCTAACAACTCTTTAAGCCCACTCCTCCAATAGGCCCATTCTAATAATCTAACTCTAATTTCTAATTCCCCTTTTTAATACTACAAAATATAAGACTCATCTTTTAAAATATATTGAAACAATTTAAAGCAAGAATTAAGGGATAAACAAAAGAAATTAAATAAATAAATAAAAAAAATAAAGAAAAATTTTCGGGGCCCAACATCAGCCCTTTTTTAAACTATGTATTCTTGTTTTTAGTTAACAGTCCCTAAGTTCTTGATAAACCAGGAAAACTTTCATTCCTTAACACTTGCTTCACCATCCTTCCCCAAGCTTGCTAGTCCTATCCCTACTCCCCATACCTCCTTCTTGCCACCTTCAGTAACTATTTCCCTTAACACTATCTCTAAGTCCCTTTTTTCTACCACTCTTTTACAAAATCCTTTGCTTTAAAGGTGTTAGCACTTTCCATTTAGCAAGCTTCTTAGCTTTTTACCCTCCCATTAAGACCCATTACAACCTCCTTCCACCACTCAGTCAGGCTTCTCTTAAGGCCTAAACCACAAACTCAACTAGAAGTGAGTGGTGGGAGACTCACCTTAAATCAAGATTCACTATTGGCCTCCCTTTTCCTCAAAAGGAAACTTCCTTATAACTCTACCTTTGAAGGTTCTAAAAAAAGGTGTAACACCCACATACCCCCTAGGAGGATATGCAGATGCTACACATACCATACCAAAAAACATATCATACCAACAAATCCAAGCATTCTTAGAAACTCAAGCACCATACATTACATTTCAATATGTTGTAAACATGCTATATAGAATTTAGTGACATAAGAAAAAACTTATTACATGCCTTGAAGTCCAAATGTCTTTTTGTTTATAAATATTACAAACTATATGTGCCAAATACAAACTATCTCATCATACTGAGTATAAGTCAGTAACATCAAAAAACTAAATATTATTCACAACAAAACACAATCTTTATTGGTCACTGCAGTTGTCTTTGCCCCAGTCTTTATACCCTTCTATCTAAACCCGAACCTACATGGGGCAAATCTACCGTGCTATGTATATAGCTTAGTGGGGAATAACTAAATGGGATACATAATGAAAATTGTCTCTAAACATTCACATATTCAAAATCAATCGAAATATCATGAATCATAAAACATAATATAACATAGCAGAACATAATATATATTTGTTCCAAAGCATAACTCACCAATATCAAAATTCAAACACAATGTATTTCAGAATTGAAAATAATTTATCAATATAGAATATTTCTCATGTTGAAGTAAATCATTTAAGTCTCATTTCAGAATGTACAAATGTCAGAGCTGAATATCATAATAGGGTATAACTTCAAATCAGAATATGATTTGAACCAAAATAGACTTTGTTTATATCAAAATTAAACATGTATCAGAATACAAAGCAAGTTAGATTGTTAATCTATTTTATAGAAGTGGGTAGCAGGACTAATACAGGAGATACTGTGATTGGTATCACAGAACATAAGAGACTTATGCCTCAATAATAGGAGATAACGAAGTGTCAGTAACATGAGACACCGAAGTGTTAGTAATAGGAGACATCGAAGTGTCACAGGAGTAGCTGCAGACCCTTCTAGGTATGCCTATTTATCATCAACTAGGTAATAATTTTTAAACAAAACAAGTTCATTTTAGAATCCTCATGTGAGGAATTTATTGCAAAATTTTCAACTTTTTTTAACTTGACATAATCTTAGATTCCAAACTAACTAACATGTCAAACAATATCCAAACTCTCATTAATTCATATAACATCTCCAAAATTCCAAACCCGAAACAACAATTCATTCTTAATGATTTCAGATGATAATTAAACTTGGTGGAGAGGAAGGGCAATGTGTGAACAATTTGTGGTCTAAATTTCAAGTCAATTAGAGGTACGGAGAAGAAGTTATGATTAAAAGAGTGAAAATGTTCAAAGTAGTGAAACAGCAGAATACATCCACTGTCATGATCGTGCTTATGCAATGATTGTGCACTTCCAACTGATCCTCCTATGTCATTTTCGTGCTTATGCATGATCATGCAACCCCTTGATGACCCCTTAGAGTCATGATTGTGCTTGTGCACAATAGTGCACTACCTTTTATTCTAACTTCTTCTAACTCTTCCCAAATTGGGCTTTTGGGTCAATTTTATATGGTAATTTTGACAATGAAAATGAAGGGTTTAGGCAAAACATTCTTCTAAACAATTCTTTCTTTATATTTTAAGTTTCTAATGTCATCCACTTTATGCAATTTGGTTCAGTAGGTATACCCAAAATATTACATACTGTCCTCAAATAGTGACAGAATCCAGAAACTCAAATTCAAGATAAATTTTGACACTCTTAATGACAGAAATCAAATTCAACTCCTTTATGAAAGGTGTAGATATATGTATCTAGTTTAATATGCATTTAAATTAATCCCATTTTGATACTTACAGGTCATGATATGGCCAAAATACTGATGTCTGTCTAGTGGAATTACTCTTTCTGACCAATATCCAATATGTATCTAACCTTAATTCTTTCTTAATTCAGTAGAAATTTCATCCATTTCAAATATCAAACAATACATGTTATAATAGGATACCAAGTTTATAATTACCTAACCTCACTAAACTTCAAATTCAACTCTAAGAATCCAGCTAAACCAAGCTTCCAAACAACCAACACAAACTTAAGTTTAATGTGCAACTTTCAGCCTTAACATAATAATTGTATAGAAAATTAGTAGAACCTTTTGCTAGATTTAGTAGCTTACCAAAAATTCAAGTGATGAACAATCCAAAGTCTAGAAAAAATTCCAGAAGTTAGAGAGAAAATGGGAAGGGTTTCGGTGGAGAGAAGAAAACAAAGTTAAGAAAGAGCAAAACAGAAAATGTTTCCAGCAGAAACTTGCTTCATCACCATCTAGGTGTCACTCCCACCATAAGGCATATGTCTTCTTTGCATGTGTCACATATTTCTTGCACTTAAGCTACCATTTGTCACACTTCCATTAAACCATTTTTCACTTAATGAATGCTGCCAAATACAACAATTTAATTAGGCCACTTGTCATTTTTTTAACTATACCATTTGTCAATGTATCAACTATGCCAAATGTCACTAACTTATAGGCTTAATCATTCCAATTTTCACTTACCAACTTATCTTGTCACTTGACAATTTTCCTATTCCAAATGTACCTTTTAATTTAATACTTCAATGCTCTAATGGCATCAGTTAATCCCAAGTTACTAACTATAGCCCATCAATACCAAAATTCAAGTCATTCTTATCATAATTTTTAACACCTATCATACATATACTTTCATAAATATGTAACATTTTATCTATGGCATATTTTAGGCCTTACAAAAGGAGCCAACAGATGGTCCTTATCACTAATAAGATTATTTATAGGAAAATGATTGATTTTTTTTGTTTATCAATAGCTAAGGTACAAATTGCTAGAAGTCACTAGGACTAAGGAAGTGTTGCTTAATGAAGACAATCTATTCTTATTCAATTTTTGTTTAAAAGATGAAGTTAAAGAACTTGTTTAGGCAAGACTTTGACATTTCAAAAGCATGCCTATTTTTCTTCAACTCTAGCAGCTTGGTATGCATTTGGAGATCATGCAACAAAATCAAGTTCTTATATAAATAAATTTCTATAATATACCATTTGAATATTGGTCCACTAATAGCTTAAGCAACTTAACAAGTTTAATAGGAAAACCAATAGTAATGGATAAATCAATAATTTATTTAAAAATAATTGGTCATGTTAGGCCTCGTGCTGTGGTTGAGATGACTGAACCGCCATAGGTCCTTCCTTTCCTAAGGTTTGGAGTTGATTACTCACTCTATAAAGACTCATTTAAAGTATCATACCAACAGGGACTAACACTAGCTGAACAAGGCAAAGTCTAGACGTCTATAAACAAAAAAAATTAAGGAGATTATATTAAACTGTTGGTCTTGGAAAATAAGGAATAGCTAGAAAAATATGGAATTTAGAGGAATTGAACAACCAATATTCTTGTTCTAATTAAGGATTAGATAAATTGAAGGGAATAGAGATAGGTGTTGAAGGAATAACTACTCCCCCCATTATGAGCAATCAAGAGGCTAAATAAATAGACATTCAAGATCAGATGCTAGTGACAATCTAAACTTAATAGGGAATAATTCTATTTTCCTTAAGGATCAAACTTAAGAGAAATAATTAGTAGAATTAGCAGATTTAGGGGATTTTAAGTAGAAAACAAGAAGAAGATCATAAAGGAAGAATAAAAATAAAGGCTTAAGGAGACTTGCTCGTCACTGATGAACATCCTCACTTAGAATGAAAGAGGAATTATTTTTCTTGAAAAATAACAAGTGCTGAGGAACTATATTTTGAAAATAAAGGTTGTCTTTATAAACCTTTCAGAAATAAAACTCAAAATAGATAAGTATAAGAAATTATCTTTTTAGAGAAGCACTGAAGCATAATCTTTAATTTTCATTTCCACCATAATGGTTAAATAGTTATTGTATATGACTGAAACAAAATTGAAATATCCCTTATAGAGACTTCAAACAAATTCATTCATATTGTAGCCACCTTAGTATAAGAATAGTAAAAAAAATTTATTACTTTTGTTTATCATTCTAATCATATTTTCTAAACGACTGAGCTACGAAAAATCTAAAGAATATCCACACTTATAATATTCCTCTTAGTTAATCATAGAAGATTTCAATAGCAATTTGCATCACTTAAAAGTTGAGTAAATTTAATGAGGATCTTAGGGAATATGTGGAACAAATTGAGGCAACGGACTTAAAAATCTTGTCAATGAGTCATGGTTAATAAAGTTTTCATAGAGCAAACCAATATTTGGAAATCTTTTATTCTCTGATTACTACCTTATAATCACTCAAAATCTCATAATCAAACTACAATGAGAGCTCCATTTCTCTTTAATAACTATCTGACTAAGGTTGAAGGATTTAAAGAAGCTATCATTAAGGGTTCATCTTCCATATGTCATGGCCGCAAGGCTTTTATATATATAAGGAAACTCTAAATGGTTAAATAGGAGCTCAGATAACTTAATTAGACTATAATCTACAACATATAATTAGTCGTGTCTTCATCTTCCCTAAAACTCAAGTAGATTGAAATGGACCTTTACTTAGACCCTGGTGATCCTATCAAACTAATAAAAGAGAAAAGGACGTTGCTTGAATGCTCAAAAGTATTAAGGTGTCATAATTTCATAGTGAGCTAGAAATCAAGGATACAATAGTTAAAAGAAGGAGAAAAAATTCATCTTTCTTCCATAAATCTTTCTCAGTTAGAAGGAACATCAAGATAATCTCTTCCTATATGAAGTAAAAGGTAGGCATAACTCAAACATAAGAGATAAAAAAAGAAGCTTATGAACATTTCCTTAGCACTTTTGACTCTTAAACAAATGGTAATTCATATTTTTAACTTGCTCAGATCCTTTATCACTGATTAGATTATAAAGGTGGAAGCAAACTTTCTTACATAACCTTTCAATGCTAAATGTGTTAAGAAAGTTGTTTAAGCTCAATCTAGTAAAATCTCTTAGCATAGATGGTAGAAATGCCCTCTTTTTTAAAAAAATTATTGGAACCTCATTAAAGACTTTTAACTAAAACAATTATGGAAATTTTAAAAGTAGCTAAACGTTGAGGAAAATTAGTAAAACATTAATTTGCATCATTCTTATAATTAAAAACCCAAACTCCCTTAAATAATTCATGCTTATATTTTGTTCAAATACCATTTATAAGTTTATTACCAAACTTAATACTTCTAGACTTAAGATTTTTATGAATCCTCTCTCAATTGAATCCTAATAAGTCTTTATTTTAGGTATACTACTTAAAGACAATATCCTTTTAGCCTAAGGGTTGCTCAAAATATATGGAAGGAAAAGCTTCAATAAGAACTGTGCAATTAAAGTGGATTTTCATAAGACATTTGACTCAATAATTATAACTACATTATGTATACATTATAGGCACTCGACTTTCCAAATACTTCCATTAATTGGATCAATCAATATATCTTCACCATTTCTTATGGAGTTCTTGTGAATGTAAAACCTACTAATCTATTTAGGGATATGAAACATTTGAGGCAGGGTGACATTGTATCCCTTTACCTCTTCATTCTATATACAAAATTATTCACTAGACCAATTGATCATTCCATTAAGTAGGATAAAGGTTTCAAATTTCACTCAAAATGTAAGAAACTAAACCTTTTCAGCCTAGCATTTGCTGATGACTTGCTCTTACTCCTAAGAGTTGATGACAAATTAGTGTGCACTCTTATATTAGCCTTGAACATATTCAAACTATTATCTGGTTTAATCATTAACATAAGTCTGGCGCCCTTTATATGACTAATTTTGTTTTTGAAATTTCCTTTATAGGACTAACTTGCTATCAATTTTAAAACATATTTTCCCAATTCACCTGAGGTAAGTGCCATTATAAAAGAGACTAATTGGGTTGGTCCTTATTTCTTTTGAATTGCATCCTAGACCATAATTCTAGACAAAATGAGGAAGATTCCTATCTTTAGTTGAAGTGTTCCTATGGAAAATTCACTAATGCGTCTTATAAGGTAACTTTATACCTTCAACTGGAAAAATTTTCATAGTATGAAAAAATCTAGTGCTAGAAAGCTCTCCGTAAAGTCTACTTCCTCATATGGTTCATCTATAAGCAAAGACTAAGAACCTTAGATAGGTTAAGATTCCTTAACTCTTCTTAGTTATGTTGTCTATGTGTAACAAGTCAGGAAACTTTGCATCACCTCCTTTTCACTTATGATTTTTCTACATTGATATACAACAATATCCAATCCCTTTGTAAGGTTCAAGAAATAAGCCTCTTGTGTACAAAAGTTTTTTATAAGATTAATAAAGGAAATGGAATGTCTAGTCTAGATAAAATTATTTTGATTATATCTTTTAACATCTCTATATATTCCATTAGGAAAGAGAGGTATGTCAAGCTATTCCAAAGTACAGAAAAAATCAAAGTATCAAATGACAAAGGAGTCAATGTTTTGGATTAGGGAGTAATTAATGGCAAATCCATTCCATACCACATGTAGAGCTAAAGTAGCTTTCTCTTAAAACCTATAAAATTATTTGTATTCACTAAGCACCCTGCAAATGATGATTCATAGGTTCCTATAATCAAATTAGATGTGTTTGATATTATAGATTTATAATTTCTCCAGAGATAATCCACAAAAATAGAACATAGCTTGTTGTCTTGACATCGTGGAAACCTTTTATTAATTTTGGAAATAAATTCTTCCTTTAACTTTCAAAAAAAATCTCTCTTCTTTATCACAATTATTTGTGAATAGTTCTGACAAGTACTAATCCGAGATCTACCTATTATTCTTACTATAGGGACTTTATATTGAATCTTATAAATTGATGTAGTTGGTGTAAGTCAACATTTTTTTGCAAGTTTTATAAAATAGTAAATGGATTTTGACTAAGAAATTATGTCAAAGTCCTTTGTTGCATATAATTATATTGATAATATAAGGGTATTAAATTTAGGTTATTATCTCTTGCAATACTGTATGGTGCCTTTTTAGTTTGATATTTGGCTTTCATTATGATGAAACTTTAACTTCATTAATTGATCTTATTATTTACATATTTGTAGTTAAAAATGTCACGACATGGTATCACATTGGGCCCATAACAACCGCCGTATACCCAGGCTAAGGACACTCATGATATCCTTAATTCGACTATGTAAGGCCAACTGAATATCTCTCTCTTTGTTTTTTCTTTTATTTTGAAAATTTTGGGTAGCACAACAGTTGTATTTTAAAAATCTCAAAACTTGTAAACAATTTTAAACACATTTTTATATTCACACCAAAAACTTTACAACAACTTCAGGACTTTAAATCCACTCAAAGCAACCCAACAATAGTATCAAAGTTCATATATAAGGTCAATAAAACAGGTCATGAGCCACTATGCAACTAAAGTACAAAACAGAAACTACCCACGTATAACAATATCCCAAAATTGTCATAAGACCGCACCATCTACTTAGAGCTTCAAGCTCACTAAATTAACCTGCATGGTTGGAAAGTGGAGGGGGATGAGTACACTATGTACTCAGTGAGTAGGAAAAACATATTTTGCGAATATCGATACCCACCAAGATGGTATAGATAATGTATAAAGTGAGTTTACAACACATAGAACTGCATAAGCCTAGCCTATGACTCAATGTATACTAGTTAGGAACCATATAGGCCTAGCCTATTAATTCACTCATCTGGTGAACATAGGTTCTAGTTCCAGTACACAAAAGGATAAAAATATCACATGTATAAATCAAATCTCGTCAGACAATAAATCTCAAAACAAGGTGAAACAATCATGTGTGAAACCACTAATCGGCCAAAATAATGTGCACACCTACCAATTCTCGGTGTTGGTTCGACTTTCATCCGTGGTGAGTCCAAACTACAGTCGACAAGAGTGCCATGATCTTAGGTTATGATCTCGTCAGTTTCTAGACCCTAGGTGTGGAATCACTCGCAAATCCTGTAAAAAGGCATCGATACGGAGACCCGACTTTTATGTATCAGCATCAAAGGTATGAGGGTTGTTTAAATCAGTTGTGCCTAGCACACAATTGGCCAATCGTTACCTAACCAATCGTAAAAATCATATAGAAATATTAAGTACAAAAATCAAGTAAGGCACTATGTCTATATTATCAGTCTAACCAATAAAATGAAACCTTGTTATGGCTTTAAGCCAAAAGAGAACAAAAACATGCAACATTCATGACTCGATTATGAATATGTAAATTTCAAGAATGTTTCATGCGATAAAAGTTGTTTTTTTGCACTCCAAATGCAAAGTTGTTCACGTATATTTTGATGTTATTTTATTGTTTGACTAGGATATCTTACATGAGATAAGATTTGGTTAAATTTTGTAGGCTACACAAGCAGCATAATATCCAACACATATTAGTGTTTTTCCATATGTTACAAAACATCCTTACATATCTGCAAAGAATAAGCCATTAGCTAAGGAACCCTAACGATGGATTAAAGATAATGGATTATTGAGGGCACTGGACAAAGTTGACATTCTTTTATTATTAGGGGAGTAGTAATTATCCTAATTTCCCCTTTTCCCTTATTATCTAATTTTTTAATTATTCTTGTGTCATATATATTAGGGATAATGCATAACTCAAGTGTAAGGGGAATAAATTACTTATGCTTATCTTTTTTTTATAATTAGCTTAATATGGAAATAATTATAGGAAAATTTTTAACTTTAAGAAATATTGATTAAGTAATTCATTTGAAGTTTGATTGTTATTATAATTTTATTTTTAGCTAATAATTGTTAGCATTAATGTTCAAGTTAATGTTAATTTGCTTTATTAATTTTGAAAAAGGATACATGATTTTTAGTATGATAATTTTTTATAATCTGTACGTATAGTTAAGTTATAAGTGAATTCTTTTTAAGTATTTTTAGTATCCCTTAAAAAAAACAAAAAAGTGTGTGCATAAGTGAGAACTAAATAAATTCACTCTAATGAATTCAAACCAATTAAAAAGGTTGACTTCCAAATAAGCATTTAAATGCTCTTATGTTATTTTAAAGTTAGTGTTTTTTTTCCTTTAAATAAAGGTTAATGTTTGAAAGTTAAAGCGTCTTTCTTATTTATGTTCACGTTATGCATTATGTTGAATTTTGTGGATTGAGTTAAAGTTTAAAGGATTATGGAGTTGAAATAAATTGATTTATAATTTGATGCAGGTAGTTAAAATTGATGACCTTTGCAACTGAATGAATAATGGAGAATCATAATTGATCCAATTGATTTATTTAATTCATTCTTGTAGTTTCTACTTATTTAAGTTAATACTAATGATATTAATTTGCTTGAGAACAAGACAATTCTTAATTGTGGGAGAATTTGATAAATGTTAATTATGTTATGCTTTTAGCATATTTTTAAAGCATTTTTCTTGTATTTGAATATTTTTATTAGATTTGGTACACCATGTGTTTTATATTTTGTTTCTAGGCCTTGTTTTAGTTCTGAAATGAAGAAAGAGTGGGCTTAGGCAAGTTAGAGCTAAGTTGAAGAAGTTTTAGCATGATTTTAGAGGAATATGGATTAAACATGAACCTATGTTCTCAAAACATGAGTCAAATATAGACCTTTTCTTAACTCGTGTAGGTTACAAATTCATTTAATTTATTTGAGAAATTATCAAATAAACAACACAGAGTAAACATGGACCCATATTTATGTCTTTAATATCTATGTTCTCAAGATAAACCCTCGAATGTATGATTTAAGTTATAATTATTGTAAGGACTTTTTGAGCCCTTTAGTGAGTGTTTTGTAGTTGGAGATACTACTGTATATTGATATATACATGGTTGTATATGAGTTCAAAGATGAATTTGAATCCTTTTGGTACGTATGCCAATGATTTATAATGTTATATGCCTTTACATGAACTTAGAGTTCATCAGTATGTGAAATATTGGAGATTTCCAACATATAAGCTTTTAATTGTGAAAAACAGAGTCCATTGGATGGATATGACCATGGTTGTTAAACTAAATGTGTTCTAATGCCTTAGAGGTGATTAGACATGATTTATAGACTTATTGGATACTTAGAAAGCTTAACTGAAAAAGTTGATGTACATAAGGGATTATTTGTAAATTGTTAAAAGTTAAAGGACTTAAACGTAATTTTTCAATTCTTGGAGGAACAATTTGTAATTTTATAAAGTTAAGGGGCTTAATTATAATTCTCAAAATTCCAAGGACCAAAATAAAAGTAAAAAATTTTTTGATTCCCAAATTTTGGGCTTAATTGTAAATTTAGGAAAGTTTGGAGGGTAAAATGGTAATTTCACATAATCCCATTTGGTCAAAGAAGAGTCAATATTATAGATCGTTCTTTCACTTGTGGTCGTGCATCACATTTCTAAGGACTTAAGACATTTTGTTTTAATTAAAAGAAAGGCGAAGAAAGGAGAAAAGAGAGGAAGAAGAGGAAGTTTTGGCCATCATCAAAATTCACCATTCTTTTTGGTTTTTCAACTCAAACCAAGGTGTTCTAAGCTAATTTGGAGTCAAGGAACTCAAATCTATTATTAAATTTGTGAAATTCTCAAAGGATTTAAAGATATCACTAAACGAAGGTTTAGGTAAATTTTGTCTCATCTCTCTCTACATTATGACTTTGAGTTTGGTGTTAAGATATGTTGTTCTCCACGCTTGAATATGCATGAAACACAGTTTAGATGAATGAAATGTATCATGGAGAGGGTTCTTTAAGTCAAAATTGAAATTGTCCCCTTTTTGTGAAAGTTTGTGAAATTTTGAATATCTTTTGAAATTGATGATTTAAATGAACCCTAGGATGTTAATTTTATATGTATGAGGTGAATTGATGATGGAAAATGAGGAAGAAGTACATTAGAAGGAGGCTTTCAAGTTTACACCTTTAGGTGTTTGATAAAATGCTTAAGTGAACTTGGTTTAGGATTTAAGGATTTTGATGGTGAGCATTGGAAAACAATTTTAGGTCAACTTAGAGTGAACTTGAATTGTTGTTTAGATTAATGAATAATGACCTAATATGCTTAGATAAAGTTGTGCTTAAGTATGTTATGAAATGAGTAAGTTTGGATTAAAGGCATTAAATGCCTTAGAAAAAGCAAAAGAGAAGCTAATGTGATGGTGTATAAATATGAAATTTATTTTTAAGTAGTTATTTCATTATATGTCTTTTTATGTATAAAGGCTTGGGAGCCGTGAATTAGGGAGCTCGTACCGAGAATTGTTGAAGTTAAGAGAGAGTATATCTTTTTTGAGGTGAGTTGGGAAAACCATATTTCTTAAATAGGATTAGAACATCCTAAGATAAGCATGACGACTTGTATGTGAATTTTGAACCTAGGCAACGTATGGTAGAATTAAATTTCAAATGGATGCTAATATGCTTAGGTATTTAATAAATGACATTGTTTTTAATAACTCTTTGCACTTGGAGTGCAGCTGATGTTTTTATTATGTATTTTAAAAAATGATATTGTTTTCCACCAATTTGAACTTGAAATGTAAAGGACAATGTTTTATTTTCTGAAACTACATTTTTGAAACTTTGCATTTGGAGTATAAAAGATGGCTTATATTTCATGATATAATGTTTTGGAATTTACATATGCATAATCGAGTCATGTATGCTACATATTTTTGTTCTCTTTTGGCTTAGAACCATGGCACAGTTTTATTTTATTAGTTGGACCGATAAATAAAGGCATGGTGCCTTACTTGATTTTATACTTAATAATTGAACATGATTTGTTTTGTGCTTGGTGAAAAAAAAAATTGGCCAATCGTGTGTTGGGGCACAACTGATTAAGCGTTTGTCATACCCTTAATGCTGGTACATAAAAGTCGAGTTGTTATATCGACACTTTTCTACAGGAATCGCGGGTGATTCCACACCTAGGGTCTGGACACTGACGAGGTCATCACATATGGTCATGATGCACTTGTCGACTGTAGTCTGGAATCACCACGGATGAACGTCGAGCCAACACCGAGTATCGGTGGGTGTGCACATTAGCTTGGCCAACTAGTGGTGTCACACATGATTATTTTGGCTTATCCTGATATTGGTTTTCCTATAGATATTTGATTTATACATATGCTGATTTTATGCTTTTGTGTACTGGAACTGGAACCTATGTTCACCGGATGAGTGAGTTAATAAGCTGGGCCTATATGGTTCCTAACCAGTATACATTGAGTCATAGGTTGGGCCTATGTTTTTTTTCTATGTGATATATATTCACTTCATAGGTTATCTACACCGTCTTGGTATGAATCGAATTCTATTTGTGATATGTCTTTCTTGCTCACTGAGTACCTAGTGTACTCACCCCCTCCTCTTTCCAATGAGGCAGGTTAATTTAGTGAGTTTGAAGCTCTGAGTGGATTGCGCGGTCTTTTGATATTTTCATAGTATTATCACACGTAGGTAGTTTCCTGTTTTGTACTTTTATGATCTAGTGGCTCATGAACTGTGTTTATGTAGTTATGCTTTATGATATTGTAAATTAACTTTCGATTGCCTTGTTTTTCATAAATGATTTTATGTATGAACTTTTAATATTGTTGTTGAGATTGCCTTGAGTGGATTTTAAAGTCCTGAAGTTATAGTTAGTTATGAATATAGAAGCGTGTTTGAACTTGTTTGTAGTTTTGAAAATTTTAAAATACAACCGTTGTGCTGCCCAAATTTTTTTAAAAAATAAAAAGGATATTCAGTTAGCCTTGCATAGTCAAATTAAGGACACCGTTAGTGTCCTTAACCCGGTTATGCGGCAGTTGTCATGGGCCCGATGTGTTATCGGGTCGTTACACTAACTGTGAGCACACTATTTACATCAACATTGTAATGCAAAGCTAAAGCAGTAACAATGTAAGTCATTCCAAAATATGACCTTTTCTTAGTAATGCAACCTACAATAGATCGAAAAATGTGATAAGGAGTATTCATTTTAATTTTATGATACATGCACCAAAGAAAGAAAAGTTCCTTAGCTGAACACTTGTTGCTTTCAGTTTTGTTAAAAAGTTCCTTAGCTGAACACTTGTTGCTTTCAGTTTTGTTAAAAACAATTAGGCATATAAACTTGTGAAGAAGTAAATGCTCAGTGCTACGAATCAAAATATTGGGTGCATTACGAGAGTCAAAAGTGTTTTCACCCATAAGGATCTTCCAATAATCATCCACATTAAAATCATCATGGTCATCTAAAACTTTGGTGTTATACATTTCAAAGAGCACACGAATGACAACATATATGCATGGCCATCTATCGCAAACCCCAAAGTGTCCATTTTAGTATTGTAGTGTGCAGTGGTGAAAAATTCTATAGTCATCATGGGGTATGTCAATACATTACATTAAATTAAACGACCCCAAAACGACCCCAACCAATATTTGCAGCCAATATTTCAATGTTACACTTTAGTCCTAGCGTTTCTAATAGGTTAAAATCAAAGTATCTAGGACGAAATAACTATCTATCCTTAAAATCCCATAATCTCATACCTTTTTCTTCAAAAAAAAAAAGGGAATAAGTTGTGAAAAGTGGCTGCCATATTACATTTACCTTCTCCTGAGACTAGGAGGCGCAATTGGTCGGTTGGTTTGCAGGCTACAAGCTTCTTTTGAGCCACCTGAGAGAGATTAGCACGTTTCATAGAGAGACAAAGAAACTTACCAAATCCTTGGATTTTTAAGTGGGTAATGTGAAATAAGTGTTAAGGGAGTGAGTAACGATGGAAAAAGTGGAGACATATTACATTTACCTTCTCCTGAGACTAGGAGGCGCAATTGTTCGGTTGGTTTGCAGGCTACAAGCTTCTTTTGAGCCACTTGAGAGAGGTTAGCACGTTTCATAGAGAGACAAAGAAACTTACCAAATCCTTGGATTTTTGAGTGGGTAATGTGAAATAAGTGTTAAGGGAGTGAGTAACGATGGAAAAAGTGGAGAAAACACCAAGATTTAAGGGAAAGATAAAGGGTTTGTGAGTTTGGGTGAGTGGGTATCAGTTTTAGAGTGAGAGAATGTAAGAAGATGAAGAAAGAAGAAAGAAAGAGGGATTTTTAAAATCCTTCGGCTAGGGATCCAAGATTATGGGAAGCGCAGATTATGGGAATCCCTGCACTTCCCACAATCGTGGGTTAAGGCTCTTGAAAGTTTCTGAAGAGCCTTCATACATTCATGGGAAACATACCCATTCCTACGATTGTGGGCAGTTTTCAGACACCCAATCTTGATTTTCTAACTTTTAAGCCCTCTTCCAAGCTTAGCATGCATTCTCAACATTCAAGCAACCCGTAAACATATTAAATTCACCCAACCAAAAAGAAATTTAAAGAGAAAACAAGTTAAAACTCAAACAAAACCCTAGTAAACTCCAAGAAATTATAGCAAACTCAAAACCAAACAAATCAAACAAAGAAGTAAACAAAGACAAGCAAAAGAAAGGTAAACATGCTAAGTTAAGGTCATTAGCTTGACCATTCCATATGCATTCATGAAAGTAAGGAAGAAAGGAAAGAGATGACTTCCCTTTCTTGTGAGTATATCCCTCCATAGTATGGCTTGCATCTATGCCCATTGACCTTGAATGCTTCACCCTTGTTATTTTCCAACTCTAAAGCTCCATGGGGAAACACTTGAAGATCTTGAAGGGGTCCACTCCATCTTGACTTGAGCTTTCCAGGAAATAACTGAAGTCATGAATTGAATAAAAACCCCCAAGTCCCCACTCTTAAACTACTTTTTAATGTAAGCATTATCCTACTTTTTTGCTTTTTCTTTGTACAACTTAGCATTTTTATAATGTCAACTCTTCCATTTCATCAAGTTGTAACAATCTCTTCTCACCCATAAGCTTCCAATCCATATTCAACTTCTGAATTGCCCAATGGGCTCTATGTTTAAACTTCAAAGTTAAATGGCAAGCCTTGCCTTACACAAGTCTATAAGGAGTAGTACCTATGGGTGTCTTAAAGGCTGTCCTATATGCCCAAAGTGTATCATCTAACTTCAAAACCCAATCTTTCCTTGAAATGCTCACTACCTCCTCCAAAATCTTCTTCAACTTTCTGTTCACCACCTCCACTTGGCCATTAGTTTGGGAGTGGTAAGGGGTCGCCACTTGATGATGCACATTATATCTTTTCAATAGAGCTCCAACGGATTTGTTGCAAAAATGACTCCCTCCATCACTGATTATTGCTCTAAGACCTCTAAATCTAGTAAAAATCTTTTGATAAATCTTTGCACTGCCCTGCCATCATTGGTTGGAGTAGTTACGACTTCAACTTACTTCGAAACATAATTAACTCCAACCAGTATGTATGTGTTACATAAGGAGGATGGGAAAGGTCCCATAAAATCTAATCCCCACACATTAAATATTTCCACTTCCATAATGTTCGAAAGTGGCATTTCATCCTGCTTTGATATGTTGCCTACTCTCTAGCATCTATCACACTATAGCACAAAGTTTCGGGCATCCTTGAACAAACTTAGCCAATAGAACCCCCATTCTGAGATATGAGCTGCAGACTTATTTGCTCTCTAGTATCCTATACACTGAACAATGACATTGATTCAAAACGCCAGGCATTACATCTTCAGGGACACACCTGCGAATCACATTGTCATCATAAATTTTATATGACACAGGTTCATCCCAAATATAACAAGAACACTAGAATAAGAAATGCTTCCTTTATTGACATGAGAGATCAGAAGGAAGAATACCACTTGAGAGGTAGTATGCAATATCTACAAATCAAGGATGAAAAGGATTTTCTACCATCATTAAAGTCCCACTAGGAAAGCTCTCCTCAATTTCCTCTTCTTCTTCATGTTGCCCCCTTTTAAGTCATGATAAGTGGTTTGTTGTAACATTTTTTTCTCCCTTCTTGTCTTTAATCTTAATGTTGAATTCTTAGATTAGAAGTACCTACTAGATGAGCCTAGCCTTAGCATCCTTCTTGACAAAGAGATAACATAATGCCATATGGTCTATAAAATAAAAACTTATGAGCCTAAAAGATAAGAACGAAATTTCTCATATGAAAATACCGCTGCAAGCAATTCCTTTTCAGCAGTGGTGTAGTTTAGTTATGCTCCCGTCAAGGTCTTACTTGCATAGTACATGGCATGTGGCCTCTTCTCTTTCTACTGACCAAGTATGCAACCAATAGTATGGTCACTTACATCACACATAATCTCAAAAAGAAGAGACCAATATGGCTATGTCAAAATGGGTTGTTGTTATAAATGCCTTCCTCAACCTGTTAAAAGAATCTAAACAATCATTATCAAACACGAAAGGCACATCTTAACTAATAAATGAGTTAAGGGTTTAGCAATAAGAGAAAAATCTTTGATGAATCGTCTGTAAAACACTGTATGACCAATAAAATCTAAGATGCCCTTGATGTTGATAGGAGGTGGTAGCTTTTCAATCACTTTAGTCTTAGCTCGATTTGCCTAAATCCCCCTTTGTAAGAACTTATGACCTAATACAATTTCCTCTTGGGCATAAAGTGACACTTCTCCCAGTTTAAGACTAGATGAAACTCCTCGTATCGTTGAAGCACTATGTCTAAATTAAACAAACAATGATCAAAAGAATCTCCAAAGATAGAGAAGTCATCCATAAATACCTCCATAAGGTTCTCATTCATGTTCGGAAAAAATGGCCATCAAACACCTTTGGAATAGGGCAGGTGCATTGAATAACCAAAAGGCATCCTCCTATAAGAGGAAGTCCCATAAGGACAAGAGAAATTAGTCTCCTCCTAATCCTACGGATATATAAAAACCTTATTGTACCCTAAGTATCCATCAAGAAAATAGTAAAATGCATGGATACTCACCCTTTTAATCATCTAGTCCACAAAAGGTAAAGAGAAATGATCTTTTTTAGTAGTAAAATTGAGCTTCTGGTAATCAATACACACTCTCAAACCTATAATGGTCCTAATAGAAATCTTTTGACCTTTTTTATTCTCTATCATTATCATGCCTCCCTTCTTAGGTCTATACTATACTAGACTCACCCGCTCACTATCTGAAATGGGATAAATGATCCTCACATCCAAAAGCTTCACTACCTCTTTCTTCATAACCTCGTGCATGTTTGGATTTAACCTTCCTTGTCTCTCTTTCACTGTTTATGTCCTTTTACTAGTTTAATCCTATGCATCACCACATTAGGGCTAATCACCCTAATATCATAAATTTGCTACCCTATGGCTTTCATCCTCTTCTTAATGGTCTCCACCACTTTCTCTTCTTGCTCACAATCTAATTTGTTGGAGATAATGATGGGTAGGATACGGTTCTTACCTAAAAAGGTATATATCAAGTGGGAAGTAAAGGTTTAAACTCTAAAGTCAGTGGCTTAACAACTAAAGGTGGTGTGAGTGTAGCTATTCTCTGCAACTTCTCCTTCTCAACTCCCTCACATGATTCCTCTTCTCTCAAACTCTCATCTTTGTGCACTTCAATAACTTCTTCAACTTCCTCTTTAACTTCCTACACACACTCATCCACAACATCAATCTTCATACATGTAGTACCATCCATTGACTTTTTCAAAGATCTAGACATTTTAAATTCAACTTGCTCATCACTAAATCTTAAAACAAGTTTTCCGTCATACATATCAACTAATGCGTTACCGGTATTCATAAAGAGCCTAAACAAAATCAATGGACAATTTCTATTGGCTTCAAAATCCAACACAACAAAATCAACAGGAATGATAAATTTATCCACTTTTACCAACACATCTTCTATAACTCCAAATGGCCTTTTAATGGATTGATTCGCAAGTTGAATGAGCATGGATGTTGACTTGGCCTCTCCTAATCCTAATTTCCTGAAAATAGATAAAGGGATCAAGTTAAGATTTGCACCTAAACCACATAAGCATTTAGCAAATTCAAAGTCACCAATAACACATGGAATAATAAAACTCTGTGGATCTTGTAGTTTTGAAGGCATTGTGTTTAACATGATCGAACTACAATTCTCTGTCAAAGTTACCATCTGATTGTCCTCCCAAGTGCATTTATATGTGAGTATGTCCTTAAGAAACTTCGCATATTTGGGCATGTACTCTGAAGCTTCTTCAGTTTCTCCGAAACATGGAAAACTAAATGTCTACCTGATGTTGTCTCACCCTTTGTAGATACAAAAGTTTAGGCTTGTAGGGTGGTGGTGCTACATATGGCCTCACTTCTACTTTCTCTTCTTCTATCTCGTTGCCTTTTTCCTTTGTTTGACTATTCTTTTACAAACTTGGCTCCTCTAGTTGTTTTCCACTTTGAAGTGTGATGAACTTGAGTTGTTCCTTTGGGTGGGCTTTAGTGTTGCTTTGTAGGCTACTAGGCATTTCTAGAAGACAAACCAGTAGCAAGTTGACCTTCTTGAACCTCCAAGTTGTGGATGGAGGAAGCATGGCTTGGTCAAATTTGGCATCCTGGCTTGCGAACATTCATTTATGATTATCTTCCTGGCTTCTTTGACTTTTTTCTTGGCTTGAGAATTTGGACCCCAATATGTCCATTAACTTGTCCATTTTGCTCTCTAAAGACCCAAAATGGTCTTGCTAAAATCCGAGTGGTCCTTATGGTTTTGCTTGGCCACCTGCATTAATAGTACTCTAAGAAAATTTTGGGTAATTTTTCCATCCCGGATTATAAGTGTTAGAGTATGAATTGTTACCTTGTTGTGGTTGGGCTAAGTAATTTACCTATTCTATGCTACTAACTCCCAACAAGAAACATTCTGCTTAGTAATGGTTCTCCTACCCACATAACTTATAATAGACCTATATGGCTTTGGCTGTGGATGAAGAAGCCCCATGCATATCTCTCAACTGCTTAGTAAGGGAGATAATCTAAGCTTGCAAGGCTGTGACAGAATCAATTGGAATCATGGCGTTTTGTTTCTTTATGCCTTGCCTACTCCTCTTCTTCGACCACATGCAACTATGACTTGCCAACTCCTCCAAAAGATCATGATCTGCCTCAATGATTTTCCTCATCAATGACCCTCCAACAACTGCATTTATTGTCCCTCTTGTAGTCTAATTCACACCATTGTAGAATGTCTATAGTAAGAACTCCCCTGGAAGGTTGTGGTGTGGGCAACTTTGCAACTCTTTGAACCTCTTCCAAGCTTCATATAATGACTCCCCATCATGTTGCTAAAATTTTGTAATTTCCTTGATGATCCGTGTAGTCTTTTTCAATGTGAAGTACTTGTCAAGGAAGGCTTGGGCTACTTGCTCCCATGTAGTAATCTGAGAAGTACTAAGTGAGTTATACCATGCCTTAGCTTGATCTCTCAAAGTGAATGAAAATAATCTGAGCCTAACATCATCATCAAACATCTTTTAGAATCTAAAAGTGTAATATATCTTCAAAAAGTTTGCTAGGTGGGCATTGGGATATTTAGTTAATAACCCGTAGAATTGAACAATATTTTGGAGTATGTTCAGGAGTGCCAGTTTGATTTCAAAATTGTTTGTTGTGACTGTAGGCCTTGCAACTCCTTTTAGACTAAATATGGGCCTCATAAAATCCATTAATATTCTTTTGGCCCCTCTTTGTTCTCCTTCTTCTATCATACTTATTTGAAGATTTTTTTTGGCACTTTGTTATTTTTAACCTCCTCTCTTATCTTGTAATATCATAAAATTCTTCTTCAAAAGCTTCGTTGGATCATCTTATGCTCCTTGTGTTCATGCACCTGCAAATACATAAGGAAAAGTATCAAACACTCTCAAATCAAAGTTAACCAAATTAAACAATATACTAAACAAACAATCCCCATCAATGTTGCCAAAAACTTGTTGATTGCAAAACCAATTCACTAGTTTTACGCTCAAAATTGCAAGTATACGGGGTGTAACTTGTAGTAAAGAATAGATATCGATCCCTCAGAGATTGTGTTTAGATGCTACTTAATTCAGGTAGCTTTGTTTGAGAACCAATTTTAGTAAATATAAATTGAAAAATTAAACTAAATCAAACAACTAACAATGAACAAATGATAAAAGCAAAAGTGTAGAAAGTTAGATATCAAGATTTAACAATTAAAGATCACTTTTTCCCTATCTTATCTCCCTCCTACCTTGTTAATTCAATTGTGCCTCACCTAAGATGTCCTAATGTATTAACTACCCTCTCTCAAGGTGTAATGAATTGTCCCTAGCCAAATTAAATGGAAATGATTAAGCAATCTCTCAATCTACAGAATCAGTCTACCAATTCAACTAGTTATGAATTTATCCTATGGGTAATCAACTAATTGGCCAAGATCTCTCCGTCATTAATCAATTAACTTGATGAATGTAGGTCTATAGAGAGCCAATTTTCATTGTACAACCCTACATAATTTACCCAACTCAATTTCTCAATATATTGCAAGGTAAAGCTCAACATTTATCAAAAGTATCATTCATTCAAATCAACAAAGTAGGAGTTCAATAAGTAGTTCAAAAGTAATCTCTATAAATAACTCAGCCACTCATAATGTCATTAACATCCTCAATAACTAGAAAATCTATAATAAATATGTTAGAAGAGAAAAACGAAATAAAAACTAGATGAAGCAAGCTTGTCCTCTTCTTTGCCCAAATTTAGAAAAGCTGGAGTTGGTGTGCTCTTTGCTCAATTTGAAATGGAAATCTTGATTCTCGGCCTCTCTCTAGGCTCTAAATATGTTTTTTTAGCTCCAAGAGGAAAGTTCTCATGACACCCCCTTTGGCCTTAGGGATCTGGGCCCTTATATATTCACAATAACCTAAACATAAGTGAAACCTGCGTGTCTCTTCGAGTTAGGGATCCCATGATCGTGGGAATTAGCATGAATCCCATGATAGTGGGTTTTTATCTTACATCTCCTCATTTCTCTTCTCCTCTCTTAGTCCCTAGCTCAATCATAAAGTTGGTCACCCTCTATTCCTACATCAAAATGATAATTCTTATCTTAAATGAACATCAAACATAAAAGAACAACTGTGAAGATTAAACTAAACAAAAACATTCAAAATAAGTACTAAAACACAACAATAATAACCCATTATGCAAGAAACACATGCCAAATACTTAGAAAAACATACATTAATGCACAACTATCAATAGTTTAAGGTGTTTTTGTAAATAACAGTCCCAACTTTTCATCTAACTCCACACCAGCAACACTTGGATAATTCCACCATTTATAATCATGCTACAAACTTAATCTTTGATGAACAACTTGTATGGAAGAGATTATTTTTGTTATTCATTCACATCATCCTCTCCCACATATATTCTTATTAACCATTTGGAGATTAGTATCCTTCCCTCTTTGAACCTCTTAATAACACTTTTCATAAACCTTAAAGTCATCGATTCTAGTATGCAAAAGTGAGTTAGTTTGTAAACTAGTTATGACAACTTTGTGTTTCTCCAATATATCCATTACTTCATTAAATTAAGTGGTGAGATGTTGGTATTGACCCTATATTGCATTCATGATAAACTTTTAGTCTATCCAAACTCTATCATGTCCATTTCCTTCCTCGTAAGAGTTTTAGCAAAGTTGCAAGAAAACTTTAGTAGTAAAAACACTCCCAAATAAGTTTTTCTTAAAATTTACTTAACTCATAACTTAAAACTCTTAATTAAAGGCTCTTTTCAAACCAGTTAATTCATCAGTAAGCCAAGTTTTAATCTTCCCCTTCGTCAAATAACTCCAAAAGAAGTGAATTAGATTAAAAAATTAAGCAAAGAAAGGAACTAAAGGCAAAAAAATGCAAAAAATTCAAGTAAAGAATTGAGGTCTACCAAACCAAGTAGATAGAGTAAAGAAGAAGAATAAGAACTGGACAAGTAAGAATTATAGCCACATAAAAAGTAAGAATAAATAGAAAATAAAATGTATTTGAAGTAAGAAGTACTTTATTCTTATTGGAAAAGGAATAACAATACTTACTTGTAAAGGATAATGCAATTACTAACCCCCTTGTGTATGACTTAAATGGAAATTTTATCAATTTTCTCTTCACAAAACCTTTTAGATGTATTTTTCTTTTCTTTTTAATTAACTTATAAAATCAAGAAATAAAAAACAAGAAAAAAGAAACAAAATGTTAGACCCTGAAATTTTTTATGATGTCATTAAGCATGGATTTTGATAAATATGTGTTTATGGTTTAGTTTGAGTATGGATGTTGGGATCGGGTCCGACGGTATATGGAGTGCCCATCGCAGGTGCGACTCGAGGGGCCGCCCTCGAGAATCGGACTTACGGGGCCCGGGCCCAACACAAGAAGCAAGAAGCGAGAATGATAAGAACACCAAAGAAAATCAAATGTTCAATAAGAAACATAAACAAATAAATTCAAGAAAAAACTTGAATATAGAAGACGACTATTATACCTAAATTTTGATTCGAACAAATAGAACGGGTGAAATTTGATACCAATATAAATAAAGGTTAATGATTGTTTTATTGAAACAAGTTTGATTCAAGAGCAAATTTAAAACAAAACAATAAGAGTGATAAGAATTGTCATAGTCACGAAAAAGATACAACGAGAGTGATAAGATTCTAGAATTTGATCACCTCTAGCAAGCTAGATAAGATTGTAAGTTATTAGAGAACCTAAAACAAGAGTTCCTTTAAAAAATTGAAGAAAATCTCTCTAAAATTTTTCAAATAATCGATAATTATAAGCTTATGTTATATCAATAAGAAAGACTTTTATAGGCATAAAATTCGTATAACTAAAGTCCTAGATGGAAATAACATTATGAAATAATAAGATTCTAAACAACTAAACTACAAGTTCTATGTTCATCCCTAAAGCACACTAATATTGGCTTTGTTATGGAACTTTGCTTATGTTTTTCGTAGATAAGTCTAATGCCAATTACATTTTGTACATTATTCTTTAAATTGCTCTTTTGCTTAAATCAACATAATATGCTTGATTTTAGTCACTCGAAGTGGAAAAGTTCTACTCCTCGCATAAAATTCACCATTGGATTATGAAGGGTTTGTTTAATCTTCTTTGCTCTACTCCTTGTTAATGATCCTCTAGCATTCTTAAATGGATCTCTAATGACTTTCAATGCTTCATTTGAACCCTTTGCAATTTGTCAATAGCCCCCTTACATTGAAGTTTGTGTAACTTCGGTAGATGATTTACTCCCATCAATAAATATTTATTAGCTAATTATCAAATATGAAAATATTTTTATTTTCAAAAAATAACATTTAAACATTAAATATAGTGTTAAAATTAAAATAAATTAAATACTTATATTATATTATTCAATATTCTATTAGTAATTAATATTACTGATAATTAATAATATATATTAAGTTAACGATAAATCATATTGTAAAATAAAATAAAAATAGAAATCAATTTTGATGATTTTTATGTTATAAAAATTAAAAAATTATAAAACTGGACCAAATAGATTTTTTAGGAAACAAAAGTTAATAATCTTAATAAAACCAAAATAACCCTTTGAAAAAAAACAAATGAGAAGAAGATGGGATGTTAGAAATTGCTTGAATAGTATATCGAATGGGCTCTTTATAATTTTCATTTTCATTTTCCATCCGTTAGATGGTTGGTCAATATATTATTACCCTTTCTGTTACTTCCTTGTGAATAGTGAATAAAGAAAGACAAGAGATCTATAACTAACAGTAAGTTCCCAGCTAATGAGAAAAGTGTAAACGCACGTTTGGGAAATGCAACAACTTCCCGTTGTCGCTTGGACCAGTAGGCGATTTGAGGAGTGAGTGAGTGAAGGGCAAGAAGCAATCTTTCCAACGTTAGGTGAGTAATTGAAGTGTGCAAGTTTCTGTTATTAATGTCGTACAATTTTGCTTTCCCACCAAATAAACTAAAGTCGGTATTGCATATATTAATATACAAGCAGCTAACGGCCTACTGCTGTTTGGTGACAAAGACCACGCACGCATCTCGGCAAGATTTCTGACGTTCCAGAGAGTTAGGAGGCCGTCTGCGTTTCAGTTTATTATTATAATTAGATCTATTAATTATGTTAACTTATTAAATAAAACATAATTAATGGGATATTATATATTCTAAAATTTTATTTAATACATAATTAAGAAACAATTGCTACAAATACCGTTATAATTAAAAAAAATTATGATGATGATAAATTCATATGACAGACAAAAATTACAACCTTAAAAACATACTAATAATTGAAATTTCCCTAATAAACATACATATAATTTTCTTCAAATTCTTTGGATTTTAGAGAATTAATTCATTATCTAATTATTCACGACACTGCCTAACAGTTATATGGCCACCAATTAGTCTCATATAGTAGGATGTGTGCCGGTCAAATGAAATCCAATTTGTCTCAAATTGTTATGTGAACT
This sequence comes from Erythroxylum williamsii, assembly GCA_027564335.1. Lineage (NCBI taxonomy): Eukaryota > Viridiplantae > Streptophyta > Magnoliopsida > Malpighiales > Erythroxylaceae > Erythroxylum > Erythroxylum williamsii. The sequence goes on from JANITW010000007.1 coordinate 33,228,560, forward strand.
AAAAGTTCTTTTTTTTTTTGAAGGATTGTGATTTTTTATAATATAAGAAGTGTTAGAAAATCTAAATATATGCCAATAATTTCTGATATTTTTTTGGAAAAAATTAAATATATTTAAAGAGGTCAGGGACAAAGCCTGACATAGATTCTTCTTACATTTTGCTTACACTACACAGTAAAACCATGACACATTAAACCAACTTAATGACCAGCGTTCCAATGAAGCATGTCAGAGACGCATTCAACAAGGCTCCGAGCATTTCCACCTTGCCCGTAAACTAAGGACATGTTTGCTTCTTTTTTTTTCCTATTTTAAACATGTTTAGTTTATTTTGTTGTAATTTTTTGTTTATGAAAATAAAATCACTATATTTTTACAAAAATAAAAAATATTGTTTTTCTGAATTTTGACAACATTTTTTTCGACAGAAAACCAGCATATCTCTGTTTTCTATCTCTAATAATAATAATAATAATAATAATAATAATAATAATAATAATAATAGTAAAAATACAAAAGTTATCATAATTTATAATAATAAAATTAAAAATATTAAAAATAGTCAGTAGAAAATTTATAACAATAATTAATAATATTATTATTATTAACAATAACAACAACAATAACAACAACAACAACAACAACAATAATAATAATAATAATAATAATAATAATAACTTGTTAAAAATTAATAATAATAATAATAATAATGATAATAATGAATTTAATAATATAATTAAGATAAAAAATTAATAATTTAATAATAAGTAGAAAATTTATGCTTATTATTAATATAGTAGAGATTTTATCCTTCTTCACTTCTCATCCTCATGTCTTTAGCATGGAGTCTATCTTCTTACAAAGCTTGGTCTTCACTTCGTCTACACATCATTTCATGCTATTTAACTTTATCTAAGCCTTTTCTTCACGTCATGACAGAGGTTTTATCAAAAATAAAGATTAATCTTCACCTAATTTATTATCTTCGTAATAGTTTTAAGTTATAAGAGCAGCTTAAACTATGGCTTCAAAGCCTTTACATATTAAATGATATGAAGATTAACAAACTTAAATATTAAATTTGATAAATATTAAAAAATAGAAACATGATAATAAAACCAAATATTTTTTGTTTTCAATTTTTTATTAGAAATCTCAACCAAATAGATTTTTGTTTTTAGTTTTTATATTACAAATAATAACCAAACAAGTTTTTCGTTTTTTTAAGAAAAAAACATAAACCAAAACAGGAAACAAAAATAAAAAAATAACAGAAAAACAAAAATGGAACCAAACTACCCCTAAACCAAAGGATTCTCACAATTGTTGGGCTTTGATATCATCTGTTGGAGCTCCAACCAATGACACTCACAAGATTTTGGAGATCATTCAACCAATAAAACTACTTGTAAACGATCTTAAAGGGGGTTGAATAGATCTTTAAAGCTTTTTGTAATTTTTTACAATAAAATCAGAAGTTAGTTCATACAAAAACAATTTAACCAAATTTAAATGTAAAGAGTAGGGAAGAAGAGCAAACACTGTTTTTATAGAGGTTCGGTGCTAAGACCTACGTCCTC
>JANITW010000007.1:33230239-33243489 GCA_027564335.1 Erythroxylum williamsii
AGGAATTTGGAGAATTGACGATTTGGACAAACTTCTGGCATCATTTCGAGGTGGGTAGCATATTTATATTTTGATTTATAAGTTAAATATTACTTTTCGAAAATTTAAGAAAATGAAAGAAAAGATTTTCGTACTTTGTTCGTTTCCGAATGATTTTTGAAAAATCATTACAAGCTTAAATTCATTGCTTTAAATGATTTGAGAAACTGATAGAAATTCTGAAAATGCATTTGTTGTGCATGCATTATTCAATTGTTGAAATTATTGTTTGATTGAATGATTTGATTGTTGAATTTAGCGAATGATAGATTGAATGAATTGAATTGTATGCATTATGTGAATGTGTGAAAAAAATCAAGAATTTGAAAAGTGCCTTCGGGCAATTCGACTTTTCGTTTTCGATATGTGTTATGTGGGTTTGGTAGGTCCTTTGGTGAGTCAGCGCTGTCTCTATTTGTTTAGCCTTCGCCCGGCTGCCCGCTAGTGGCACGGAGCTCCGATTTCGGACTCCTTTCACGACTACACTGGACCGCTTTGCGGGAAAGTGTAGTACGTTCTGTTCACGGCTACACAGGACCGCTATGCGGGAATGTGCAGTACGTTCTGTTTGGACCGAACCAGACCATTTGATGTGTTTTATGTGTTTTGTTTTTTTTATCAGTGTGGTGCATTGCATATTTGAAAAAGTGTAAGAAAGATCGATTTATGTTCAAATGTGAAAAATTTTGAGAAATAAATTATAGTGGTTTTTCAACTGAAGATTTCTAATGTGAAATTTCGGAAATAAATGGTAAAGTTTTTTCCAAATATGTTTTCGCTTATTTTTCAGTTTGTAAACATATTATCCACGAGCTATTTTAGCTCACCCCCCTTTCATCCCCATCTCCAGATATTCGAGCAGGAGATCGAATGAAAAATGGTCAAGACGTCAGTTTTGATATTTATATGTGTTTGTAATGTGTATAAGCTAGATTTGAGGAATTTGGTTTGTAAGCATTAAATTGATGATATGTATGAATTAATGAAATTGTATCAAGACTTGAGTTATGAATTAGACTTATGTATGATTATGAAATTGGATGAAGAAGTTATGTACGTACTTGAAATCTATAATTGTGAATGATTTTGGAATTTGTATATGAAATCGTGTATGAGATTGGAATATACGTTTATGATTGATTTTGGGAAAGAGATTGAATTATGAGACTAGTAAATTGAATTAGAATTGTGAAAGTATTTTAGAATTAAGATTGCGTTTGGTTCTGCTGAAATCCCGGACGGAGGGTCCGGTAGATTTTGATTGATTGTGTGATTCTTGGAGATTATAGAAGTGTGATTTCGATACCTTGTAGGTTTGGGTTAGAATAAATGCAGCCGTTATGCTGCCGAAATTTTGGAAAAAGGAAGAATAAAAATTGATTAAAATGATGAATTATGTCATATGTATGAGAATGAATTTCCTATGGGAAATTATATGGAGATGATTGGTATAAGAAAGAATGAAAAAAAAATTTTGTATACCGGATTTGGATAGTCTAGGTTTCCAACGCGTTCGTTTGTTAAGATGGATGTTATCGGATGTCGGATCCGTTTGCGCTTGTCTTTGTATTTGATTTGCTTTTGATTCGTTACACTAGTCTTTCGATTCCGTATTCGTTTGTTTCGATACTTTCGCCTTTCACTATTCGTCCGCTATCTTTCGCTTTTCTTTTTCCGGTTGGGATCCGGTTTTCGGATCGGGTCCCAACACTTCAACTAAACTACCTAGATCTCCTCTGAACATGAAAATCAATGTTGCAATTTTGATGAGTTTACGAACTCAGTGAGTGAACCAGTCAAAAACATAGAGGCAAATCATATCCCAATCCAACAATTATTTCATAACATTCAATACTAATTATCACATCACATTTTGTCAGACTTATTAAGTACATCCAGATAATCATATTTTCATAAGCATATCAGATAAGCTCACATTTCATTTCACAACACATCCTCATTTATTCTTTAACTGTATTTCAATTAATTCAGTAATTTATTTCAATTCAAATATATGATACATATAAGAATGTATATGCAGATGCACAAGTATCTCCATTCATTGTTACTATGATATCACCAAATGCCTCTTTACTATCCTATATTTGTCGTGGATGCCGAGGTCATTTCATATACTATCCTGCACCCATTGTGGATACCAGGATCATTTCATATACTATCCTATACTCATTGTGGATAATCGGGCTCGTTGATAACTAAGCATGTGCCTCTTTGGGCATACTTCTGAGCTTTATGCTCTTTTTCACGTTGTTCACTCCGGACACAACTCCTTTATCTGATCATATATTTCAATACGATACGTTGTTTCATATTCCATATTTCGTTACCTTTTATTCTTGTACTATCCTGTCACATGTATCTTCATTTCATCGGATCTAAGTTTGACAATTAATATTCAATTAATCACATAGTTCATATTCATTTCGGCATTTCATATTCAATTACTCTCATGTTTCATATTTATTCCAGCATTTCACAACCAATTTTTCACATATTTGATTTTCAACCTATAGATCATAGAAAAGCACATATAATTGAGTTACATATCTAGGTTAACTCACAATATGCTTTAGATAAAATATGGCCTTGACGATCCAGCAATATCTAAATGCTAACGATCTACTTATGCTTCTTTAGTCATGCAATACACACATGTATTTCACTCGTTACTAAGTTTTCAATCATATGATTATTCAATCATTCACATGTATATATATCATGTTTCAATGCATGCTCAATTGAACTTTTGGGTATGTATTAGTATACAAAGATCTTGACTATACTTATATGCTTTCAAATCATTTAAACTTTATAGCTTGTATACTACCATTTTGCAATTAGGTTTGCTTTAAGTAAGTTTGATTACTTTAAATTCATCAATCCTTTACTAGTATTATATATATTCACACAATTTCCCAATTCCATTCAATCATACCTAATTCTTTACTTATATCCTTTGAATCACATTTGCATTCCTAAGAACATCTTTATACCATTGACAACTCATACTTCCCAAATTCATATACATTGATATCAAACAATATATTCCTCAAATTATAACACCAATTAACAACCTAAACTTGTCAAACCTTTATCCAATTAATATAACAACAATCTAGGTTCATTTTGAGCCCTAATCAAGTCTAAACACTCCTAAATAAAGTAACTTATCTTTAGTTGGTTCAACTATCACACAAAACTAAACTTTCCTCACTTCAAGGCGTTGTCCACAACCGTGGGAAGGAGCTTATGTAGCTCTCATGATCATATTTGAAATTACATTGTCAAATTTCCATCAAAATTTTCAGATTCTTACATCTTTGTACCAAATTCAAAACATCTTCATCAAAGTCCATTAATTATACCTCAATTATACCTTACTTATTCTTAAATCCCTAATCAATTTCATATCCAATTCTAACTTAAAATCATTCAATTGTTAGCTCACAAACTTTGGTCTTTCATGAATAAAAAATCAAAACAAAAGCTTTCATTCACTATTATACATGAAGTCCGACTTTTTCCTATTTAAAAAAAACTACACTAGAACCTTTCTTTTACATAAATTCACCTTCATTATATTCCAAATCCCAATATAATTCATCCATAAACACAACCTATATCCTACAGTTTTTATACATGAAGAACAACACAATTCATCATAAACATCACAAACAATCCATCCCAATTCAATCATCATAACGCTTCTATTATAACCTGCCATAAAGATCAATCTTTTACTTATTTGTCTTACTCAAATTGTAGTTCAATTCATCAAGCTAACTTAGTTATGCATGCAAGCAAAATCATCACCAATTCAAGGTAGAAATAAGTTGGTTTTCTACTATGATAAAAGACCACCACAAAAACTGCAATATTCTGGTTTTACAATTATCTTGTGAAGGATAAAAGCAAGGATTTGTTGTAGCAATTTAGTAAGACATAAACAAAAATACAGAAATGAGATAGAAGCAAGTTTCGGTGGAGAGAGTGAAGAAAGAAGAGAAACAAACTCAGCAGAAACTTTTCCAGCATTTGCTTAATTCAACTTGGTGCACGGTGTCATTATCTTAAATTAACATTTGTCCTTAGGCATGTACTCCATTTGTCATGTATATATGTTTCCATATGTCACTTGATTACTTAGTCCATTTGTCACACAACCATTACTACCATTTGTCAATTAATTAGCTATACCATTTGTCACTTAATTTTCCGTGTCAAATGCCACTAATTTATAGGCTTAGTCATCTTGATTTACCATGTAACAACTTGTCTTACCACTTGATATTTTTCCTAGCCTAAATGTACATTTTAATTCATCAATATCTCAATTGTAACAATTAGTTCCAAGTAATTGATTATAATCCATCAATTTTTGACATTGGTAAACCAAGGTAAAAGACATTGGAATTGCATATTCAAGTCACATTCATTTTAGTTTCATACCCCAGCATATGTCAATTGGGTGCAATTTTTCTAAATCACAATTTCATGTGTGTATGTTGATATGATGCATATGAATACAATCATAAAATCATGTCATAAATGTACCAAATTCATTCTATATGATGCCACTCAACTAACTCAATAGTCTAGCACTTTAAATATTTTAATAATGTAAGAGACAGAATATTACAACTCTCCCCTTTCAAGACATTTAATCCTCAAAATTCTTAACTAACGGATTCATCAGACGGTGGTCATGTTGTCTCATGCTCTCATTAGTTTCCCATATAGCTTCTTCTCTCAACTATTTTCATCAATTACTCAATTCCTAAGATTTTTCAACTGTTTAATCGAATATCTGACCATTTTTAATAGTTTTTCCACATAATTCAAATTATTTCCAAATCTTAATTTCTTCAGCTAATGAAACAAGCATCGAATTTGACTTGTACCTTGTGAGCATACTAACATGATATACATTATAGATCTAATTCCTTTTAGCATTAGCAATAGTGTCATCTCAAATTCAAGAATACAATAACATAATTTGAATACTTTATTATAGACAAATGAATGCTCTCTATATATTATGTTCAGCCTCCCATTCTTGAGTATCATAATTATCCGAATCCAATGTTTACTTCTGATTTGTTCAATATTTATCCATTCGTAAAAAAAAATGGAAAATTTGGTCTACATGATTCAATTCAGTAAAATTTCTCATAATAAGAAATTTTCTTTCTTCAATTATCTATACTGTTTACAAAATCCTTATCAGTCAACTTTGTTCATCATTTCTTTTTAGCCCTTTATAATATCTCAATAAGATCAATTACTATCATAACTCAAATAATTAGAATGTTCTATATACTAAAGCTTGGTGAAGCAATAGGCATACATATTTACTCTTATGCCTTGGTATGTACCATCAAGACCATTGCATCTTATCTAGAAATTTATTTTTAAAAAGTCACAATTAAGACCTTGAGCTGATGATACCTTTAAATTGATTGTGAATAACATTTGAGTATTCTATAACTATACAAAACTTATCTATTCTTAGTAGTCACCATTTCAATATATTCATATAATTCTATGCTTCCACTGCACTACTCTGATTCATCTCAGAATTTTACCTTTTCGGGCTAGGACTTAAGAGGATTCAATATGTCATAGATCACTCCCCCTTCCATACCCAAGCATATAATAAATCTGTGCTCTGTAAGATCATTAGTCAAGGCAACCACATTATCATATGTACACTCACAATAATTGAACAACTTAATCTTAAGGACTTTTACACTTATCGCTATCATTTTTTTCATCTTACTCAAGTATGTTCTCAATCAATTCAAAAAATATAAGGTACGTAACCATCATGAAATTTTAATATCAAACCAAATATTATAACCTTATACTGAATCACAAACTTTCAACATGATACCTAAACAACCATTCTAGTTCCAAGTTCAACCTCTCAAGGTAATAGAAATTTTGGTTTTCTTTCAAATTTGCTTAAAAACTTTAAATCCCATCACTTCTACTTACATCTCTATTCTTTTCTCCATCAAATCAATTTAAAGATGCATTCACAATATAATATTAATCTCATATTCTTTAATATAACTGCGAATACAAATACACTAGCTCGATGTCCAACATATCAAACCATGTAGTGTTTCCTATATTAAGATATCAACAAACTCTCATTTTCTCACACTCTAACAAATCATCATTGATCTTTTTGTTTCTAATAGTTCAGACTTTTAACAAATGTTCACGCATGTAACTTACTTAAATGTAACTAAGACTAGGGATTAGTTGTTGCTACTTGCCTAATTGAACATTACTAAAAAATGACAGTGACATCTTTAAGATGCATGTAGCTTGACATATACTATGACAAATGCACATGTAAGATGCTAAACCTAGGATCTGATACAAAAATGTAACATACCATTCCTATAGAGCATATGCCTGATATAGCAATGGATGTTCGAGAACATACTCCATAATAATGGCACGTGAAGTCAGTTAAATCAATTCATTTCACATTTTAATCCATCACACATATCATAAAATATTCCACTAATCACTTTGTTACACTTTTATTCACAAACATATAAAGTATCAAATCACATTACACTTCTAAAATTCATATGTACGTTGTACAAAAGTTAAGAGATACAATTCCTTGATACAAAATAACTAATGATAATTGCAAGTACAACTAATCCTGACTCTGACATATATCCAAATACAGAAGCTACTTCAACTAGATTAGCTAGATCTTCTTTGAACCTGAAAATCAACATTGCAATTTTGATGAGTTGCGAACTCAGTGAGTGAACCATCACTTATGTTTTCACTCAAGTTAGAAACACAGAGGCAAATCATATCCCAATCCAACAAGTATTTCATAAAATTAAATAATGATTATCACATCTCATTTTGTCACACTCTATCAAGAACATCCAGATAATCATATTTTGATAAGCATATAAGATAAGCTAACATTTCATATCATAACACGTCCTCATTTATTCTTCAACTGTATTTCAATCAATTCAGCAATTCATTTCAATTAAAATAGATGATACATATAAGAATGTATATGCAGATGAACATATGGCTCCATTCATTGTTACTTTGTTATGTCTGAGTGTCTCTTTATTGTCTCATATTTGTTGTGGATGCTAGGTTTATTTCATATACTATCTCATACTTATTATGGATACTGGGCTCATTTTATATACTATCTCTTACCCATTGTAGGTACTGAGCTCATTGATAACTGAGCTTGTGCCTCATTGGGTGCATTTATGATCTTTAAGCTCTTTTTTATGTTGATCACTCTAGTCACAATGCCTTTATCTAATCATGCATTTCAATGCAATGCATCATTTCATAAGCCATATTTCATTACCTTTCATTCCTGTGTGATCATGTCATGTGTATCAATTATATCATATTTAAGTCTGACAATTCATATTCACATGGCTTGCAATACACACATATAGTTTACACATTACTAAGTTTTCAATCATATGATTATTCAATCATTCATATGTATATGTATCATGTTTTAATGCATGCTCAATTGACCTTCCGGGAGTGTATTAATATACAAAGATCTTGACTGTACTTATACGCTTTCATATCATTCAAACTTTATAGTTGTATAGTACCATTTTGTAAGCCCTAACATGAACTTAGAGCTCATCGGTATGTGAAATCTTGGTGATTTACATATATAAGCTTCTAAGTGTGTAAAACTGAGTCCATCAGATGGATAGGACCATAGGGGTTGAATTAAATGTGTTTTAATGCCTTAGAGGTGATTAGACATGATTTATAGACTTATTGGACACTTTGAAAGCTTAACTAAAAAATTTGATGTATATAAGGGCTTATTTGCAAATTGTCAAAAGTTAAAGGACTTAAAACATATATTTTCAATTCTTGGAGGACCAATATGTAATTTTAAAAAGTTAAGGGCTTAATTATTATTTCCAAAAGTCCAAGGACCAAAATAAAAATAAAAGTTTTGGTGATTCCTAAATTTTGGGCTTAATTGCAAATTTAGGAAAATTTGAAGTGTATAATGGTAATTTCATATAACCTAAGGATAAAAAGGTAATTTCATCATATTTTGGTCAAAGAAGAGTCAAAATTCTAGACCCTTTATGTGTGGCCATGCATTTCATTGTTAGGACTTAAACCATGTTGTTTTAATTAAAAGAAAGGAGAAGAAAGGAGAAAAGAGAGGAAGAAGAGGAAGTTTCGGCCATCACCAAAATTCACCCTTCTTTTTTATTTTTTAACTCAAACCAAGGTGTTCTAACCTAATTTGGGGTCAAGGAACTCAAATCTATCATTTGATTTGAGAAATTCTTAAAGGATTTGAAGATATCACTAAAGGAAAGTATAGATAAATTTTGTCTCATCTCTCTCTACATTATGATTTTGAGTTTGGTGTTAAGATATGTTTTTCTCTATGCTTGAATATGCATGAAACATGTTTAGATGAATGAAATGTGTCATGGAGAGGGTTCTTTAAGTCAAAACTGAAATTGTCCCCTTTTGGTGAAAGTTTGTGAAATTTTGAATATCTTTTGAAATGGATGATTTAAATGAACTCTATGGTGTTAATTATGTATGTATGAGGTGAATTGATGATGGAAAATGAGGAAGAAGTACATTAGAAGGAGGCTTTCAAGATTATGCCTTTAGGTGCTTGATAAAATGCCTAAAAGAACTTGGTTTAGGATTTAAGGATTTTGATGGTGTGCATTGGAAAACATTTTTATGTCAACTTAGAGTGAACTTGAATTGTTGCTTAGATTGATGAATAATGGCCTAATATGCTTAGATAAAGATGTGCTTAATTATGTTATGAAATGAATAAGTTTGGATTAAACGCATTAAATGCCTTAGAAATTGCAAAAAAGAAGCTAATGTGATGGTGTATAAATATGAAATTTATGTTTAAGTAGTAATTTCATTATATGTCTTTTTTATGTATAAAGGCTCGGGAGTTGTGAATTAGGGAGCTCGTACTGAGGATTGTTGAAGTTAAGAGAGAGTATATCTTCTTTGAGATGAGTTGGGGAGACCGTATTTCTTAAATAGGATTAGAACATCCTAAGACAAGCATGATGACTTGTATGTAAATTTTGAACAATTATGCATTAGTAGTATAAAAGATAACTTTTATTGTATGAAATAATGTTTCAACATGGTTTTTTAAACTTATATTTTTATTACATATTTTGAGAAATGTTATTGTTTTTAACAAATCTGAGTTTAAAGAGCAAAGAATAATGTTTTATTATATGAAACTACATTTTAAAATAACTTTGCACTTGGATTGCTAAAGATAACTTTTATTGCATGAAATAATATTTTGGAATTGACAAAAGCAAAACCGAGTCATGTATTCTGCATGTATTTGTTCTCTTTGGCTTAGAACCATGGTACGGTTTCATTTTATTGATTAGATCGATAAATATAAATATGATATGTTATTTGATTTTTGTAATAAATTTTTATATATTATTTTTTATGATTGGTGAGGAAATGATTGGCCAATCTTGTGCTGGGCACAACTACTTAAATGACTATCGTACCCTTGATGCTAGTACATGAAAGTCTAGTCACCGTATCGACACCTTTCTATGGGACTCGCGGGTGATTTCATGCCTAGGGTCTGGCTATCGATGAGGTTATCACTTGGGGTCATGACATTCTTGTTGACTGTATTCTGGACTCACCACGGATGAAAGTTGAGCCAATACCGAGTATCGGTGGTTATGCACGTTAGTTTGGCCAACTAGTAGTGTCACACATGATTGTTTTGGCTTATCCTGATATTGGTTTTCCTATCGATATTTGATGTATACATATGATGTTTTTATGTTTTTATGTACTGGAACTAGAACCGATGTTCACCAAATGAGTGAGTTAATAGGCTAGGCCTATATGATTCCTAACCAGTATATGTTGAGTCATAGGCTGGGCCTATGTGTTTTTTATATAATATATATTCATTTCATAGGTTATCTACATCTTCTTGGTATGAATTGAATTCTATTTGTGATATATTATTTCCTGCTCATTAAGTACCCAGTGTACTCAGCCCCTCTGCTTTCCAACCATGCAGGTTAATTTGGTAAGTTTGAAGCTCTGAGTGGATTGTGCGGTCTTTTGACATTTTCGAGGTATTACCGCATGTAGGTAGTTTCCTATTTTGTACTTTTATGGTCTAGTGGCTTATGAACTGTATTTATGTAGATAAACTTAATGATTTTGTAAATTAACTTTTGATTGCCTTGTGTTTTACTTTATGTATGAATCTTTTGATACTGTTGTTGAGATTGCCTTGAGTGGACTTTAAAGTCTTAAAGTTATGGTTGGTTGTGAATATAGAAGTGTATTTGAAATTGTTTACAATTTTGAGATTTTTAAAATACAGTCATTGTGCTACCCAAATTTTTCAAAAAAATAAAAAAAGATATTCAGTTAGCCTTACATAGTTGGATTAAGGACACCGTGTAATACCCCACTCCCGTAAAACTCGGACCCGACATCGATGGTGATATCTGAGTCCGTGCCCTGCGAGGATGGCGTGATACATCACTTAGTCAAATCACAGTACAAATTTTTGTTTTGAAACAATCATACACTTACATTTTATGTATGTTGCGAAAAACAATTTACATAAAAAAACCGGTAAATATATTGACCACGAGGGTCCTCTTATAAATACACAATAATATAACACCAAAGTCCTCACACTAATGCAGATGCAACTGATCCCATCCTCTTCTATCACTCTCAAGCGATCACTATACACCTATTGCCTAACGGGGTATTCTTCTAAGTCCTGAAAAAAATAATTGCAATTTTGGGTGAGTTTTGCGAACTCAGTGAGTGATCATCATCGATGGTCCACTCAATCATATAACAAAATCAATTCATAACCTATATTCACATTGCTGCCTATTTGATCTCATTTTACAATACACATACATCTAACTTTATCTCATAATACACTTTCACAAAGTTGCCCATCTACACATTTACAGAAATTCACATTCATATATCCCATTTTTTATACATACATATTTCACTCACTTACCATTTATTATCATTTTGTTGTGACCGAGTGCCTAAATTGTCCCATTGAAGGGCTCATTAATATCTGATCCTTATCCAATGCTAGATATAGGGCTCATTATACGTTAAGCCTGAGGCTCTGAATCACTCATGAGCTCGAAGCTCATTTTCGCTCGTTGAGCTAAAAGCTCTGATCGATGGTAACTCTGGTCAACAGCCCTAATATTTCATACAACGCTAGGCATATCACAATTTGTCATACACTGTACAATTAAAAGAACCCCATGATTGTTATCATATCAGTATATGGCATTTATCCTATCATTCAATCAAACATATCAAATCAAATGCAGCATGTAACACTTTTTTTTCAATATATTTCGTGTTGTGACCGAGCGCCTAAACTGTCCCTATAAGGGTACATTAATCATTGAGCCAGGGGCTCTCAAACTGTCCCATTAAGGGCTCATTAATTGTTGAGCTAGAGGCTCTGAAACTGTCCCATTAAGGGCTCATTAATCGTTGAGCTAGAGGCTCTGAAACTGTCCCATTAAGGGTTCATTAATCATTGAGCCAGAGGCTCTGAAACTTTCCCATTAAGGGCTCATTAATTGTTGAGCCATAGGCTCTGAATCACTGTGGGGCTCGAGTCCCAAATATAAACGTTGAGCTAAACGCTCTGATGGGTGGCTGCTCCGGTCACAACTGCCATTTACTGATTATACATTCATGTATGAACGACATATGCCATAATTCAAATCACTGTATTCACGTGTTCACTTATCACAATCATTTCCAAATTACCACATTCGGACAAATGGTTCACAATTTGTCACATTAAGATCGCAATCACAATTGCACATACCCATAACACTTCTATATCATATCACTCTAATACTTCGGACCTTCTGTCCGGAGTTCAAAATCAAACACTGTCCTGCCATTATACTCCAGAGAATTATAATCTCAGATTTATATCACATAATGATTAGAGAACCGTCTAGGTCACTCACCTAACTTCCGTGCTAATGCCTGGAAGTCTCAACGATGTCGGTGGGCTGACTTTCCAAACGTGCCTCTATCACAAGTCAAACACTCATATTTTACACATTGTCTAATCCGAAATATTAACTAATGCACATGTAGCAATCTAACAATATGTACAATGTACTTTCGTGACATTCCCGGTGCTATCACAACAATTTCCCGTCACAGATTTTCCTCAATATCAGAACTCAATAGACACTAACATCATTCACTTTGTTTCAGAAGAATCCGAAAGTTATTCTCCAAATAGATGCGGACTATCTTTATGTGGAAACTATCTTACACTCAACTTCCATCGAAAATTTAGAGCTTTTATAAACTGAAGTAAATCTTCTTTTCATCATAAACTTGTAGCTCCATGTCTCTAGTTTACAATAAATCAAAAATTAACTTATTTGAAAATCGGTACAAAAAGTTATAGTTTAAAAACTAGAACTAAACTTGTCATGGAACAGTAGCTCGCCGCGGCGAGGGTACAAGTGTGCGCCGTGGCGTGCACACTCGCCTGCTCCACGGCGTGCACACTCACCTACGCCGCGACGTGCACGCTTGCGTGCGCCACGGCATGCGCATGAGCACTTCGCGACGTGCGAGCCCCGTAAACCTCTTGAAACCTGATTTTTTAGCAATTTCAATCCAATTCTCCCTATCTTTCAAAACATAATTCATCTAAACACTAAAACATTACTCACACATCATTTTCCAACTTATTTAAACCAATACCATTCACAAAACAATCAAAAATTCATCAAGACCGAAAACCCCAAAAACCAAACATATTATTAACCCATTCTATAATTTTTACCAAATCAAAACATGCATCAATCATTTAATCAAGAGGAAAGAAGCTTAAACTTACTTGATCTGGCTTCAAAATCCTCAAACTCTTTATGATTTCCTCAAAAACCCATTCTCTTCTTCTCTTCTTCTTCTCCCACGACAATCTTCCTCTTTTCTCAAGCAAGAACCCTAATTCCTGCTATTTATACCCTTACAAATTGTGAAATGTCCATGTTACCCCTTCCTTTAAGCCTTAAGACTTATAATCTTAAGTGTCATACCCAAAATGCCCTTGT
>JANITW010000007.1:33302758-33325456 GCA_027564335.1 Erythroxylum williamsii
CGTCGACGTTAGTTTTAGTTAAAACGTCGACGTTTTAACTAAAACTAACGTCGACGTCTCGGCTTCAGATTCACCCAAGCCAAGCCAACGTCCACTCCTTTCTTTTGATTTTGCTTCCCGCTTTATTTCCCTCTCTCCCTCGCACATCGTTTTAATTTTGGGACAGAATAGGTACATAATTAGTGGTGGTACAGACGATCTGAAGCCCTACTGTCAAGTTAGTTAAGCAGGGGAGCTTTGAACTGATCATTTTAATGGCTGTCAAAGGTTGGATTGAGGTAGATGAGAGCGCCAAGGACATGGTGTCTAGGCTTCTTTTGGCCCACGCCTCATTCTCGCTGCTTCCACCTTCCTTTCATAACCTTCCTCTGCGCCTCGGTAACGTAGTTGAGATTGTGGGTCCATCTCCTTCTGCCAAAACCCACATCCTCATTCAGGTTCTCATATACAAAGTCTTGAATTCTTTCATCTTCCATGATAAATTTTCATCCTTTTCATTTCCCTCCTTTCTTAGGCTGCAATTAATTCAATTCTTCCAAAAGAGTGGGATGGGGTGCATTACGGAGGATTGGAACAGTTAGTCATTTTCATCGACTTGGATTGTCGTTTTGATGTTTTACGCCTTTCTCAGTTGCTTAGGATTCGTATTCTTCAAGCTAATAACAGTAAGCTTCTCCTCCTTCTTCTTCTTCTCTGAGTTATTGTTCGAATTCGATTGTGCAAACGAATTACCGAATCGAATGTTGTAGATTGGAGCAAAAGCAATGCCACTTCCTCTGACCAAAATTTGTTTGCGTTGTGCATGAGACGGTTTCTCTATACGCGCTGTTATGATAGTCTTGAGTTTCTTGCCACTCTAAAGGTGCGAATCTCTTTTTTCACTAGGTAACCCCTATTTATTGACTGTTTTTATTTGATAATATACACGCTTGCACTTGCATAAAGAACACAATAATCTCATTGTCTATATTTGTAATCACATTGTCTATATTTTTACCCAACTTTTAGCCTAACCACCCGTACAAATTTTTTGTTCCACATGTATGTAACTTACATCTAAGTTTCACGTCCATTGGAGTAGATTACTTGCATGCAACTGCCAGTTAGAAGATATTTTTGTAGGACAAGTCATATGACTGAAGTTCTTTGGGATCTAATTATTGAAAGAGTTAGTGTACTTGATTTTATAACTAAAACATTGATGCTATGACCAATTTGATGATTCTTATCCTAGAGTGTTCTTTCTGGAGTTGAACTCCAAATAACTTGTATTGTACACATAGGTGCATAGAGTATATGGTAAACCTTGAAAATTATCTGGTGGCATGGGAAATGATATGGAACATATAGGTTCTTGAGTTGAAGTTCAATGCATAATCATAAGCTGGAAATCAAGTTTGAGTCCAATTCCATAAAAAACTAGATGTCATGCTACAATAACAATCTTAAATGAAAAGTTTCTAGTTTATTTCTCAAATTCATGTTGTCCTTATTTTCTAAGTGTGATAGCCCAAATTCATGTTGTCCTTATAAAGCTGGATGTCTAATTCTTTTCTTTTTTCCTAGTTTTGATTGCTAATCATCTAAGATTGAATTGTTTCTTGACATTTTCGCAATTTTAACGTTTTAATTTATTGAGTTGCAGACGTTGCATTATCAACTTCAAAAAGAGAAAGAAGCTCAAGGAATCAGTGGTTGTATTTTAATGATTGATAGGTTTGCCATCAAATATTGACTTTCATAGTATTTTTATCCATCAGGGTTGGAACAAAAAATTGTAGGATTAGTTTGTAAACTACCATGATGGTGTTGCTTGGACGATGAGTATGATGTCAAAGTGGGGTTTTTATGTTTAACAATGATTAGATGTCTAAAAGGAAGAAAGGTCATGATTGTTTTGTTGTAGAGATATGGAGTTTGATTCAACTTTTCTGGCATCTACACATAATAGGGAGCACCAAAACAACGGTCTTTCCATTCAGTTAACTCATTTTGGTTAGTTGAGGCTTGCTATCAAGGAATTGACTCAATTCCCTTTATGAACATGGTTTATGTTAGAGGAATACTTTGTATGAGTAGGATCTACACCTCCTACCTAGTTTCCTATATAAATAGGAGTGATTGCTTCTGTATCATATGACAATAACTACCTAATAAAGTTCATGGTCTGGCCATGGATATAGGTGCCCTTACTAAACCATGTAAGTCTAGTATTCCATGTGTTTGATTTTGTAGAATTCCCTAAAAGAATCACACTAATTTTTTTTGCTTAAGTTTGGATCATATGTAGTGTTGCAATTGAAGCAAACATTTTACAGCATTGGACAGGCCTACTAAATAGAAATTGTTAACTACAAATAAAACAAAATTTATTTCTTTATTTAATTGTGGGGTTGGCTTCTTGTATAATAACAAAAGTATCTCTAATTGTCTTATTTTAATTTTCCTATTCGTTGTCACAGTATTGGAGCATTCCATTGGGTTGATCGGGCTTCATCATCGTTCAAACAAGGAGGTAATATCAGGTGACTTTATGTTGGAACATAAATTGTAATGGCTTTATATAGTCCTTTTTTTCCTTTATACATGTATTCTTATGTTTTTTGTCTTTTTTTGTTTTATATACTCTTATTATGGAAGAGAATATGTGGTTTGTATAATATTTGTGACATTTAGTAGAATGATTATTCCTTTATTTTCTTCTTATAAATTTGTGCTTGTCTTTAAATTTAGGTTTATGATTTTCGCTAAATTAGGCGGCTTCACTGTTGCAGGACAAAAACATAATTTTAATGCCTATTCCTCTTATTGCTAATTTGTTTTGCTCAATGCTTACCCTTGTATGTATATGCTAATGGAACTTGAGATTTAAGAGAATATTTTCTATATTGCTTGTTTTCAAGTACACAAGAGAGTTAATTATATACAAATTACCCTAACAAATAAAAGGGCAACAAAAATAGTCAAATCCTATGATCATTAAATATTTTAACTAAATACAATAATTATATCCCGATATATCCTAAATAAATAGGAAATCCTAAAAAGACACAAAATCCTAAAATAATCATGTTTTTGCACACTACCCCTCAAGTTGGTGAATGAGTATTCTCCATTCCTAGCTTAGATACAATCTTCTAGAAAGTTCAAATCAGTCTCCAGTTTTTCTTTTATGAACTATCAGTCAACTTTGATGCACTTCTTTTGATTATGTTGTACTAGGTTATAAGCTATTTTGATTACAGATTTATTATCACGATATAGTCTTATAGGACCATCCCACTTAATGTTTAAGTCTTTTAAGATAATTTTCAACTACATTAGTTCACATACACCTTGACCCATTGCTCGAAATTCTACCTATGCAATAGATCATACTACCACATTATGCTTCTTACTTAGGAAAGGTGCAATATCATAAATTTGATTTCTTATCAACAATCAATCTTGCATAATTAGCATCTATGTATGCCTCAAGTACTAGACCTCCATTTTTCTTAAACAAAGTACCTTTTCCTAGTGTCCCTTTGAGATACTTCAATACTCAGTAAGCTGCCTGCAAATGAACTTCTTTCAGACAATGCATGAAGAGGCTTATCACACTCACTACATATGCTATATTTGGTCATGTGTGAGATAAATGAGCCTCTTACAAAGCATTGATTCATTTCCCTATCTATTGCAACATCCTCTTCTACCTCTTCAAGTTTAATGTTTGAGTCTATAAGAGTATTTTTTAGTTTCCAAGTTGTCTTGCATGTTTTCTTTTAGGCTATGTTTGATTGAGTGGTTATTAATGGAAAGGAATGAATTGTAATATTATTCCATTGTTTAAGAGGAGGGTTTATAGTGGAATGGAATGGAATGGAATAGGATGGAAGGGGAGGGTTTCACATTACATCTCATTCCATCATAAGCAGTAAAAATAAATTACCTTCGATTTCGGAAGTTTAGGATGGAATGTAAAATGATAAACAATATTTCATTATATTACATTATGAATCCTTCTTCTAAACAACATTATACTATATTACATTACGAACCCTTCCATCCCTTCCAAACAACAATTTTCTGATATTACATCCACATTCCATTCTATTATAAACCATTCCATTCCATTAAAAACCTTACATCCAACCAAACATAGCCTTAGGAGATCAGTAACATACTTTTATAAGAAGATAAAAATACTATGCCTGGAGTGACTACTTAAATGTTGAGGAAGTATTTCAGCCTAACTAACTCTTTGATCTCAAACTTCTTAGCAAAATGTTGACTTAGAGACTGTCTTTCCTTGTTGTCATACCTTGTGACTATTATGTCGTTAATATATACTAAAAGTGTTGTGACTCTCCCCGAAGGTGAGTATTTGATGAAGAACATATGATTGTATAGCCATCATTACTTTTGCGAATCTCCCCAAACCATGCTTATGGCAATTGTTTCAATCCATAGAAGACCTTCTTCAACTTAAAAATGATTTGATTAGCCAAATTATACTTGGTGCACTTCCATGTAGGTTTCTTCCTTGAGAGTTTCCTATAAACATGCATTCTTGACATCAACTTGTTGCGATTCCCAATCGTAGTTAGTTGCCAAAGAGAACTCTTAAGAATGTTAATCTTTGCAATTATAGCAAAAGTTTTTAGGTAGTCAATTCTGTAAGTTTGGGTATAGCCTTTAGCCACTAATATGATCTTATACCTTTCAATTGATCCATCTATACTATACTTCACTGTGTACACCTATTTACAAATTACAGGTTTCTTTCCAACCAATAGTTTCACCAACTCCCAATTTTTATTTTTTTATACAGATAAGGTTTTAGGGATGACACTAGTGTTTAGGCCAACAAGGAGGGCTTAATGAGATGGTGAAACACTTTTGAAAGAAAGGAATGAGCAAGAGGATATAGTGTGTGTTTGGTATATTTCATAATCCCTTTTCTAATAGTAATGGAAAGATCTTAATTATTATTGTTCAATTGAGAATCAGTTTCACTATGCTTTAGAAATTGTTACCTTATTCTCAGGATTCGAGTTGAAATATTGGACTTGCATAATTTAGGAATTCCTGTCTTCTTCATTAATACACCTTGTTGAATCCCACATTTTTAAGGGTAGAATTTGCTTTTTCTTGTTAATTTTAATGTCTAAGTTCATATATAGGATTAGAGGAAGATGGCGCATCCCTGTGATCCCCTTATCCTTATCTTGTATTGTTGAATTCTCCCTTGAAAATAAGGAGTGGTTAAATAAGACCCGTGTTCATTGAAAGTAACATCTGCTAAGTCCCTTTTTTTTTTTGACAGAAGGTGGTAATACTTATACCCTTTTTAGTTGAAGAATAGCATAGAAAGGCCTTTTCAGTACCCTTGGATTTAACTTTTCATGATTTTGGCTATGAACACGAACAAATGAAACTCACCCAACTACCCTAGAAATGGTTTATTTGTAGTTTGTAGATGATGATAAAATATTGAGAGGATTTCCATTGGACTATTAAAATGGAATACTCTTGAAGGCAAGTGGTTAATAAGATAAATAGGTGTAAGTGTTACTTCCCCTCAAAAGGATTTTGATACATTTCGAGTTGATTCAAAGAAGTGACCATTCTAGCCCCATTTTGTTGTGAAGTATTACCACAAGATGACTCATGTACAATTTCCTTCTTTTAGATAGTATGGATTTATGATTTGATTGAAATACTCCCTAACATTAACAGACTAAACCTTTTGATATTGACCCCAAATTAATTTTTAATCATGGAAACAAAATTTTGGGTGGATAGTACTAAGATTAGGTTTGTGTTTGAGTAAAAATATCCATGTGACACGAATGCAATCATCAGTAAAAGAAATAAACCATTTTCCCTTAGAAACATTAGCAATAATAGAGGACCCCAAATATCATGTGAATGAGGTAAAAGGGATAGAACTTCTTTGATTACTAATTGAAAAAGATACTTGTTTGTGTTACACACTTCATAATAAAAATAGTCAACATTGAGAACCTTAAATAGAAAAAGAAACAAAATTTAAAGACTCTAAAGGATGAATGTCTAGGCTGGTGATGGTGGAGCTAGATTTTCTCTTTATTAAATGAAAATGATTCTAAAAGAAAGGAGTGAGATAAATTGCCCTTAATCTTGCTTGATAGGTTCAATTCTTTAATGGAGTAAAGGCAATCCTGTACTCTTAACATATCCAATCATCTTCTCCAAATCCTTGTCTTAAAGCACACAATAATTATGATGGAAAATCACATAGCAATTCAAATTTTGAGTGAGATTGTTGATAGATATTTGGTTTGTAGAAATTTAGAGATATGGAAAACTGTTTTTAAGGTCAGTAATAGATTGGTCTTTTTATCTCCTATGCCTGCTATGGTGGTTAATAAACCATCACCTGTGACTATCTTTCTACCATTTGGATATTGGGAGTATGTTAAAGGAAAGGGTTTGGTGAGTAGGTCATATGACCAGTAGTTTCTGAATCCATAATCCATGAGTTGGCAAAAGTTGTTCCCAACACATTTAATCCAATAAAGAGTGGAAACTCAACTGAATATGCCAAAAAAGTACTTGAAGGTTTGGTCAAGGTTGTCAATAAAAGATCTTGCCCTCTCGACCTCTTTTTGGTTACAACCACCTAACTTTTAAGGTGTTCATTTTGTATAATTGTAGTAATATGGCCTGACCATCTTTTCTCGGTTAATCTCCTCTTTATCCCACTCTCGGCTTGGAGGTTTTCTACAAAGTTCCCATCACTTTCTTACATGTACGATGCCTTCTTACAATAAGTATACCATGGGTTATCACAGTTCTGGGATTTTTCACACCATAGCTGAGTTGTGTATATTTTATGGTTCAAGCATCATGTTTTTTCTATTTTCCTATTCACAAACTAAGGCCACAATCTCATTAAAACATGGAACTTTATGCTTTCCAAGAATTTGGATTCTCACTTGGTCAAAACGCATCCTCAGGACATCTAGTTTTCAAAACCTTGTAGTGGTCAAGCTCTTGTCACAAGGATTTTCAATTGATTGGCATATTCAGTAACCATCCTACTCCCTTATTTTGCAGTTATAGTCTTTACCTTGACCTTGTTCACTTAATTCGCTTTTATAGTCTTGGATACTTCTATTAGAGTGCACCCTTAATATCCTTAGCAGTGGCCAAGACATACATTTGTCACTAATCTCTGGTTTCATAGAGTCCCATAGCCATGGTATAATCATAGGATCTTCTTCATCCCTTACTTCAACCTAATAATCGTTTTGGCCCATATTCATGAGATAATTGAACTTCCCATTCATTTTTAATATGGCGTGAATGAGTTGAGACCATTTGTGCTAATTTTTTCCATTCAACTTATATGTAGTTTGGATATTTTGTAATTCTTCGAGATGTTGATATTGAATAGTCTCCTCTGAATGTGGTATAGTGGTTGCTTCTACTATCACCGACATTTCCATGAAAAAAAATGATCGTTAGGCAATTAAGACTAATTGCTTAAAGAAAAAAATCATTGGCAATGAAGGCTAATAAAAATCACAAGTCTATCAACAATGAAAGCTATACACTTAGATTGATTTTTCTTAGGAATTCAAAGCCTTACAGCTTTGATGCCATGATAGGACTTGATATTTGAGAGAATATTTTTTAAATTGCTTGTTTACAAGTGTACAAGAGGGTCAATTACATACAAGTTACCTTAGTAACTAAAAAACAAACAAAAATAATCAGATCGCATGATCATAGGATGTCTTAACTTTCTAGAAAGATACAAAAATTCTAAAATAATAATGTTTTCCCACATATGCACGAGCCACAAGTGATGACAAGTACATTTTTAGTGCTTTCCCTTCTTGCCTTGGGATAGGGTTGCATATTGAACAAGAAACTTGGACATTTTGGATAGCTAAATTTGACACTCAATTAAGGAATGCGTTTTAAAAGAGAGAAAGAATGAGTGGAATAAATTCTTTGATTAACTAGGTTTCAGCCCAATTATTTTAGGGCAACGTAAGATAAAGCTACTATTATAATACATAAAAGTTTTCAATGTGGGATACCTAAATAGTACTTCTACATAGGATGCTTAACCAGATAGTATAAGATGCTTAACAAGATAATGCGAAGTTGGAGTATTTAAGTATTATAATTGCCTAAACTTGTTAAAAATAATTTCTATGTGAAACTACTTCGGTACCCTGTCAAAATCAGAAAACCTGAGGAAAAGAACTGGAATTCTTCAAATTGATAATAAATAAAGTCCAATAACGTTATGACAGTTACCCCTAATCAACATTAAAAAAAATAAACAAAAACAACTCATCCATTCATCTGGATTTGCAACCCTCACTATAAGACTCTCTTGCTTGAGATGAGTTTCCAAGACATACATCCAATTTCTCAAGTTGTCGCTATTGAAATTGTTCTTTGGGTTGATCACTTGATCAATTTATATAACAAATATCTTCAAAATGAACCAAAACAAATAATTCTCTATGTCAGTGTTAATAATACTATGATATGGTTCATCATGAACAGTAACACAGCATGAACTGTTCAGACCATATAACAGTTCTTTTTTTTCTAAGGTTTTGCTTATGTGAATATAGAGTTTTGTTGAATTTACTGCTGAATGAGTAAGAACCATTTATTAACTAGTTCCATCTCATCTACTTAAAATAGTAGGGAAGTAGAATATATTACTAATATTCTAAAATAGGACAAATATACAATTCCAGTATAGGATATTTAAACCCCTAAACGTGATAAAGATATATTATTATCTAGGTTCAGCCCATCTTTATTATAATAATAGGGAAAAGCAAGCCAACACTAATATCAGACCTTTGCTATGTTGGTAAATAATTTAGTTAGAAAATTTGAAATGATAGCTCTAAGTGCATGGTTCGTGTAAACAATGTGGCTGGTATTAAGTTGCACAACATTACCCTTGGGTCATTGCAATTGGCCTATGCATGTCCCATTTTCAACTGTAATAATGTGCAGTTTGTCAGAAACAGCAAGTGGTATGATCAAGTCCCCCTAGATCTGGCTATAGGCCTCGTAAGACTGAATTTTGGCTGTAGTTCTGTAGATTTCTGAGTTTTCCTTTCTTTATGACTTCTTCTACAATATGATAAGTTGTGCTGCTCATTAGAGAGAACCCAACGAGCTCCAAGAGTAAAAGTACTCAAGAACTTTTCTGAAATACTCCTTAACTTCTTATTGCTGTCACAAATTGCCTTTAAAGTTTACAGATAGAACTGCCAAAAACTATCCCTCCTAAAAAGTAGCAATTTCAGATTTAAACACAATAAATTTTTCAAACATAATAACTGCCCTGCTACACATGGCAGTAACCAATACAAAATATATAAACTAAAGACAGCCATAAACTATTCCTCATTCCTTCTTCTGCTTCTGTTGCCTTCGTTGGTAAACTTTCAAAGGTACTACTTTACCGGCCAAGTCTGATTCTGGTTGTTTAATGACTATAATAGCTACCAATCAAAGTTAAAAATGTAAACATGCGTATTGATCAAACTTCATTTTATTGTCTCGATTCAGTTTGGGACCTCTTCGTCTCCTTTGCTTACCTTTTAGCACCATATTGAGCCGTACATGTAGTTTATGTCATACTATTGTTCTCCGGTAAAATAATGGATTGTATACAATTCTAAAATGTCTTTTTACATGTTTAAACCTGTTGGGCCGAAAGTGTGAATAAAGCAAAGGTCTGCATCTCTTATGCTGTTACTGAAATCCAGTCTTAACAAAAGACCTTTGTTTATATACTTTGGAGCTCTTTGTTATAAAAGGTTGAATGACACGTGGAAAGACCAGCCATTCAACCTTTAAGTTATTGGATAACAATTAAGAATGGATTAGGTAGAAAATCTTAACACTCCTACTTAAAGCATGATAATCAGATATTCAATTCTGATACTATGCTTGCAAATGCACACAGAATGATTATCCAAATATCTTACCATGTTAGTTGAATCTGTTATTGATGTATTATGTGCTTAATGTGTAGGAAGGGCCTTTCTCTACAAAATGTGTTTGCAAATGTTGTTCAGGAGATCAAAAAGCTTCTTCTGCTGCATCCTTTTCTTGTTGTCACTACAAAAGCAACCATTATGGGGGATATATATGCAGCAAATGACAGTAAAAAGTAAGTATCTGAGCTCCAAACGTCAGCATATTAGTGGTCAGTTACTATACTATCAAAAGATCACAAAAAAGAAAAATAATGTGACGTGGTTGCTGTACAATCATTAATATGATTACTTTTTTATTGGTCAATGGATGTACTGTATCTTTGAGTACATGGCCAATTACACTGTGTATCAGTACTTATTTTATCATGCTTTAAAGAGCTTCTCATACTTGGAGTCTATACTTCCATTGACTGGTTTTTTCCAAATGTTATACAAGGTTGAAGAGTGTTCTTATGATTTATGCACTATCCTAATCTTCTGTTCCTAGGTGATTGACTGCATTTATATATGTAGCAGTTAGGTCATGGAACTATAGATTTCACTTCATCCATGATGTTCATCTCTTTGTTCATGATCGAAGGTGGGTAATTTGAGTATAATTGTGCACGGCACTTGCATTTAATTTGGTTATGTTGGAATACTATATGATCTATTATTGAGGCCTCACCCAACAGCTTAAGCTTTTGACTTGAGTTGCTTTTTGTCATATATCAAAACCTTGAATGCTATATGATCATCTTCACCCAACAACTTGTTTCTGGATCTGTTTTGTCTGTGCCTTCATGAGCGGACTTTTCAAAATAATATATGATCAACCTAGTTAGTTGCTGTGCATAAACAATTGCTGTTCCATTCAGCATCCTGTTCCAATTTTGTTTCCCTAATCAAACACTTAAAGATTTTGAGTTGCTGATTCTTTTTCAACAGATATCACAAAAGGTCACTTTCAGTAGATGCCTCAGTTTCATCTAACATAACAAATGATAAGCAGCAGCTGCCATACCGTGAATATATGCCTTCTATTTGGCAGGTACTTGTTTATTAGGTTTGTGTAAGTATATAATATTTTTATGTCCAGCAAGTGTTGTCATTCTGTTTGTGAGAGAGTATTATTATCTTTTCATCCTATAAAGGAATATCTATTTTTCTTTGGTTAACTACAAAGGATTATGTCTTAGATATCCTATAGGGTGTCCCATATTTGCATATTATTGGTAATTTGTATTAGGCTGCTGAAACCTAGTTAATAAGAAATCTTTCAATTGTATCTGTTTTCTGCAATTTCCCAACCTTCCTATATAATTTTTCAAAAGGTCAGTATGTATTATAAGAGGACGCTGTTATCAAAAAGTCATTGTCTGATATTAGTATTATCAATCTGTGGAATCAATAATTAGTGAACAGAGAATATTTGAGATGAATGCTTGGATTCTAATTATCAAAATTGTGCTAGATATGGCTCTATTTATAACACTGGTAGGGCCTATTAGCTGTACACTGAAAAGGAAGATATATACACTATGATGGGGAGTATGCACACCGAGAAGGAAACATAAATCAGAGTTTTATTCCAATAGCATATCCTGGCTTATGTTTAGAATTCTCAGGTCTATTTATGGAATCTAACAATCTGCACGGGTAGAAACAAAATTGAAAGAGCGAAGAATCAGTGCATTAACTTCTTTAACTGAAATATGTGCTAGAACAGCAATGCTTTCAATATGGTAAATAAAGGTGTTTGCAATTAATACAGCTAGACTCTAGTATTTTGGTAGTTTCAGTGTATGCTTAAACCTTAAATTAGCTATCAAATTTTGTAAGAAAATGTTGCACAGAATAGAAGAAGCAATTAATTGTTCATCTCTGGTAATCAAAATTTACATTTTGATTTATTTTATATTTGGAATTTCAACTTTGTTGAGCAGGTTCTGATGAAAAATCTTCATATTCCTAGAGTTAGTACCGTGCTTGGGACCATGATATCTATTTTATCAAGCAATTCTA
Source organism: Erythroxylum williamsii (assembly GCA_027564335.1). Classification (NCBI taxonomy): domain Eukaryota; kingdom Viridiplantae; phylum Streptophyta; class Magnoliopsida; order Malpighiales; family Erythroxylaceae; genus Erythroxylum; species Erythroxylum williamsii. The sequence continues at coordinate 33,314,782 of JANITW010000007.1, forward strand.
TTGAACCTTTTTTTTTTAATCTAGTATGGACGTTTTTACCTTGCTTGTTTCTTTTTATTGCAGTCCTTTGTCACGCATAGAATATTTGTACAAGCTACAGGTAGAAAAGCTTTTTATGCTTTCCTGTCCTGTTTAAACTAAATCTAGCTTTAATTTATCGTAGTTTCTTTGTGTATTTTTCAACAATATTTGCACTCTGCAGATGATTGTATCTCTGCTAAGGGGGAGCATGGTTGGCCTCTCTTTGCATTGAGATGGTTGTTGCCATTGCTGAGTTTTGAGGACCATTTTGTTGTGAAAGATGTGAGTATTGCGTGCTAAACCAGTTTTTTTTTTTTTTGGTTGAACAGATATTATGTGCCCTTTTATTTTTCTTTTGCTTTCGAAAGAACATCTTTGTAAACCTCTTGCGCAGATCACAATAAAGGAACTAAATTAATCGCTTCATTCAGAAGAAGCTGTCAAGCATTTGTTGACTATCTGTTTTATAATTCCTTAATCCAAATACAGCAAGGTTCCCTTTCTTTCTGCAAAGCCCGAGTTCTAGGGGCAGCTAGGGTCCTGCAACCATCAAAACATCCTATTTCCATTAATTCGGGTGGTAAATCAATGCAAAAGATAATTCTTTCTGATGATTGCATATGTTGACTGGAAAGGATGCATTATTTTAGGAGGTTTGCTTGCTGCTTTTCTTAAAAGTGTAGACCAAATAGAAGTGTCAACCCGAGGAAACTGAGGCATTGTAAATGGTTTCAAACAGGGAGGAAACAATATGCTAAAACTAAGGTGGTTATAGGACTTGGCGGTTAAAATCTGTAACCATCCAGTACTGGAGCAATCTTCATAAGCTATTGGAGTAGTGAAACCTGACAATCATTCACATTTCTTTTTTTTTGTGGTGTGCAGGATGGTATATTCTCAGCTTCATGAACAAGCCCACTTCTTAATGCATGGCATTTCTTCAGACATGGGGTGTTAGTAGTCACTACTATTTCAATTTGTAAATGTAAGAATAGTACATATTGAGAGGACAAAGCTCCAAATATATGAGAATTTAAATTGTATTCATGTCTCAAATGTAATTCATTACAATTATTTATAACTAACAATGGCAACTGAAAATAACTAATTGCTAACTAATTGCAAAAGTAAAGGAAATAAATCAGCAAGTATCTGCAAGTCTGTTAAATGATTCTTAAATCTTCTCACCGCCTTAGATGTGACACTTGGCTTCTTCAACTTTCTTCAGCATCTTCAACATTTTCATGTTTCTTCCTTCGATGATAAGTCCTCAAGGGTGGTGGAGTCCTATGGGAAACTCGCCTTGTCCTCGAGGCGAAAGCTAGGAAACTATCCAGTCATTAGATCGTAATTCTCCCAATAAGCTTCTTCTAGAGGACGGTCTAACCATTGCACAAGCAATTCTACAGTAGGAATACCTGATTGTAGTACCCAACGGTGGGCTAGGATGTTGACAGGTTGTACAACTATCTCTTAATCTTCTACAATAGGTAAGGTAATTGGTGGTATGGTAGGAACTTGGCCTTACGCTTGTCGTAACAGGGACACATGAAAGTTAAGATGGATTTTGAAAAGTGTCATGTAGATTTAACTCATATGCCATAGGTCCTACACGGTGTTTCACAATATAAGGCTCAAAATAACGAGGGGATAATTTTTCATATCTTCGTTTCGCTAAAGAATGTAGTCTGAATGGCTAAATTCGAAGATTAATTGCATCACCTACTTCAAAGGAAATTTCTCGACGTTTGGCATTGGTATGAGCTTTCATGTGAGATGGAGCTTTTAACAACTGTTCCTTTAGGAGTTTTAGCATATCATCGTGAGCTAGTAATTGTTCTTCCAATTCTGCAATGAGAGTTTTGCCTTGAGCAAAAGGATGAAGAATGGGAGGATCTTGGCCATATAGGAGTTTGAATGGTGTAGTTCCTGCTGAAGTATCGAACCCGTGTTGATGGAGTATTCAGCCCAAGAAACATATTTGCTCCAAGAAGATGGTTGTTCATGTGCGAAGCATTTGAGATAGGTTTCAAGACAGTGATTTACTACTTCGGTTTGGCTATCGGATTTTGGATGATAAGAGGTCCCCATTCACAAGCGGGTTTGGCTTAGTTTGAACAACTCTTGCCTAAACGCACTAAGAAAAATGACGTCTTGATATGACAAATGGAGTGAGGAATACCATGTAACCTAACAATTTCTCTACAAAAGAGACCAGCCATCTTCTTGTCTATAAAAGGGTGCAGCAGTAGAAGGAAGTGGCTATACTTTGTGAACCTATCCACCACCACTAGGAGGGTGTCATATCCGCTAGATTTTTGAAGCCCTAGAATAAAGTCCATAGAGATATCTTCCTACACACATTTAGGAATTAGTAGTGGTTGTTGAAGGTTAGCTAGAGCTAAAGTTTGATATTTATTTGCTGACAGATCAAGTAATTCTGAACATAGTGTTTCACATCTTGTTTCGTGCATGACCAGAAAAAAACTAGTTGTGACACGTTTGAGGGTCTTGGGGTAACCTCTATGACCACCTGCCAAAGAATCATGACATTCGGCTAATATTTTCTAGCACAAAACAGAGTCTTCAGGAATGACCAATTTGTTTTGGTAGACAACTTTTTTGGCAAGATAGAAATATGATTTGGACCCTGGATCTCGTTGAAGCTCTTCTATCAGGGATCGAGTATATGGGTCTTGCATTAATGCTTCAGAGAGGTGCATGAAATCCATATTGATAGGAAGAGCTAATGTTAAAAAATCTGCATGTTGTGGCTTCCTGGACAAAACATCAGCTCCTTGGTTTGTCTTCCTTCTCTTGTAAATAATAGTGAAATCAAAAGGAAAGAGCTTTATGAGGAGGCGTTGTTGTTTACTAGTGGTGATTCGCTACTTGATGAGGTATTTAAGGCCGCTATGGTCAGTTCTAATGAAGAAGTGTTGCTCTAATAGATAATGCTTCCATTTTTGAAGTGCTAAAACTAAAGCCAATAATTCATGATTGTAAGTAGATTTATAATGATTAGAGAAAGAGAAACCCTTACTAAAATAGGGAATGGGGTGCTCAAACTATAATAAAATAGCTCCAATCCCATCTGATGACGCATCACATTCTTTAGTGAGCGGTTGGCAAAAATCAAGCAATCTGAGAACGAGGACTATGGTGAGGGCAATCTTGAGTTCCCGAAATGCTATGCTTGTTGTAGGAGACCAAAGAAATGCATTCTTTTTCATTAAGTCGGTTAAGGCCCACGCAATTGTCCCATAATTCTTGACGAAGTGGCGGTAATAGCCCGTGAGTCCTAGGAAACCCTTTAATTCTTTGACGTCTTTTGGCACAGGTCAATCCATAATAGCTTTAATTTTGTCAGAATCAACCCCAACTCCCTCTTTGCTTATCACATGACCCAGATATTGGTTTCGTGGCTGACCAAGGAGACATTTCTTCCTGTTTGCAAAGTACTGATGGCTTTGTAAAAGGTTGAGCGTTATCCGTAGATCTAGGGTAGGACTATATATGAGAATATCATAAAAAAAAGATCAGGATGAATTTTCTGAGGTGGAGTCGAAAATGGTCATTCATGGCAGATTGGAAGGTGGAAGGAGCGTTAGTGAGTCCAAATAGCATTACTAAAAATTCGTAGTGACTAGAACGAGTTTGGAATGTAGTTTTATGGATGTTGGAAGGATGGACTTTGATTTGGTAGTAACCTGATCGGAGGTTTATTTTGGAGAAGATAGTAGCACCATATAGTTCATCTAAGAGCTTATCAATGTTAGGAATGAGATATTTATCAGATATGGTCAATTGGTTGAGTGTTCTGTATTCAATGCAAAACCTCTAAGAGCCATCTTTCTTTTTAACTAGTAATGCTGGATTGGAAAATAGGCTAGAACTAGGTTTGATGAATCCAATTTTGAGGAATGTTGCTACTTGATTTTCAATCTTATTTTTCTGGTGATATAGGTAATGATATGGGAAAATATTGGGAGGCTTAGAATTCGAGATCAAGGGGATGGTGTGTGAATGAGAGTGGAAGGGTGGTAAGGTCATTGGTTCCTCAAACACGGCATCATACTCATGCAGTAAAGTATGTATAGCCAGTGGAGGTGGATCTGCTTATGGGTTAGCAAGCTTGGAGATGGCTTGGAAAGAGGCTTCAATATCAGCTGCTACAGGAGTGCCCTGAAGTTTATAGCATTTCCCTTCCAAATAGAAAATCATGAACATCTTGTTCCACTTTGCTTGGATGGTATCAAGAGAAGCAAGCCACTTAATGCCTAATACTAGGTCAACACCACCAATGGTAAAAGGGTAGAAATCTTGAGTGATTTGCAACCTGGGTAATTGAATGGTAATGTTGCAGCAAATTTAGTTGCATTGTATAATATTCCCATTGCCAATCTAGACACTGAAAGGTTGTATTTTCAAAACTGGAATTTTCAAATCTACAACAAGGGGAGTTGTTATAAAATAGTGCATGGATCTGCCATCTGCCAACAGAATTACCTATTTGTTACTGATGGACCCTTGTAGTTTCATTGTAGTTCCTCTCGTTTTCTCCAAAATGGCATGTAACGATATCTCAGATAAGTCGATTGGTGTTGGCTCCTCTTCGTCAATGGCCTCTGGTGGTTCGTGTAAGTCGTCATTGTCTTCAGTGAGTTCAATGAGGGTGAAAATTGAAGACTTACAGCAGTGACCAGGTGCGAATTTTCATTACACCTAAAAAAGAGACCTTTGGCTATGCAATTATGTCATTCGACTTCCCATGGGCGTACTTGAGTTGAGGATGGGATGGTTGCTTGAAGATATCTAGAGCTAGTGGGATTTGACGTGGATGGCATGGTTGCTTAGGAATATTTAGAGTTAGTGAAAGTTGACGTGAAAGAAGATTGTTGCTTTTGAGGGGAACGTGTTCGAGTGGAGTTTGAAAGTTGGGTTGACTGTGAGAAAAGTTGCCTATTGGGTCCTCTTACTCCACAAGTGGGTTCTAACTTGGATTCAAATTCAAGTGCTAGACTCATCGCTTTATACACAGAACATGGTTTGTGGATTCGATCATCAGTTTTCAATTCCTCCTTTAAGCCACTGAGAAACACCCTTAAAAGACACAGTTTCACACAAGCTGCACGTTTGGCAAACTCTTGATGATATTCTTGGACGCTACCTACTTGCTTGATGTTGCACAAGTGTTCATCTGGATTTTGAAATTCAGTAGGCCCATAGTTTTCTTAAAGTGCCTTAACCAGTTCTTCCCACTATTAATCCAGGAAAATAAGTCTAGAGCATCTCCTTCCAGGTATATAGCTACAATCTCGACTTTTAGTTCTTCTGAGGTCTGGTAGTAACGGAAATATTTCTTAGCTCTCAAAATCCAACCTGGTAGGTCGCCTTCTTCAAATATAGGAAACTCCATCTTGATGTGTGGGTGTTGCATTAAGCCCTGCCAACTGCCCGTGTTCTCCATGTCCGTGCCATCATTATCATCTACCCAAAATGGTTTGTCATGCTGGCGAGAGCCTGAAATAGTTTATGCTATTTTAGTCTTATCGTGTTTCCCTTGGTTGGTTTCTGCTGATTGGGTTTGACTGGCCTTTAGAGCTACTTTAGCTACCAGAGCATCAATGGTGTTTAATTTGGAAGCTATTGTAGTGAGTTGCTGAGAAATAGATTATGAACTGGTATCAAGAGGAGGGTCATTTGTGGAGGTGTTAGCTCTAGTGTTCACCATGGTGGATGGGAAAAAGTTGGCTCTGTTACCAAATTGGTAGCATTCACTAACATTCAATTTGTAAATGTAAGAATAGTCCGTAACAAGAGGACAAAGCTCCAAATATATGAGAATTTAAATTGTATTCATGTCTCAAATGTAATTCATTACAATTATTTATAACCAATGATGGCAACTGAAAATAACTAATTACAAAAATAAAGGAAATAAATTAGTAAGTATCTGCAAGTCTGTTAATCTCTTCAACATTTCCATATTTCCTTCTTCGAAAATAAGTCCTCAAGGGTGGTGGAGTCGTATCATAGGGTTAGAACCATTTCTTTACAATGTATAAATTTCCTGGTTAAATTGTATTACCCTTCCTTTGTTTCTTAACTTTCCTCTTGTGGTTCAATATTGCATGTTGGCAATTAAAAACGGCATCCCCGTGTTTTCTGTGTTAGATTATCAATGTCTCATGTAATAAATGTTTATAACGCTTAATACTGACATGATGGGTGTGGTAGTTAAAGGGTAGTTTTCTAAAAAATCATTTATAAACATCGCCTCTTTTAGTCATATTCTTACCTATTAAGTTGCTTTTACCGATAACCATCAAATAAAGAGAAAATACATAAAGAGGTACAAGAATAGAAACATGGAAAAATCTTATAATGAAGTGAAAATTTACATATGGTATCAGAGCCATCTAGTTGTGAACTGTAGGACTCTTCATTACATTTTCGGTTTTTGAAAAATCTTCATGCTTTTTTGTTGAGACAAAACTGATGATTTTGTATATATATATATATAGATATAGACACAATAGGCAATTTTATTTTTTTCAAGTAATTGAGAATTGTCTGTATTTTCTCGATGGTGTCACACCGTCGAGGATGAAGGTGAATTCACTAGGTTTGTGACATTATGCCTCGGTGGTGATCCAGACGCTACCAATGACGGTGGCATGTGTCGTATGTTTACTATTTGCTCCCTCCTCACAGTCGATGGTGAAGATGTTTCTCTTGGTTGCATAAGATGACAGTGCATCATTGTTGTTATATTGCTAGTTGTTTTGGATAATGATGAACTGTTTGTGAACAATGTTAATAGCAGTAAACAATAAAAGATGAATGAATGTGAATAGTAATAATAATAAATTATGCATGCATGAATGAACGTGAATAGTAATAATAAAAAATAATGCATAGCTGAATGAACGTTAACAGTAATAGTAATAAATTATGCATGCATGAATGAATGTAAATAAATTATGAATGCATGAATGAACAAAAACAGTAATAATAATAATAAATTATGCATGCATGAACAATTATGTTAGTGTATGAATAGAATTAATTATAATTATCAACACTATAATATATATGTAATATATATGCATTTTAACGTGAATAGTGTATAAAAAAATTGTGGATGATGAATATGAATGTTAACTTGTTTACTGATTTTGACAACATCATTGTTATGAAGATTAACAATAACTACATACAGTGTTTTGTGTAACTGTATGTTAATAATAATGATTGGTAGTATGATTATGACGTGATAATTAAATAATTTAATATTTTACGTATGTATCAAATTTGGAGCAATGTTATTTTAGATTTGTGAATCACCAAAGTGATCAAAATCTTTAGGATAATTAGTTTTAAATTGATTAGAATTTTTCAATCACTCACTCATAAAATTGATGCCATAAATGATGTTTATCTATGAGTAGGAAATTTATGAATTACCCAAACTTGTTCTTATAATTAATGAATATGATTGTTTAGTAATGTAAATGAACTATTAGTTGTACTTATTTATCCAAAGATAATAAATATTTCTAAGTAGCGTATGCATCATTACCTAATAATGTTAAATATTATTGGCATCATTATGATTATTTTGTGCATTGATGTATCACCCAAAGAAGAACATTAATGTACGTTAATTGTTAACATAATCTTTCATTTGAATTTATATAATATGTTACTTTATGACTCAAATCATTAATGTTAGGCATGTATTTATTGCAGTTTCAATCCTTATGTCTTTACATTGGCAAGCTTCATCTGTACTAATATTTAATGGGTTGAATTTTTCTGATTGGAGTGAACAAGCCCAATTTCACCTTGATGTATTGGATCTTGATTTGGCACTTCAAGTTGAGAAGCCTACTGTATTACTAATACTAGCAGTAATGAAAAAAAGGGCAATTATAAAGCTTGGGAAAGATCAAACAGACTAAGCTTGATGTTTATGCAAATGAGCATAGCAAACAACATCAAGTCAGCTCTTCCCAAAACTGAAAGTGCTAAAGAATTTATAAGTTTTATGGAAGAGCGCTCCCAAATAGCTGATAAGTCTCTTAGTGGGACATTAATGGGTACCTTTGACCACCATAAAATTTGATGGTTCTCATACTATGCATGAACATGTCATTTAAATGACAAATGTTGCAGCAAGACATAAGTCTTTGGAAATGGAAGTGGATGAGAATTTTTTATACAATTCATTTTTAACTCTTTACCATCTGAGTATGGTCCATTCCAGATCAGCTATAACACCATGAAAGACAAATGGAATATACATGAATTACACAATATGTTAGCTTAGGAGGAAACAAGAACTAAGAATCAAGGAAATCATTCCATCCGTTTTGTGAAATATCAAGGAGCTAGTAAGAAAGTACATAAGAAACATGGAAAGGAAAAAGGACCACTGAAGACCAATGAGTCCTCCATTAATATCCAAAAGAAGGAAAACAATATCAAAGGTCATTTTTGTGGAAAATCTGGACAATTGTAGAAGGATTGTCCACAACGGAAGGCTTGGTTTGAAAACAAAGGCAAGCTTAAGGCTTATGTATGTTTTGAATAAAATGTAACTGAAGTTCCATATTATACTTGGTGAATTGATTATGGATTTACAACTTATGTTTCTAATACTATGTAGGGATTCCTTACGATCCAAACTATAAACCCAAATGAGAAGTTTGTCTTTATGGGGAATAGAGTAAAGGTTCCAATGGAAGCAATCAGGACTTACCGATTAATCATGAATATTAGACATCATTTAGATTTATTTGAAACTCTTTATATACCAAGCATTTCTAGGATTTTGATTTCTTTATCTAAACTTAATTTTACTAGATACTCTTTTAAGTTTGGTAATGGAAGTTTTAGTTTGTTTAAGTATACTAGTATGACTGGATCTTGTATACTTTGTGATGGTTTATATAAATTGAATCTTGATAATTTATATGCTAAAACTCTTATGACCTTGCATCATAAAGTTGGAATTAAATGTAGTTTAATGAATGATTGTTCTGCTTACTTGTGGCATAAGCGTTTAAGTCATATTTCCAAGGAAAGACTGGAAAAATTAGTAAAGAATGGAATTCTTCCAGATTTGGATTTTACTGATCTCAATATTTGTGTGGATTGTATTAAGGGAAAGTAAACAAAACACACAAATAAAGGTGCCACGAGAAGCACTTAGCTTCTTGAAATTGTACACACTAATATATGTGGATCTTTTGATGTTAATTTTTTCATTAAAGAAAAACACTCTATCACATTTATTGATGATTATTCACGTTACGGATATGTCTATTTACTGCATGAGAAATCTCAAGCAGTGAATACCTTAGAAATTTATATAACTGAAGTTTAGCGAAAGCTAGAAAGAAAAGTGAAAATCGTTAGGTCTGATAGAGGTTGTGAGTATTATGAAAGATATGATGAAACTAGACAACATCCTGGTCCATTTGCTAAATTCCTAGAAAAGTATGGCATATGTGCTCAATACACAATGTCGGGTACGCCATAACAAAATGGTGTATCAGAAAGGCATAATTGAACCTTAATGGACATGGTTAAAAGTATGTTAAGTAATGGATCTTTACTTTATCATTATGGATGTATGCCTTAAAAACTACCATGTATTTGTTAAATAGGGTTTAGTAAGGTAGTTTTAAAGACACCTTTTGAACCATAGACTGGTAGGAAACCTAGTTTAAGGCACTTGCATATCCTGGGGATGCCAGGCAAAAATAAGGATTTATAATTGAAAAGAAAAGAAACTAGATGTAAGAACAATGCGTGAATATTTCATTAGTTATCTAGAAAAATCTAAAGGGTATAGATTTTATTGTCTAATCATAGGACAAGAATTGTTGAAATAGGAAATGCTAGGTTTATTGAGAATGGTGAAATTAGTGGGAGTGACATTTCATGAAATGTGGAATTTATGGAAATTAGAATACAAGTCCCTTTGAATTATATTCCCTGTAGCGCCCCCTCACCATAGGGTACACATCGGGACACCCATAGGTCGCTCCGACACGTATCCCACGATAAATGTGCACCACCAGAACAGTTTTACTAAAATCCACATGGCATCGCAATAATTAAAACCATAATATATCAGAAATTAGTAAATTAAAATCACAATATCAGTCTCAATACAGTCATCCAAAAGAAGAATAGACAAGTCTATCCGTCCCCTAACAAAACCAAAAAGGAAACTGATACAAGCATCTATCCCTAAGTCATCCTCAAAAGCTAACCCAGCTGACCGACCTGTGTGCCATCGCGTCTCTTGCCAGTAGCTCGTACGGCAGAAAAAGAATATTCTTCGGAGCTAGGAGTCTACTTTATCAGTCCTGAAAAATATGTTGCAATTTTGGGTGAGTTTGCAAACTCAGTGAGAAACCATCATCGATGGTTCACTCAAATCATGCATTACGATTTGCGTACAGCATGGCACAGTAATATTCACTTAACAGTATCATATAACAATTACAGTATTATACAATAATTTACAGTAGCATGTAACACTTTGCAGTATCATATCACAATTCACAGTAAATCATGCCATCACGTAATCAGTCATTGTCACAAATCAATCAGTCATGTGTATACAATGCATATG
>JANITW010000007.1:33374871-33390690 GCA_027564335.1 Erythroxylum williamsii
TATACTTTGTATTTCTCCGGAATGTCGGAATCTGTTTCAGTTCGATATATTTGTTTTTCCGATTCGCATTCGATTCGAATTCTGCTTTTCGAGTTTCTCCACTTTGTTATTTGTATTCCGATTCGAAACTTTCCGAGTATTCGTTTCGCTCCGATGATTCGATTTGTTTCTCGCTTTGTCGATTGCCTTGTTTTCCGTTTCGAAATTTCCGTTTCCGTTCGATTCCGTTTTTCGTTCTTGCTTTTCTGTTTTTCGGTTGGGATTCCGATTAGCGAATTCTCGCATTTCGATTTCTGTTTTTCTGTTCCGTTTGTCCGTTGGGATCCGGTTCCCGGATCGGGTCCCAACAATCAAAGCTAGTGATAGGTTTTTTCGAGACATCTATTTCCACCAACAGGCGAGCATAACCTAGTCGAGATTTGGTGCTAGTGATGTGGTCAGTGCAAATGGGCTTACCGATCCTTGAACCAATTTTTGACAACTCCCGTTTAGTCTAAGCATCCAGGGGGTTATTCAGTAGTTGTATCCAAATTGGGACATTCATAAACTCCTTGTAGTTGAAGGTGAACCCAGGTGAGAGTTTTTTCAGCAATAAGGTTTTCCCAAACATTACATAAGGTCCACCGGATAAAACACTCAAGAAATCATCCTCGAAGTTAAACTGAAAGATTAGCCATCCCCTACTGTGAGGTAATTGCTTGCATTTTACTGCCCATGTTGCCATTAGGTTCTCAATAGCCTTCAGCCCAAGAAACTTCCCTGTTAAGCACCTAATTAAGCAAAACCCCCATTCCTTTTCAATCTCCAGAACATCTTCCTTAGCAAGAGTTACCGTATCCTCCACTGGCAGACATTCCAATTTTAGACCTCGATTAAGATCTTTGTTGTGGCAGAATAGGCTTGCAAAGGATGACTTTTCACTTTCTTCCCCAATCCCCTTCTACGGCATTTTATCAAGCATTGGCTGCGCAGGTTTCCCACCCCCCAAAAGAGCAAAGTCGGCTTGCGGTATAGAATCAAACACTTCTTCCTCAGTATCCACCGTTTCACTGGAGTTCTTACTCCCTAAATCTATTTCCACTTCAGTTGTGGATGCTACATCATCACCCAGTTGAAGGGAACATTCAGCAACACACAAAAGTTTAGAGTTCATAGACATACCTGGAAGGTTATCAGGATAAGTATTTTTGGTTAAAGACGATTGAATGTGGGTGGCCTCGGTATCACTTGAAACTTTTGCTATCAGACCCTTGTCATCCACCGAGAGCTTGCTCAAAGGCACCATAGGATGCAGACATTATGTTGCAATATCAATACCTTTGAGTTTTTTTCGACCCATATCGCCATTTAGGAACCTTGGGAGAGATTCCCCTAGGTATGAGTTAGGTAGTGTCGGTGAGCATTACCCTACAAACCTTAGTGAGCAAATCTACTCCTGGTGTCGTCCTCTGACTAGGGTTTCCACTGGGACTTCTCCAATAAAGAGTCGAGGAGAAAGCAGTAGTCGAAACCCCCTACAGCACCACAAATCAACCCCTACTTTCAAGGCCTAGCGAGTACTGCCCTAATTGAATGAATATATCGTTCTCACTAGGAGGAGACAATCAGGCTCGTGAGAAACCCTAGCATTCACCTGTTGAAAATCTGAATCACACCTATTGTAAAGCCTACCGAAAAGAGGTCGGGAGGCAGTATACAAGGAGACAGATTACAAAAAGCGTCCACTACCTAAGAGAGTCGAGTATTGCTATCGAAAGTAAGGCCAGGAAGTGTTCAGAAGCTAGGAGATGGAAGATTCTATAGGTGGTGGTGCATGGTCGTTCTTAGTTGGTGGAGTGATTTATCTTATTAATTCTGTTAACGAACGAAACCTCAGTCTACTAACCAGCTATGCGGAGGTTGGACTTATTATTAAATTGAGTTGGAGTATTGTATTGATTTAAAGAATTTTTTTTGGTAAATCAGTGATAAATTAATAAATAAGAAAATATGTACAAGACAAGGGAGAGAGGTTGAAGCCTCCTCTCCGCCAAACATAGAGGAAATCCCTGGACAAAAGAAAACCCCAATAAAGGCTACATAGATGGCAGAACATCACAACCATAGCTGGAGAAGAAACCTCCTAAAGAACCAAAGGACCAATATGACCGAAACAAACAGCAGAGACAAAGGCAAGAAGTACAGACATGCAAGATCAATAGTGAGCACTGATAACTGTATAACTATCTCACCTGTCAGCACTGCAATTTTTAAGTGGAACAAGTCTAAATGGAATATGCTCTTGGGAAGTGGATCGGACCATATATAGTGGAATTGTTGAAGTGGCTTACTCATGACTACTTCCGAATCTCAGTCGAGCGGACCTGATGGAAGCTAATCAAATGGAGCCTCTGCAATGGTGCTATAGATGCTGACTGAGGGTACTCGGCCTAGCTTCACCTTCAATGTTATTGTAGACCTAAAACTGAAAATGCATGGAGATAATTGAGGGAAAAGAAGACTCTCCTACCTTACCTTCACTTCGAGAATGCTCTACGCTGCTCCTGAATTTGGGTGAGAACTCTAGCTGTCAAACCATCCACCTCCATGACTTCATCTTTGAAAGACCTAGCATTTCGTTCTTTCCAAAGAGAATAGATTGTTGAGGATAGGAGAATAGGGAGGACAATGGGAAAGCGAAGAATATGGGATTGGTGCAGCCAAGAGGGAATATTATGGAGAGTAAGATTAAGTGGGAGGGTAATATGGAAGTATGAAAGACAATTTGCCCACACGGTTTTGGAGAAGGGGCAGGCAAAGAAGAGATGGGCTATGGTTTCGTTATCTTTGAGGCATAAGAAACAATGATTAGGAGTTAGAAGGTAGGGAAGTCGGTCTCGAGTTTGCAATTTACTACAAAAGGCCAACCATAATATGAAGGAGCACTAGGGACTATTTCTTTTATACCAAACAAGGGAATACTATGGGGTTATTTGAGTGGGGGGTCTAAGAAAGGTATAAGCTGATGAATTGGTGTACACAAGTTGATTGGCAGACCCTGCTAACCACTCTAGACAATTGATTGGAAGACCCTGCTAACCACTCTAGACAATCAGGCTGAGAGGTATTCGGGTGATAGAGAATAGGTTCCAATGTGCCCAAAGTATCTGCTATGAAATCCTGCCAGCTCCAAATATTATTTCTGATCACCTCTAAAATCATAGCTATCATGGTCAAAGCAGAGCCATTAATGGGTCGAGAAGTAGAGAAGTGTTGGAGAATTCTTCTTAGGTGTCATGGATCCGGCCAAAAGTTAGTAGATGCTCTATCTCTTAAAAGAATTGGTGGGCCACTTCGTGTCTTTCAATGGACCTGGAGTATCGTATTGATTTAAAGGAATCGGTGGGCTACTTCGTGTCTTTCAATGGAGGTATTGGATGCTAAGAATTAAGATTGATAAAAATAAGAAATAAAGCAGATTTATTAGTTTCAATAAAAGAAAATGTTGGTTTTTAGAATTGGTATAAGATGAATTTTGATATAAACTGCGGTCCCAACACGTCCGGACGTACGTTTATATTCATTTTCTGTCATCCGAAGTCAACGCTGACTGACTCTTTCTTTCCGAGACAAATACTAATACACGATGAAATGGTGAATGATAGATAGATATAGATATGTTGTTACACGTTGCCTGGCGGTCGATTATAGAGAACACCGTACCAGGGCTGAGACAGAGTGTGTTAAAATTAAAAATAAATTACGACAAGCGAGGGAGAGAGAGATGGGTGCGAGCAGCGATCCAACACAGGACGGCTCCGACGAGCAACAGAAGCGCTCCGAGATCTACACCTACGAGGCTCCATGGCACATTTACGCCATGAACTGGAGCGTCCGCCGCGACAAGAAGTACCGCCTCGCCATCGCCAGCCTTCTCGAGCAGTACCCCAACCGGGTCGAAATCGTCCAACTCGACGACTCCAACGGTGAGATCCGCTCCGACCCCAATCTCTCCTTCGAGCACCCCTACCCTCCTACCAAGACCATCTTCATCCCCGACAAGGATTGCCAGAAGCCCGACCTCCTCGCCACCTCCAGCGACTTCCTCCGTGTCTGGCGTATCTCCGACGACCACGAACAACCCCGGGTAGAGCTCAAGAGCCTTCTCAACGGCAACAAGAGCAGCGAGTTCTGTGGGCCTCTCACGTCCTTCGATTGGAACGAGGCTGAGCCCAAGCGCATTGGGACCTCCAGCATCGACACTACCTGCACCATCTGGGACATCGATCGCGAGGCTGTCGACACTCAGCTCATCGCTCATGACAAGGAGGTCTACGACATCGCTTGGGGAGGCGTTGGGGTCTTTGCTTCAGTCTCGGCTGACGGGTCGGTTAGGGTTTTCGATCTAAGGGACAAAGAGCACTCCACGATCATCTACGAAAGTTCGGAGCCAGACACGCCGTTGGTTAGGCTGGGATGGAACAAGCAGGACCCCAGGTACATGGCCACCATAATTATGGACAGCGCCAAGGTGGTTGTACTCGACATTCGCTTCCCGACGCTACCGGTTGTGGAATTGCAGAGGCACCAAGCCAGTGTCAATGCTATCGCTTGGGCTCCTCATAGCTCTTGCCATATATGTACGGCTGGGGATGATTCTCAGGCGCTGATTTGGGATCTGTCCTCCATGGGCCAGCCTGTTGAAGGGGGTTTGGATCCCATTTTGGCTTACACTGCAGGAGCTGAAATCGAGCAACTTCAGTGGTCTTCGTCTCAGCCTGATTGGGTTGCCATTGCATTCTCTACTAAACTTCAAATTCTTAGGGTTTGAGCTTAAAAGCTTACTGTTCTTTAAGAAGTGTTTAGAGTAAGCAAGAATGACTTTCTTTTTGCAATTCCTAAAATTGTTACTAAGAAGAATTCAGAAACCTTACTTGTCTACATTTTAGTTCTATCATATCATGGTATGTATGTTCCCATTTCTCCGTCATTTCTCTTTATTAGCACATTCATTTGCATGCTCTGTTGCCGTGTGTCACTCGTTCCTACTTAATGTTTCTCCCAGAGTTAGCCTGATGTATGAGAATGGAACCGGTTTCCTTCTACGTATTAAGCGTTTCTATCTCATGCTCTGTGGTAGAGAACATACAAAAGGGTGTTGTTTTCAAACTGGATGGCTTTTCTCTCGTTTTTTGTGGCTTAGGTGCTTTTTTTGTATCCCTGACGCGTGCCATGTGGCATAGTTTGTAGATCGTTACGGTGTGATTTCAACACATGGAGTTAACATAGTTGGTGGATTGTGGTTAGAATCATTAATGCAAAATTCTCAGGCGCAGCCTAGTTGAATTGTGGATCCATCTGGAAAGAGTAAGCGACCAAAAACTGAAGGCTTTGTTGTGTCTAAAGTTGGGTAGAGAGAGTGATTGTTGTAAAGAGAAAAGCAGGTTAATCACGTAGATTGTTTATGATTCTTCAAGAAGGATATGATAAATTTTTTATTTAGTTCTTGAAATGCAATGCATTGCCTTGTACATGTTGTACAAATGCCATTGAAGTTGGGTAAGGTGACAGCGTGGTGGTGTTGGGGAGATGTAGGGGCTTCTCAATGGCTTTGCGGTGGAATCACAGAGAAAGACTACTCCTTTATACGTACGTAAATATGACTTGTTGGTCCATGTATGCGATATGTTGTTCATCTTGAATCTGCAGAATGAATGCTAAATAAGTAATTGAACATTGTGATGAGGAATGTATGAAATCTGATGATCAAGATACAGTGATATAAAAATTCAACATCTCAAGATTCTTAGGGAATTTGAATGCCTTCTATCACTTGCTTCAAACATTTATAGAATGAAGTGCCTCATTGATTTAGGCATATCTTTTAGGTGTAATGGAAAGTATTCCTCGTATCTCTGTTATCTTAGGTTCTAAATTTTACATGTCCAAACCAAAAAACTATTGAGAGTAATGGGGGTAAAGAGAATTTATAGTACATAAAATTTGGCAGTACATTCTGCCAAGTGTAACAAGACTTTTTTCTCATTTAATATGTTTTTATACCACAAGTCATATTTGTCTAAATTCCAAAGTAAACAGGCTGCATGTGTACTTTTGTGAGTATATTTGCTGGAAATCATCCTTTTTATTTTTTTTGCTGCCACTGAATGGACATACAGAGAACTCTTAGCAACGAGTCTCAAGAGTAGGATGTTACTTAATCCTGATTTGTATACTTTCTCAGATGGAAAAGGTACTGATAAGCCTGGTCTTTGCTATTTCTGAGCCAAAGCCTCTCTTTCTATTTGCTATTGAGGTGGAGAGTGCCAAAAAGACCGAGTGCATGATCTGTGTTGGCTAGGGAGTTGGATTAGTATGATTTAGCGGTTTCTGCAATGGTATTTTATCCTTAATAGATTTGGTTATATATAAATGTCTGTAGACTTGTAAAGGAACAGACAAATAGACATGAATAATCCAGGTTAAGGTTGATGGACTGTGACACTACTGATCACCTCGATTATGTAATTTGATTTAGCCATTTCAATCCCTAAAGGAAGAAAGCCTTTTATACATACATAAAATCTTTTATTTTGGAAGTCATAAACCCTAATCTTTTACCAACTTAGAAGAAGAAGCAAAAAGCTAAATATGGCTATATGAGAAGAAAGTTTCTACTGAAATGTCAAGTAAAGTAACTCAAAGACTCTTTTCTTCAACATGGACTACAAAAGCTAGCTAAACTCCTTCCTTTTTGAATTTAAACCTGCAGAAAAGACCACTAAATTATTACACCCTTTGGCTTTGAGGATGAGTTGAATTTGGCAGCTCAAATCACATGACGTGACATCCAACAGTGTTGTCATCGCTGAAGTAATCCGTAGCTCTAGCTACTGGTGATTGGAATACTAATACTGGCTTTTCACTATATGTTGCAATGTTTGCTGATGAAGGTATTGCACAACAAGGTACAGCTATTACATACGGCTCAACCTTGTTGCAGTACTGATTTGGATTGCTTCTCCCGCAGGCCATACCTCCGGAATGAGAGCTTTCATCCTTCACAACTTCATGGTTTGGAATGCTCTGCCTCTGCGACTCCTTCCTCTGCTGCTCTTTCTTTTGAGCTTTATCTTCCCTCACGCCCACGTTTTTTATCTCTTTAGCTTTTGCTTGCTCACACTCGGGTTTTTCTTTTGTCATGCACTTATCTGCACCTTCTTTTCCAACATTTTGGGTACTCATGTGCGTCAGCAGCTCTGCTTGTTTTCCAGCCTTAAGAAGTCTCTTAATCAAAATCTTCGGGTCCACATTTCCAAAAATTGTCACTTTGGGCTGCAACGGATCCAGTTCAGTCCTTACAACTCCTGAAAGAAAAAATGTATCAATCAGGACATGAAAAAAGAGCAGCAGATCAGTTGGAGCATCCATCTTTTCCCATTATTACCTTCAATACCTTGCAGTGCCTTCTTAACTTTCCTCTTGCAGCCATCACAGCAGTTAATGGACACCTTGAGCTCAATCTTCTGAAACTTAGTTTTAGAGAAATAAATGCGTGCACAAATTGAAAAATAAAAAGAAAGGCATACAGGAGGTATCATAAATTATTGGTTAGGACTAACCTTCATGTCTACTTCCTTGGCCATTAATGTGTATTATGACCAAGTCGTCTTAACAGAGTGAAAGCTTTGAAGCGTATAAAGAGAGAGACAGAGAGGGAGAAAAGAAAATTGTTTGCGGCTAATTGTAGGATGGTTATTTAGCCCTATTTATATTCATTGAAAGCACAGAGGAATAATGAGAGTTGGTTTGTTCATATAATAGCCTTTGCTTTTGCAAGCATCCTTCACTTCTCTTTTCAATATATATATATATATAGAGAGAGAGAGAGAGATTGGAAGTTCCAACCTATCAAGAGTTTGCAGACAGCGACAGCTATACATGCAAGTAGATACGTTGGACTACACTCTTCTTCAATGTTCATAAGCTACTCTGATCTTGAACCGATACTGTAAGTTAAAAAGCAGTCGTACCTTTTGGTGCCATGGACCTTGTGACCTGCTCCCTCCTTTTAACACTTGCATTAAATGCCTCCGGTATTTTCCAGTTGGATAAGCTAAAAACTACACTGGACGAATTTCAAGTTAAAAAATAAACTAAATTTACAATTTTAATTTGAAAATTTCTAAATTTAGTCTTTAAAGACATCACTTTTTTTTCCCCGGAGAAACTTACAGTGAATACATACTAGGTAAATTTCTAAATTAATGCAATAATTTATAAATCACGTTAATAAGATACTTCTCAGTAGATAAGTCCTATATAACAGGTTCGATGGAGAAAACTTAAGTAGAGGGATTTAAAAGATGCAGAGCATGGAAATGTTCTTTGTTTTAGTTTGATTCGACTAGGGACCCTAATATTCGTTTTTAATATTTTTATGACGCATTACTGAACTAATTCTTTTTAACTTCCCTTTAAATTCACAGCCAAGAACACAAAAAATGTGGAGTTAGCGTAAGGGGATGAGGGCCGTACGCGTGGATACATTGACCTATAAAAGTGAAGTGGAAAGATAAGATGCAGTGCACAGTGCACAGTGGAGGAGGAGGAGTGGAATTGAATATTGTGAAAGAAACTGAAGCATTTAGGGGAGGGTTGATTCCATCCGCAATCTAATAATAGGCGTCGAACATGCCTCTGCTGTGAAATTGGGTTAAGGATTGATAGGCCACTAAAACTAAATCACATCAACTATGTCTTCGCAGTATAAAATTAAGAATATTGATAAGTAATATAGTCCTATAGAATTATATGGACTAGGATGAGAAAGCCCTACCAAGGCTACTCTAGACATTTGCATCTCTTAGAAACGGGAAGGTGCTCTGAATCTCGGCCCACTACAAGTAATAATCCATGTTAAAATTTACACACGCAGAAAAGCAAATGTATTTGCTGCTCTCCATACATCGAAACACACTTATTTTTTATATGTATCGCATTTCCTGTGGCATGCAAGATAAAATCGATTAAGTGATAATTAAGAAAAATTTTGTACATTATCGTTTTATGTCAAAATATGTATAAGGAGCATTTTCAGTATATATTTGTAACTAGTTTTTATTCTTTAAGACTTGCTATTGGAAAAGACTCAAATGAAATTTGTACATCAACAAAATTATGAAACAATCCAATAGAGAGATAAATAAAGAAAGAAATTGAGGGCGAGATAATATCCTCCAGATCTCCTATCCAATATTTTGGTGTCTTATTGTATCCAATAAATCTCAGTCGTTTATTTATGTGGGTCTTGTGTAGGTCTCGCGTGAACCCCACGTGGGTCCTGTAAAATAAATTGTTGAGATTTCATAAGAAAGAATAGAACAGGGTAATATTAGACAGAAGATCTTGGTTCGAGATAATATGGATGATAAGGATGATAACATCTTATATCTCTTGAAAATCACATGTCTAGAGATTCAAAGACATCTAAAGATTGAATTCCAACATTTATATCTCTTATGTTCAATGTTATATCCTAGAAAGTAACGTAATATGCTTAAGATTCTAATTTAAACATCCATGTGGTTGAAGAAACACATAACAGGCAAAGCCAAAAATTTGAATGAGATTGTATTTAGGAGTACGACAAAAAAAAACATTTATAAAAGGATTGATTATTTATAATACTATTGGGAATATAATTGATAGTATAAATAGTAGAAAGAGTTGTTTACCCTTAAAAACGCTCAGGAAAAGAGGCAAAATTAAGTAAGAACCTGATTGTGTTAAGAATGTATCCCTGTTTTCTCTTAACTTTTCCATTTTTTTTTTGGGATGTACTTAAACCAGAGTGATGAAGCAATGAGCCATATTGGGGAAAGAGAGTAAACAATGAATTATTCTTATATTCTCTAGCATTATCAATTCTAAATACTTTAAATAAATATTTTAAAATTTTAAGTTTTGATCATTTAAGAAAACTAAACATATATGACCTGCAAGTGAGATTTTTTATACATAAGGTAAATCTAGGTATATTAAGAAAAGTCATTAACAAAGTCTACAAAATATTTTGAACCTCTCATAATAAGAATTGGTGAAGTGCTCCAAATATCATAATGGATTAAACTAAAAGGAGTAGATGACATATAATTGCTATTGTTAAAAGGTAAAGTATGCCATTTAGCTAACTAATAAGATTAATAATCAATACATTCTTATTTAACAGATCTTTACAAACCACTAAAAATTAAAATATTCAAATGCTAAAAATAAACATGATCAAGAAGGAAGTGCCAAGTTCCAAATATAACTTTAGCACCACAATTAGATTGGATTGACGGTAAATAAAGTGATGTAAGTTCGAATAACTACCCTTCCTTATGTCTTGTCCCAAAGATCTATCCTTATTTTAGATCTTTCATATGGCAATCATGATTTAGAAAATGAACATCAAGACCAAGATCATATAGTTGACCAATATAGATAATATTAAGTGGCAACTTCAAAATTAAAAATATTTAACAATGTAAGATTAGATGTAGATATATAATTAAATAACAAAGATTAAGTGTAGATGTAGGATAGTGCACGTATAGGACAAGATAAGACATGTTCAAGTTCAAGACGTAAAATGTTTAGGACAGTGCAGGTATAGAATGAGAAAAGTGTAAAGTAGACGCAGACAATGTCGGATGGGTGTAGGTTAGATAAATACATGATGATGATAACATTAAAAAATTTAACCAGAGAGTAACTTTAATACCATAAATTCATAATAGTTTAAGAAAATTTTTGTATATTGTTATTGTGTTTCAAAATATGTACAATGTATAGCTATAAATATATGAATAACTAGGAGATTATTTATAATTAATTACCAAAATATTTTAGATATTATTATGCCATATTATACGATCAATACTGTGTGGACAACATTATATTATAATTGACCAACATATATGATTAGTTAAAATGATTTTAAAATTTTTTTATTACATGTTTAACTCTTCTCCAACCTTAATTTGGATAAGTTAATTAGTACTTGGTTTTCATCTATGTTGAATAATTTTTTTAAAATCTCTTAAAACTTGATATCTATATTATTCAAAGTCTCTTTGAACTTTTTACTTTTATTTCTTATAATTGGTTAATTAAACATATTTGAATTTGCTAATTGAACTAACAACATCAAATATATAAAATAAAGTTAGTTAAATTTTGTAATTAATTAATTCATTACTTACATGCTTTTTATTTTTAAAAACTAGAATTGAGGGCTCTACACGCTTTCTAAATTTATTCAATATTTTAAATATTATTAATATTTTCATAATTTTATTGTGAATTAAAAAGAAATTATTTTTATTTTAAAACTATATTTTGTAGGAAAGAAATTATTAAATACAAATTATATAATTATTTTGATAAAAATTTATAATTAAAATATTAAATAAATTAGTTATTTGAATAATCATAATTAAATATAAATTTTTATTTTATGTAATCCTAAAAATTTTAAATTAAAAACTTATTATCCTTTTGTATATATTATCAACTTGCATAAATTTTCTTGTAAGACTCCTAATGAAATATCATGAAAAAGTGAATTAATATTAATTATTTTTTACAATGTCTAATTAATAAGATATAAAATTATAAGTAATTACCTAATAATAAGTATGATAGAAAGTAAATATCATAACAATGATATAAAGTGATAGGTGTCTCAAAATCCAACAACAAATGCTCCACTGTCAAGACTTGGGGGATAACTTAGGCATTCGATGGCATGATCTTTGCTCTTGTCTACTATATTGTTGGCATTTCATGTGCATAGTTACTACTATCTTATGCAACTTGGTATTTAAAGGGAACGTTGAAAGAGAGGAAGGTTGGCCAAGCTATGCGGTGCTTCTTTAGGTAGTTGTTGTTCTTGAGATCTGATTGCCCTCAGCCATTTACAACTTCCAGATCTATTAGATCTAATTGTTAGTCTCACGATTTCAGACCTTCTCTCACCTCCTCTCTCTAAGTACATTTTCTTTCTTCATTTGGCTTAAGAGATTGGTGTTTTTGATTTCGATTATTAGATATTTGATTCTTTGATGATGTTGTTTAGTTTTGTTGATCTGATGACTTCTAGATCTATCATTTGTTGTATGCTTCTTTGATATGTTCAAGTTTTTCTTCCCATATTGGTTATGTTCTCCAATTGTGAGTCGGATGTTCTTATCCTTTCAAGATAGCTTAAATTTTCTTTTCTTAATTTTGTAGGGGCTTTTTTTTTCTATTTAGATCATCTTTTTAAGTTTGTGATCCATATGAATGCGGTTTCTTTTGTTCTTTAGCATTGTGCTTTTTGTCATCCAATTTATATCCTTTATCAACGGATCAAAGACTTGTCCTTCCTTTTATTGTTATGAAGTTTAAGTAGTAGATGCAGGTTCAGTGGAAGTAGTGAGTTATGTATGGGGTTAAGATAATTAGAGCTTTTGGGTTTTTAGAATGTCAGCTGAATGGTAGGAGAAGAAGGGGTAGAAATAGAGTTGGGTTCTCCATCAGAATCCACACCACCGGTGGTGAGATTATGGGTCCCCAACTTGAAAGGTTGTGCTTTCCATACGGAGCTTGCAGGTACCTGAGGGGGATGTAGGTGAGGGGTGAGATGAGGTAGAGAGGCCTGAGGCTATAATGGAAGAGTTTACGATCGAACAACTCCATCATTATCGGCGAATTAGATTGGAGGAGTCGCAGAAAACAAAGGGTGATGTGTAGTTAGTTGACTTTTGCAGCTATGTGAAAGTGGAGTTACTTCAACTTGTTTATTTAATTAGGGATTTGAAGCTTCGACGAGGACAAAGATGGTATCTTTTCTTAAATCTCTGCTCTCTTCTCAAATCTTATATTCTTCTACTTTACCTTTTGGATTCTCCTACCTTTTTTCTATTTCCGCCACTGCTTCAGCCGCCAGTTATCCAAATTTTTTAGTCCAAGGATGGCTCCCGCGCAAAGATGACACACACAACTCGATAAATGATGAGCAGAACTTTGCATCATATTAGGTATAAGTAGAACTTTGCAACATATCAGGTATATTTGTGCTATAAATTTCTTAAAACGTTGTCTTCTAGACTTGCATCTCTTAATGAAGATATGTAGCTTTTTTTAAGTTATTATTTTTAAATTTTAATTTTTATTCAAAAATTATTTCTAATTTTTATTTATTTTTCATCTTATTTATTTTCCATTTTTTTAAATAGCTTCATATCACATTTGCCTGTGGATCTATCAGAAACATCCTCTCTACTTTAGTAGGGATAAGGTTGCGTACTATCAAATCTCTTCAGATCCCGCGTTAGTGCAGGATTCAACTGAGTGTTGTTGTTGTTGTTGATGATGATATAAAATTTTCACTCTTTTATATATACATATTTAGTTGTAAAAATGCAAACAATATTTATAAGTATGAGGAAAGACATCTAAAAATTACAAAAAGTATAATAATACATATAATTTTGAGAAATATATAAAAATTTAAAAATATTATATTATAAACTTAAAAAATCTATTTTTAAAAGTCTAACACAGTTTCTATAATAGATAAATATAAGTGACTATAACAACAACAACAACAACAACAATAATAATATATGATAGTAGTTAAAGTCAATTTCATTTCTTACAAATAGATATTAATTTTCAAATTTTATGTGAAGTTTTAAGTATAATGATAAGTTTAATATTTAGCAAGATTAAAATAGAAAAAACTTTTTATAGTATATACAAGTAATGAATAATTATAGAAATTTCATTATAAGTAAATAAAATTTTAAATAAATTTCTTATAAAAGCATATTAAAATATTTTTATGCTATAATTTAATTTTATAACATATGCTATTTTTAATAAAATAATCAATACATTTAGCATAATATACCAAGCATGCTTTTATAATAATAATTACGTTTATATTATTTTGAAATATATGTTAGGATTAACAAAAAGATTAATATATATATGCTTATTTAATATTGTTTGTATATGTATTGTGTATATATATATATAGTATATAAGATTTAAAAGTTGGAAAAATGGTCATTTTTGACTCTAAGGTTTACATCTACCGATAAATTTAACCCTAAGGTTAATAAAACTCTAACATTTGGACAAAGTTTAAATATAATCCTAAAATAACGAAAAAACTGACAGCTATATGACACCATCAATTTTTTGCCAAATCATTGATGACCTTGTAGTTTTTAATATTATTTTGTTGCTTAATAAAAATTTAAATTTTATTAATTATTTACCTGTGAGACCCATCGTATTTAATTAACCTTAATTTGGACTAATAAGTTAACCCTAACTTGTATTAACCTAACAATTAAATTAAATAAATAGCTTATTAACTAATTATAATTATTATCTACGGCATAGATAACTTCTAATTTCACTAATACAGTTAAAATCCCTAAAGTCAAAATTCCTAATTTTTCACCGATCTTTCCCCTCCTTCATCAATGCCTATAATCGCCCTATGGTAATAGTTGTTGGCCATCGACAAAGTTGTCACCAATCACCCTATAAAGTCATCACCAATTGCCTTACGTAGTCATCACCAATCGCTCAACAAAGTCATCACCATTTTCAACTTAACAACATGTCGAGTTTACTTAGGTTAAAAATTTACATCTTGAGTTTATTGTTGCCTATCTACTTTGTCCATTAGATTTTATCATGTGTTTTGGTTGCTTTCTTCTTATGTTGCATATGGGAGGCAATCTTATGTTAGGATATATCTGTGTTGGGTTGCCTCTGATGTAGTCCCATCTTGAGTTTATTGTTTCCACTTTGTTAGATAATGTCGTGTGTTTTGGCTACTTTCTTCTTATGGTCTACACATGGAAGGTAATACTATGTGGGGACATATTTGTTTTGGTTGCTTTCCTAATGTATCTTTAGTTTTATTATCTAGCAATTGATCAAATGTATAAGATGGTATTTACTCATATTGATTTCTATCATAAGTACATTTTTGGTTAATTCTAAAAGTAATACCATCCATATTTAGTAAGGAAGTATTTTACATAGACATTAGATTTGTAACTTATCAAATGTATGTAGATTGAACATCGTTCATTGCAAATAATTTTAGTTACACAAAACTTATATATCATTGATATATGTTTTCTTTTCAAATTTTTGTTAACAATCTGATTAAACAATTACTAATAAAGTGAAGTTAAAGTGCTTGAAAGTTACAACTCTTGTTAGAAGTTGAATCACTTCATTTCCTAATAAATTTAGTATTCTTCTCTTAATAGGTAAGATGACTGTCTTTATTATTAAAATTATTTCCTTCACATTCATGATTTGAAGAAGTTCTTTTATTGTAACACCCCACTCCCGCAAGACCCGAACCCGACATCGATGGTGATATCCGAGTCCGCGCCCCGCAAGGGTGGCGTGCTACATCACTCAGTCAAAACTCAGCATGAATTTTTTTTTCTTAACACATACTCACACATATTATCATTAATGCGGAAAACAATTTATATAAACAATTCAATGGCCTTGGGGCCCTTTTTATAAATACAATTAATTTCAGTCTGTTAACTTTACAAACTGACTTCATTAGTAATACAAAAATTCAGAAGATAACAATACAATAATGCAGACGCGAACTGATCCCGACCTCTTCTCTACGTCAATAACCAACAGATGTCATACGCCCGTTGCCTAACGGGGTATTCTTCTAAGTCCTGAAAAATAATTGCAAATTTTGGGTGAGTTTTGCGAACTCAGTGAGAAACCATCATCGATGGTTCACTCAAT
>JANITW010000007.1:33399479-33415961 GCA_027564335.1 Erythroxylum williamsii
TCATGAATGCATGAAACATAATGGTTGTTGTGACTAGAGTAGCCACCGATCAGAGCTTAAAGCTCAACGAGTGAAAACGAGCTTCGAGCTCAAAAGTAAATCAGAGCCTCAGGCTCAACGTTTAATGAGCCCCTTATCCCCCAAGTGGGTAAGGGACAATTATTAATGAGCCTTATATGGGACAGTTTAGGCACTCAGTCACAACAAAGTAACAAATGAAAAGTGGGTCTCATGTGCACTGCATATGCATAATATGAATGATTATATCTATGGAATGTGAAGTGTGAAATGTTGTGAATGGGATTATGTGTTGTGTGTTTGGGTGAGCCATCGATGATGGTCACTCATTGGGTTCGCAAAACTCACCTAAAATTTGCAAATATTCTTCAGGCTCAGAAGAATACCCCGTTAGGCAATGGGAGTATACCTACTGCATGCAAGGGAAAGATAGAGGTCGGGATCAGTTCGCGTCTGCATTATGTTTCTTTATTTTCGTGCTAAATTGTGTATTTCGCATATTTTTGAATCATATGTACTTGAATAGTTCAGTATGTAATGACTTTTGAAATTGGAAATTTTTTTGTATTTGAATTTAGGCCCAAGTGACTAGTAAAATTTTGATGAGTTGTGTTTTGGTCGTAACCTTGTGTTTGAAAATGTTGATGAAACAAAGCGGGCCCAAATTGACTACTGATTTTCGCGTATTTGATTATATATATATTTTTTAAAAATGGTACTGAAATTTGAACGATTGAGTGCTCTGACATGTCACCCTCGCGGGGCACAGACTCAGATATCAACCATCGATATCGGATTCGGGTTTTGCAGGAGTGGGGTGTTACATCAATAACTCCATTGTGTTTGAAATTGAAATACATGAAAGCAACCCTAGAATACATCTTTTCCTAAATCATAACTTGGTAGAAATAACCAAATAATAGGGATCACAGGCTAACTATGTTAATTCAAATGCAACCATTTAAGAATCCTTTAATCATTTATTATTTCAATGTGACTACTTAAAAAAATTAATCCAAAATTAGAAAACCGAGCAACAACCATTGAATGAGAACTTGATTATTTAGGCAAGTAGAGTTTGTTTTTGATGTAAAGGAGACCTAACAAGATTATGATTGGAATTGAACTACACTATTCATACCATTTGGAGATAAGGGAATTTCACTAGAGAATCTAAAACCTTCAAACGTTCTTTTGGGAACCTATCATAAGGATTAGAAAAATCATAATAGTTAAGGGAAACTCTATGATGTTAGAATGCCTTACTAAATGAAATATAGAAAACCTAATATAATTAGGAAATAAATTCCAATCAGAACATTAAAGTCAATGTCAATAAATATGTCAAAGACAAAGTATTTTTAAATGCAGTAATTTTTTGTAGAATCCATCAAGATATGAGCATAACATCACCCATGTATAAAAGCTCACTTATGAACCAACAGTTAGATGAAGATGCATGCTGGGGCTACTTTTGGAATCTAGTGACTCAAAGTTTGGAATGAAGGCCACCGAGGGATTCTATGTGCAAAGAAAAATCGACGAATTAGTGCGATTGAGGGATTCCACACATAAAGACAAACAGATGAATGAGGGATTCTAGACGATGATTGAAAACTTTAGGGTTCCAGACAATGGAGAAGTGAGGGATGGATAAGGGATCGTTTTTGTTAGGTTAATCAATTACTTTACTAATTTGTTAAGTTCACATGTTTTGTTTAATTTAAGAAATTTGTTAGGGTTAATTAAATACGGTGGGTCTCATAGGTAAAAAAATAAAAAAATTTAAATATTAATTTTAAAAAAGCGGGTTCTTTATTGCCACATTAGAGCTAAAATGGTAGTGTGGGGCTCGTAGAAGCAATAAATAATTTAACCTAGTAGAAAATTGACAACATCATATAACCATCAAAAAATGTTTTTTGTTATTTTGTGATTATATTTAAACGTTCACCAAATTTTAGGGAGGGTTAAATTTGTTGATGGATGTAAACCTTAGGATAAAAAATCACCCTTTTGCCTTAAAAAGTTCAAATACATTATAATCAATCATGATATTGATTTCTTTGATATATTAATATATTTATTTAAGTATTGCCTACAGTTACAATATTAGTGCCTATAGTGTGCCTACAATTAATAAATCAATAAAAATCTTGAAGATACTTTTTATATAACTTAAGAATAAATGTAAACTAATATCTAAGGTACATTTAATGATAAGTTTACTTCTTAAAATCATTTTTGCTTTTTTTATATTATGCATTAATTATTATAAAAAGATTTAATACTTTACAAATTTAAAGTTTGGTTTATTTTGAAATAGCTATAATAACCTTCTTATAAGTATGATTATTTTTATTATTAAATCTTTGTATATTGTATATGCAATTTGAGTAAACGCATAAATACTATTAATTCGATTAAGAGAACCTTAAAAAATTTATCATTATTGTATCGTTGAGATAATTACCAAAAAATTTGAATTTCATCTACTCAGTACAAATATCTAATGGTGAATACATTTTTAACGTAGAAAGTTTTAAATAAAAATTATACATTTTCAATTAAATATAATATTAAAAGGAAACAAATTTATGAATTATATTTTAAAGTCAAATGAATTCTTTTACTAATTTCTATGAATTATTATTTAGAATATCTAGAGCAACTTCTTCTCAAATTTTACCACTTATTAAATTATAGAGAAAGTAACTCTCTCTTTTAAACACACGCATATATTTAAAAAATTTATTTAAAATAAACATCAATAAGAGTATACATTATTATAATATATATTAAATATTAAAAATGATTTATGTTGTATATATCTTGATTTGTTAAAGACATTTAATTAGTAAAATTAAATTTCTATAGTACCTCAATTTTATAAATTCATTTATTCAAAATTATTTATGTATGTAAATATATATACACAGTCACTATTCATATCATTATTACATGAAGTTATTTACATATTTTAACATTTAGTACATAGTCATGCATGAAACAATTTTTATAATGCTTTTTGTTATTTATTTAGAATTATTAAATCCATATTTTAATATTATACTGCAAATAAATATTTAATGTACACAAATTTAAAATGGTTCAAGTACATTAAAAATTAAAATCTTTTATTTAGCTAATTTAATTTCACATATCAATACAAAAACACTATTGTCAAATGGCCAAAACTACCGCTTGCGCTTTGACTTAAAATGACATTATTTGTCCTGATTTCCTAGCAATATGTAAATTGTATATTTAACTTTGGTAAAGTACCATTGGTATCAAGAAGCTTGCAAATTATGGTTGGCTATACTGTTGTGGACGATTTGCTCACTGCACCATTATTTGATCTCCTCAACTAAGCTTTCTTTCTTTCTTTTTTTTTTTTTGTGATTGAAAACATCTATAGTTTCTCTCAGTCCAAATTTTGTACATGCATGTGCTTAAGTGAGCAGTAATAATCGTCCTAGTTTCATTTTGGAGAGTTATATATTCTATGAGCCAACTAATGATTGCATGAAAATCAATATATTCTTCCTTTTATATTGATGCTTTCTAGTATATTCCCCGATATCCATCTTGTATAGCTACACTCGAAGAATAGGTGGATAGTTGTTTTACTTTCTAAATTACATACGACACAGGTGTCTTAGATATTTAGAAAATGCAATATGTCTTTGATTTTTAGTTTATTCTTAATCACTAATAATGATAGGAACGAAGCCTTTGCAATAAGGGCTTTGTTCCATATTATTTTGTTCCCCTTAACTATAACACATCTAGCTCTAAATAACTCCTTATAAAAGTTACTTGTGAATTTTCTGTGGGGTGTTTGTTTCACGACTTGGAATATGTCAATTGAGTGTATATACTATCTTACAATGTTTTCTAAATGATGATTCATATATGTATACGAATGTTCTGCATGTGAATGAAATGCACATTGTAAATTCTTAAATGAAATAACTCATGTGACTTAATCTAATTGTTTAATATCTTAACAATTTTCGGAGGTAGGATACTACAACTCTCCCTCTTTAAGAAATTTCATCCTCAAAATTCTTATTTGACTTATCAAACATATGGGATAATGCTATCTCTATAAAATCAAAGAAAAAGACATTATTTAATAAAATAGATCAAACTACGCCTAGCTTATCTGATATCCCAAACACCCCAAGAAATGTCGATAAGTACTCCCACTGAGGTCGAAATCATCAGATCGTTAAGGATGTCAACTTAACGATCTAAGACTCAAGTTCTCAACAAAAGACTTTCGACACCCAGACTTGATTCTTAAGGCTTATGAACCTTTTGAAAATACTAATAACACTTTTAAAAATGTAAAAACTAGACTCTAATACTAATTTAATTGCTATGTCAATTTAGTACATATACTATCTTGCAATGTTTTCTAAATCATGATTCATATGTGTATACGAATATTATGCATATAAATGAAATGTACCTCGTAAATTCTTAAATGAACTAACTCGTATAACTCAATCTAACAGTTTAATCTCTTAATAATTTTAGGAGGCAGGATATACAGTTTGAGCCAGTTGTAGTTGTCTTCCACTCCTTTATAATATAGTATTACACAAGATAGCTTCCAGGGATAGTTCCTCTAATTGTTCCCCTATATCCTTACCTATATTTTAGGCTTTTTAAAGAATTATGTCCTTATTTGCTCATTGAACCATCTAAATCAACTCTGTCTTGAGAACCTATATAAAAATCACATGTCATCATTAATTTTAACATCACTACCTCCTAAATCAGAATTATAACCCATATCCACTCACTACAAGAAAATAGTCAAGTAGCGATGGAAACTTCCCGACGGCAATATAACCGTTTGAAATTAGTGACGGAAAACATAATACCGTCGTTATAGTTGACCAATATAGCAGCGGCAAAAATATCCATTGCTATATTTGAAGGGAAGAATCCAGGCAAAATTTGCGACATAAATATATCGATGTAATATTAACTATCCGTAAATTGCTATGGAATTTATGAATCGGTCGATAAATTTTGTCTATCGGTATTGTTGTCGAAAACATAGTCTATTATTTTGAATTTATTAAGGACGTTGTTTAATCAAAACGACGTCGTTTCGGTGAAGTTAAGAACGTTGTTGATCTTAACCAAAACGACGTCATTTTGGTTAAGTTAAGAATGTTGTTTAACTTAATCAAACCAAAACGACATCATTTCGGTCAAATTAAAAAATGTTCCTAACTAGACCAAAACGACGTCGTATTGGTTTAAAACCAAAACGACGTTGTATTGGTCAAGTTAAAGAATGTTGTTTAAAACCAAAATGACGTTGCTTCGGTCAAGTTAGGAACGTTGTTTAACTTTACCGAAAAAACCAAAACGACGTCGTTTCACTCAAGTTAAATAACGTTCTTAACCAAAACGACATTGTTTTGGTTTTATCATTTTGGTTAAGTTAAAACGCAGGCAGCCTTAATTTCTTCTCCCACGCAACTTTCTCTTCTTCTTCCTTCTTTGGTTGTCGCTTCTGCCCGTCCACCAACCTTTGTCGTCCGCCCTCCGTCGACCTACTGCATCTCTGGCGTTGGGAGTCGTCTTCTCCGACGATATTGGTGAAGGTATGGTTGTCTTCTGACTTCCTTTTGCTGTCGATTTCCACTTATCCGTAGATGAATTTTTTTTAAATTGTGGAGAACATTGTTGAGATGGGTTGGCTCTAATATTGGGTTTTATTGTAGTGATTTGGGTATCACCCTCATTTTTATGCCAATTATCATGCCATATTAACATTGGTAAGCATGGTGTTGGTTCATCTACATCTAGATATATGTCGACCATACCATTACATCTAACATTTTAAACAAATCAATTGCACTCTAATTGGATTCAAACCTTCTTCTAACCCCTTAATACCATGCATTAACAATATTTGTATATCCTAAAATAGCACCTATTTAACATACCTCTTCTAAACTAACATAGTCCTAATCCATATTATTAAAAATTTCAGGAGTCTTACATATTTCAGTGTATCCTCATAAGTAAAATGTCCACCATAAAATAGCCATATACTAACTCTTCCATTTCCTGTCATCCTATAAAGAAAAATTAGAAATCATTCATAACTATACGCATCAAAGTTAAAACACAATGCTTAAGTAATATACATATTTGTAATTGTTAAATATTTCAATTGATACATATAATATAGGGAGTGGCTACTTTATGAACAAAATTGTGATTTTACATATTAAGGGATTTGAAATGTATGAAAAAAGTAAAATTAAATTTGTATTTTAATTGTCAAAATTTGATGAGAAGTTTTTATGCATAACCCTTGTATCCCCTTTAAAACCATCATAAAAATTCTACATAAAAAATGCATAATCTATTTTTTTTTGCCTTTTTTTTTGCTTCATTATGCCTCCATTTGTGATGTAGGATGACCATAAGAGTGGCTACTATTGGTTAATCATCTACAAACTAAAAATAGGAATTACTAGACCATTTAATTTAAGGCTAGAAATTAAAAATATATGAGTAAGTAGAATAGAGAAATACTTTACGAGAGAGAAGTAAATTGTTTAAATAGTAGTAATTATAACCTTTAGTTAATGTTCTCTTTCCTTAGGGCCTCGCCCTGAATTATCTCATACCTATTTCTAAAAAAGTGGCTACAACTTAGAAAAAATGGGTGTGTTTTAAAAATTAGAACAATAGTTTATATTAAATATGATGTTATTATAAGATATGGTTCTCGAAGTCAAATCAATGATTCCAGTTGCTAGTGAACTAATAGCATTATAAATAGTAATAATTATGTCATCAACATAAACAAAAAGACATTGAATTATCATTGTTATTTAAGATAAAGAGTGATGCATTTGAATGAGAGTTACTAAACCCAAAGGCTATAAAAATTATTGTATATCATGATAATAAGCATGTGGTGCTTGTTTGAGACCACAGATAATCTTGCACAACTTGCATATATTAATTTGTGAGATTATTATGATTAAGAAATTTCAGTGAATTGTGATAGATTTGACAATCAAATTAAATGTGTCATGATAATTGACTCTAGGGGCATTGATGGTTAATGGTTAATTTTTTTTATATGTTTATGAATATGATTTTTAGAATCAGTGGTCATGATGGAAGTATTAATAGCTGGTTTTGGAGGAAAGGGAGAGGATTGATTGTGTGGACTTTTCGTGGTGTTGAACAATTGTTCTAGTTGATTGAATTATAGGTTTCCAATTATAGGACAAGAAGCTCTGGATAATGTATGGTTGACCAAAGATGTGGGACAGTTAGCTAAAGATGGGCATTAACATAGATCGAGTGTGAAAGAGAGGTTGTTAAGGATGTAGTGAGTGGCACAATTATAGTAAGAATAAATGACGTAAGTAGAACTTAATTAGAGAAAGTTTTTACATTGGATGATTAAAATGAGTTTAAATAAGATACAGAATAGTTAATGTTTAAATAAGTTTATAAGTTTACATATATAAACTTGGCAGAAAGATAACATTATTTTCCATAAATTTGATAGAATCTCAACTTTCCACATGTAGGGTAACTTACCCTTAATTTTCTAATCAAAAGCAAGAGGGAGACCGACATAAATCCACTGTCTTTGGGGGACCACCACAAATCTCCTGCTATACATACAACAAATTCAACAAAATATTACACATAAATAATTATTTACTGATTGCTTATAGGCACTATATAATATATATTTGTAACTAAAGGAATGAATCCCTGTACCTAGAATGGAGAACTCTTCTTCCACTACAGTGACTAGAGAATGGAGAAGAGCTAATCCCGAATGGGGTGACTGGAGAACAATGGAACCTCGCGTACATGGACTGGCTGGAGAATGAAGGAGAATGGCAGAGAATGACGAGACCTTGACTCCTGAAACTGGATAATGACATAGAATGACAAGAAATTAAATAACGAACAATGACTATAGAACGATAGAGGATGACTGGAGAATGATGGAGCATGACTAGAGATTAGAATGACGGAGTACCAAATTAGGCTAACGAAGAAACAAAAACTATTTTCATATTTTTAATTATATGAAAATAAATATTTATTAATTAATATTGACATATAAAAATATTATTTAAATACATATCAACTACCACGTTGGCAACTGATCTAGAAATTTTTAACAGTGATTTGATAGAATTAGCAATTTTGAGGCAAATTGCTCCACTTTAGAAATGCTAATGGTTATACTGGTGCTACAGATAATGGTAAGAGTCATCTTAGACTTTCTGTCAAACGTTAAGGGGACAAATGGACCTTTCATCTTCAAGTTTTAAAAAAGACATTTACAAAATAGGTGAATGTTGTTTTTAGAAAGAGGGTTAACATTGAGCTAAGGGGCATCCTATAAGTATGTGATGAGCCGTTTATTTTTGTAGGCTTCAAGTGCAACAATTAATGTGTCTTCAACTATTGGTTTTTCACTCACAATTATCATAAGAGATGATATAGTTAAAGTGATTGCTTAGTATGATAACGAGTAGGGTTACCCTCAAAGAGTGGTGGATTTAGATGAAATTGTTACCAATAACAAGAAGTAGACTATATCTTGAGTATAAATTATTATAATCAACATATGGCAATTCACTAATTTTTTATTTTTGCAATTTGTTAGTTTGTTTTCCGTAATTGCTTTCTTATGTATGAATGTATAATCATAATATGGATCATTTCCACTTAGTTTCATTCATAAAATAAGAATCTTATTCAACTATAGTCAAGTATCTTTGTTAGTTTGCATCTTAGAAATTAAAGTTCAAATCCCATAATTGGCAGTAAAAAGTAAGGTTAGTTAATATTCTTTTGTTTTGACTAATTAGAATCCTCATAAATTCTTTAATAAGTAATTTATTCAGGATAAAATTATTATCAATCACATAATTTTTGATGTAATAGGAAATATTAGTTTGTTGTGTAAGAAAAAGCAAATGCAACATCTTAAGCATGTACTGAATAAACTCTTTTAATATGTATTAATTAAACTTTTTCAACTTCAATTAATCAATACAAATCTTATATTTTACTATTGCAAAGTTCTTTAAACACTTGGTTTTATAAAACCAAATATTGAATAAAATGATCATTAAAGATTTAGGATTACACTATATATATATGAATAAAAAGAAGGATTCATCAATCATATCCAATTTTTATTTTATTATATGATTTTATTCAATAATTGCTCGTACTAATTAAACCGTAAGTTAAAAAATAGATTAGAAATGAACTATCCATAAGGAATTTGATTAATCATAATTGGAAAACAATTGTTATACCATATTTCTCATTGTTGTTTAATAGGAATATAAATGTAAGTTAAAGTAAATATTTAATTGTTAAATTACATTTAAAAAAAATGATTCTAACCTCTACTACCACCAAGTTCGGTAGAGTAGAGGATTGAAATTACATACGGCTGAAAAGTAAAAAATTTTAATCTGGGTAAAATAATAATAAATAAACTTTATTTGACAAAAGCAAATTAAAAAACTAATAGAACTTAGTAAAAGACCATAGAATAAAGTTCAGGGGTTTTGGGCTTTGATGAAGAGAGTTGTACTTGTCTGAGAAAATCTTACCTTCTGAGCTGCGACTTCAAGAACCATGAGGGTGGGCATCAGATCGTCTGTGCCACTAAATATGTACCTACTCTATGCCACAACAAAAACGTCGCTGTTTTTGTTGCAATAAACGTTTCATCTCAGCTTCGCCCCACCTAAGCCAAGCCATGTTTTCTCCTCTTTTTTATTTTGCTTCCCGCTTCACTTTTCGATCTCACTCTCAACTCTTTCCATCCATATTTATGAAATCTTGCTCGAATAAATATCGGCTTTTGCCAACTTACTCTGTTCTTCGTCTTCTTCTTATGGCATCTACTTCTTCTATCGAAAACAACAAGCCTAGTTCTATGGGGGATTTTGTTTTGCTCTTGGTGGTTTAGATGGCTCGAAAT
The DNA here is from genome assembly GCA_027564335.1 of Erythroxylum williamsii. NCBI lineage: Eukaryota > Viridiplantae > Streptophyta > Magnoliopsida > Malpighiales > Erythroxylaceae > Erythroxylum > Erythroxylum williamsii. The sequence goes on from JANITW010000007.1 coordinate 33,409,528, forward strand.
CAACTCCCAGCTTCAAACCAAGTTCAGTCAGGTTCTTCTTTTATTAACTTCCCTCTTGCTCTTTCTCTGGACGCTTTAGGGTTTTCTCCATCTACATTTCTAGATTTTTAATGGTTTTCTCGCTAACTTTTAGGGCTTCGAGCTTTATTTGAAAATCTCTCTTATTGTGTTCCCTCTTTCCTTTCTTTTCATTTTTCAGTCACGACTCGTAGCCTACAAATACCTTCTCATTCTTCACTTGTTTTGTGCTCTATGTTTTGTGAAGTGATAGTGTTCAAGCCAGAACCTTTGTCGTTGACCACTCATGAATCTAATGCCACTGGACAAGGGTTGTCTTTATCTTTATCTTCTCACCATCCCCACCAAAGTAATCTTCCTTTAGAGCTTAATTTGAAAAGATATGGCTCTGCAATTTATACTGATAAAATTAGCAGCGGAGGTGGTGTGTGTATAGTTCCTGGAACTGGTTCATCTTCGAACGACGTATCTAGAAGCTCGGTCCCTCTCGGTCCATTCACGGGTTACGCTTCAATCTTGAAGGGATCGAGGTTTTTGAGACCTGCACAACAGTTACTTGAAGAGCTTTGCGATGTGGGTCGAGGAATTTACGGCCAGAAGATCACAGTAGACGCGTCTCTGATGGATCCTCCCATTGAATGTTTGAGCGCGAGTGAGATTGTTGATGATCCAGTTAATTGTGGGAATGGAAGTGAAAGTCGAAGGAAAAAATCCAGACTTGTTTCGATTTTAGACGAGGTATGCATCTGCATCCCCTTATCAGTTCATGTTGTTCTTATCATGTATCTGCACTCTCACTTTAGGGCAATCAACGAGGTTTTCGCTGTAATGTACAACGTAGAATTCATGTTTAGTTTTTTTTTTCTTGGGTTTTTTAGATTCAATGTCCAAGTCTTACGGTCATTTGGCTTCTTATTCACTTGAATCCCTCCTTCAAGTCGGGTTTTTTTTGGTGATACTGGACCATTTAGGATCTGTAGGAGCCATTGGTAAGGTCCTGTTAAGAGAAGTATTGGTTATTTAATGCATTGTCTGGCTTCGAACCAAACTGCAATTGGATGTTTTTCTGCATGAACAGGTGATTGTATAATGCAGCTTTGGAATTTATGTCTTTCCTCAATTTTGGTTCTTGTTATAGATGGCCTCGATGATCACGAAATCATCTTTTTGGAAAAGGTGATAGGAGGGAATATATGCACACATATAGTTGTTATAAAGTATCTGACAACCATAGAAAGAGTTCTAATAGGTGACAAAGTCACCATTTATGGAGCGTAATGTGCATAAAGTGGTTAAAGGGAATACATTTGAAAAGATTTATACTCCAAAAAGCAGAGTAACTTAAAGAATAATTGGATTCCAAAACCTAAAGAAAAACAGATGAGTAGATGATAAGGTGTGTGCACTTTTTGAAGGAGTGGCTTAAATTTAAGCAAGGTGTACTTACAATTTTTAGCTATCAGTTAGTTATATGATTCTTCACCTTTTCAAAGTAACAAAGGCAAGTTTTTAGGTTCTATTATTCCTTCATGTGCATTTTATGTTCTTTTGATTCATCACGAGCATCGGTATCGCATTATTTGTAGTAAGTTATGATGGTGTATTTGATGCCTAGTCACGATAATAGCAGTTACATCGGACTTGAATGGTACTCGGAGGTTGAACTATCCATGTCACTGAAGTTTTGTGCACAATTCGATGGTTTATTGTTGCAGAAACTTTGGACTAGAGAAAGTGGATTAAGAACTCGACATTTAGCCAAAATAACGCTATCTTGACACAGACGTGTGTAAATTATCACCCCAATACAAGCCACAGTTGTCATAACATTTCAGGGTATCTTGCTAATCTGCATATGTTGGGTTTTAGTAAGTGTGCAAGTTACTTGTAAGGCTATTGGAGGAAGTAGATTAAGAATGAAACTGTTTCTAGGTGTTAACTTACTAGTTGGCTACATTGTCAATAGCAAAGAAATAAAAACTCAATGCATATGGAAAATGAAATCTCCCTTTTCTGTTACATGTCTTATAAATTTGCTTTCTGTTGGAGGATTACAAAGGTGTCTTTGCTTTGCCTAGAAGTAGCTTTTATTGTTATTTTTATCGATTCACCTGTTTGGTAAGTTAACTTCACATTGACTGTGCTCTTATCGTATTTTGCTTCTCATAGACATACTTACATAAATGTCTATGCTTGCATATATTCTTGATGTTATGCTAGCGAATTTGTTCTTGGTTGTGTTTATCCTCTATATTTGTCTTTTTCTATGAATATAGTGAAGAAACACTTGAGTTACTCAATAATTATGGCTGCTGTTCTTGGCACTTTGTGCAGCTACTTAACTCACTTTCTTGCTGTCTTGCATTCTGTGCATGCTAAAGCAAAAAAGAAAAACCTCATTTGAGTGCTGGGTAGTGTCTAGACATGGTTGGTTATGCTAATTTTAAGGATGGAAAGCTGTATTTGACAGACATTTGTTGATGTTTTGCATTTGAATGTTTCTTTTCTCATGCTAACTTATCCAATCCTCTTCTTGCATGCATGAACGTTTCTTTTCATGTCAATAACGATTTCATGAGTTTCTAGAGGTCAAAGTGCTCACACAGGCAGCCCACCGGTACAGTTTGAACCTTCAAAGAAGTTAGACTTTGAGCTAGAAATGGTTAGCCTTTCAGAACATAGCCATTAGTTGATTGACATTTTCAAGAGATGCGGAATGCTTGTGCCAATTTGAAAATATCCATGTTGCATACGTACACACACAGTGCAGAAAATTTCTATATCAAGGTAATTCATGCATTCGTTTTATGCATGATCTTGTATTGTTTCAGTTGTTTCTTATTTCTTTCCATTTTAGTAGTTTCCTCACGACTTGTGTGCCATTGAGCTTTTATGCAAATTTTGAATTTTTGGCTAATGCTGTTGAGCACTATGGGAGTTGGTCTTTGCACATATCACATTTTTTGTTGCTTATTCTCAATGGTCGTATCTATTCTCTTGGTGGGTAGTTTTCTCTTTCTTTGTTTAAGGCTATTCTTCAAGTAAGTGTGAAATTTATCAATTATGTACTTTGAGATTGGTTCAGATATTGTCAATTTAGTATGTTGTAAGCCGGGTTCATATTTCAAGTAAAATGATATGTTTGTAATTGGTTCTGGTACTGGCAAGTAAAATGATATTTCATTTGTTCTTCTAATAATATGCCAAGTTAATTAGTTTAGATGTATGGTAGGTAGATAATTTGCAATGCCTTTTATATCATCTGCATCCATGTGGATGGGTAGGGGAGGCATATATGTGTCAATCCTTATGTTCATTGGTACTGTGGTTGAAGGACATGCATTAATTCGCCAATCCTTATGTTCATTAGTACTGTGGTTGAAGGACATGCATTAATTCTTGTCAGATGGATGTTTTGCCTGTGATAGATTTATATCTTCTTCTGTTGCCTACAGTTCCTGTTTCAATTAGTTTGGCTACATACTTTGGTGTTTTGCTTGTTAAGCTACACTTTTTCTTCTTAATTTTCATCAAGGCTTAACGATGCCTTAATTATTGACTTCACATTTCAGAAAGTTGAGCAAGAGAAGTTGGAGAAGCCTGCACGCGTTTTGTGGGAATGAGCATCAGCTTCCCCATCACCTTATTTTGTAGATCTTATGCAGGAATTATGGAAATAGCTAGGCAGAGCCTGAATCACTAAATTTTTGCTTTGGTTAACTGTTAGCACTTAGCAGCTTTGATGATTTTCTTGCTTGCTATTTATTTATTTTTCAACAATCATGTTTATAAGACATTTGTTAAGCTTTACACATCTGATATCCACTTGCGCGTATCTAATTCTTTTTCTTTTGATTTTTATATTGCGGTATTTATCTACCTCACATTTTTATTATTATTCGCAGAAGATCAAGATTTTCAAGGAGCTCAGAACTGAAGATAGTGCTTTCACGAACTTGCGGCTTATATTTGTCAACATACGTAGGGTTCAGATATGAGAACATATAGGTGAAAAGAATTTCTGTTTCATTATAAAAGCGTTCTTGTTTTAATATCATCAAATCCTAACAGACTGCATGTTATGCTGACCAGTGTTCAGGAGCACTGTGCTTGATGGACTGCTCACCAAGCAGTTGTGACAAGAAAACTCTGAAGAGGTGGTTCTTCATTGATAAAAGAGTTGGTTGAGGAGATATATTAGATTTGAAAACAAAAACCAACATTTACTCTGTATTTGTGAAGGCTCTCTGCTATTAACTTCTCTTTGTTCAGACATCATTGAAGTGTTGAAATAAATCTGGAGCCAATGGACCTTAAACAATTATGTCCTTAAACAATTATGTAGTTTCACACAGAGGATCATTCATAACCATGCAGTCTAAAATGTAGAAATATTTGAAACAATTAAATGTTCAACAGGAAGTCATTAACTTGCAAGTCCACAATCATCCTACACAATTTTCTTTCAATTATTCTTTTACTTTGTCTTTAAGTGAGACAGGACCTTATAAAATAGTACCAACAACTGGATTTTGATTGTTCATAGTTTAATAATGCTGTGTCAAGACTCTTATGTTGTAAATAGTTTTACTATCATTAATGACTTACCTTTAATTTTAAAAAAATTGACAACCCATAACAATATGTCCATGCTAAGTTTATCCATAATTCAACAGCAACATGTCCAACAGGAGCAGACGTGGATAGTATAGCTTGGTTTCAAATTTCCTACGATAATTCTACAACATTGACTGAAACACTTCTACAAGTTATGATTTCAATCTAACTTATCAGCTACACTTTTACAGAACCTGACCTAGTTATGTAATAAACCAAAAGTTTTCTAGCTGCTCCTCTGTAGTAAGATTTGGTGATAAATCTGAATGATTCTTGCCCAACCTGAAATCAAAACACAACCCTCCATCAGGAAACATATCTGGCATGTATAACTTAATGAATACCCGAACATAGAGATTTCCTAATATAAACACATACATGGACATCTGGAAAATAATTTAAACAATTGCACACACATTGCCATTATATTTGAGAACAGAGGGCAAATTAACATAAGCATCATCTAAAAGATCTTTGTACGGAACTACATTATCAAGAAATCCACTCAGATGCACAAACACTAGTGAAAATTGAAGCATCTATGTTTGAAATATAAAAGGGGAGAATAAAAGGGGAGTCTCAAGCCATTAAAGAAAACATCATTTCCAAGTGGCATGGTTTTACAGAATAAAGGTATAATCATCAAAATACTCTTGCTGCATTAGTAGAAAAAACTGAAGTTCCATAAGTTATCGAGCAACACTCCCTTGGGATCAAAACAGTTCTCATTCTCATTCAACTGAAGAAGCATTTACCCTGGTTGTTTCTTAGCTTTCCTATTTGCAACTCTTTGAACCTAGCATTAAGAGATACAGGTCTGGATTCATAACCTTAATTTGCTTCTTCAACTTCTAAACTTTCTTCAACTTCCTATCCAAGTACACATTCATCATTAACAGGGTGGTTCCAATTGCAATATGTATGTACAGATAAGATCATACATCACATACAAGACGTAAAGACTTAACACAATTTATTTATGAAAAAACCAACAATGTCGTTTATATTCCTTAGCCATCAATACCCAATTTTCTTTAACTATGATCACAACATGCAGCTACTAACTCTCTAAGGCTTCTCAAAATATGCGGAACCATATCATCCTAAGTCAGATATAGATTCAAAAGGACAGGGCTCTAGAAAGAGATCAATATTAAATCAGTTGAGTCAACCAGCAAGCAGACAAAAGCAGATTCAAAAGGACAGGGCTCTAGAAAGAGATCAATATTAAATCAGTTTAGTATTGCTTCGTAGGCTTCCCAGGTATCTACATAAACAAACAAAAAAACAAACATCTATTGAATATATCCTTGCAATATCAATATGTGTAAGAGTAAGACACATCCTCTAACACGCACACAAAGGGGAATGAAGAAATAGAATCTCCTCAGTAATCCACCGTATTAAATACTCACATAATTGTAATCGTGATAATATGAAAATCCAATATCGGTCAAAGCAAGCTACTTTAGCTATGAATAAATATGTAGACTTCACGTTATCAACATCCAAATTCAATCTTTTGCGTACAGAGCAGGGATAAAACTAAATAACATGGAAAGTTGCAATCTTTTATGCTTTTCATGGACAAAGCTGGTGAAGTCATTCAGAAATGATCGATTCCCCGCAGGGCATTGCTTCCTATGATTGTAAAGGCTCACAAATTTGAGTTAACCTCCGTCAGGTGCAAAATACTTCCCAGATAGTATGCCCATTGCCAGGGGACTGTAGGCCAATAAGCTGACTCTACAACAAATCAATAATACAACAATAGACTGATTATAAGGTGGCCTTCCATA
>JANITW010000007.1:33425934-33436256 GCA_027564335.1 Erythroxylum williamsii
TTTACAAATAAAATAAAAAAATAAAGCTTTAATCAAAAGAGAGAGTATCCAAGTGCGAGGAGAGTGACCTGAGAAAGGCTACGTGATAACGTAAATCCAGATTCTGGCAGTGGTGGAACTCCCTCTGTCTCCCTCTCTCCCTCTCGGTATAATTGGCTCGACAAAAGCGTGCTAATGCAAAGAGAGCTCTGAGGAACCTTATATTCAATGGTGGGTCCTCTAGAACTTCATTTCGGCTAACTTTCACCAAAATTCCCGCCAAAATATTTATTGGACTGGACAAAAGCCAATTGTTTTGGCCCAAAACTAAAGATTGAGACGAGACTGGGAAATGCGATGCGTTACCACCACCCATCAGAAAGAGGCAGATTCCTATGGCGGCTGTTGCTGCTACGACTGTGCTCTGCTCTTCTCATCAGAAAAGCTTCTTCTTTTCCTTGTCGAAGTCCCGACGTCTCCTTAAACAATTTATTTCAACTAAAAATCATGTCTTCTTTGTCCGTTGCCTACACTCTGCTCAGCAGCAGCAAGGCTCTACCTCTACCATTCGTCCTCCGGAAACTATTGGCCGTCTCAATGTGATCGACATACTTGAGAAAAGGGGCTTGCTTGAATCCCTCACAAGTGACAATCTAAGGTCTGTTTCTTCCTTTTACAACTCTGATGACAATACCAATCCTCTTAGGGTTTATTGTGGTTTCGACCCTACGGCAGAGAGCTTACACTTGGGTAATCTCCTTGGTATCATCGTTCTCTCTTGGTTTCAGAGATGTGGCCATAAAGTCGTTGCTTTGATAGGTGGTGCTACTGCTAGAATTGGAGACCCTTCTGGCAAGAGTCTTGAAAGGCCTGAGCTTGATGTCAATACTTTGGAGAAAAACACCCTTGGGATTACCAGCACCATCAGTAGAATCTTCACTAATAATTGTAACTTATCATCAACCTCAACATCAGCATCATTATTGTCTTCTTCATTTGTGGTTATGAATAATTATGATTGGTGGAAAGAAATTAGATTGCTGGATTTCCTGAAACAAGTTGGGAGGTATGCTCGAATTGGCACCATGATCGCCAAAGAGAGTGTCAAGAAGAGGCTTGAATCAGAACAGGGAATGAGTTATACGGAATTCACATACCAGTTACTGCAGGGCTACGATTTTCTTTACCTTTTTCAGAATGAGAGTGTCAATGTTCAGATTGGAGGAAGTGACCAGTGGGGCAATATCACTGCTGGCACCGAACTCATACGAAAAATTCTCCAACTTGAAGGAGATGTAGCCTATGGCCTGACATTCCCTCTTCTATTGAAGAGTGATGGAACCAAATTTGGCAAGTCTGAGGATGGCGCCATTTGGCTTTCGCCATCTATATTGTCACCGTACAAGTTCTACCAGTACTTCTTCTCTGTCCCAGATGCGGATGTCATAAGGTTTCTCACGATGCTTACTTTTTTGGACATGAAGGAGATAGATGAGTTGGAGAACCAAATGAAGAGTCCTGGATATGTTCCCAATACAGTGCAACGAAAGCTGGCTGAAGAAGTGACTCGATTTGTCCATGGTGAAGATGGGCTAAACGAGGCTCTCAAAGCAACTGAGGCGCTGAGACCAGGAGCGCAGACTAAGTTGGATTGGAAAGCCATCGAGGGCAGTGCAGGGGATGTTCCCTCTTGTTCCTTCGCATATGATCAGGTTCTCAATCTTAATCTTGTTGATTTATCAGTTTCTGCTGGTTTGTTTGACAGTAAGTCAGCTGCCCGCCGTCTGTTAAAGCAAGGCGGGCTGTATTTGAACAATAGCAGAGTGGACACTGAGAGTAAGAGAATAGAACCTGAAGACATTGTGGACGGAAAAGTCCTTCTTCTATCTGCAGGGAAGAAGAACAAAGTAATTGTACGGATTGCTTGATTATAACTATGGATTGCTTCCTTATTCTTGTGACATTCTCCAGATGGAAATGAAACTGATAGATGAATTCGAAATTAATTTCAAACTTCATTAGAGTTTGCTGCAATTTTCTAGGTAGGCATTGATCTTTCCATGCAGACAAATTTGTAGTAGATTCGACATTGTCTGCTGCACAGTTCATGTATTGTCTTTTCTCCACTAATTTATAAGCTTGCAGCTGTAGTGATAAGAAAGATGAAAATGCTTTCCTACATTGTTAGCATTTTGTACCTTGGATGTGATCAGATCAGTATGACCTTGGATGGCAATAACTAAGAAATACTGAGCTATTGTCAATGGAAGTATGATAATTTTCCATTTTGGTGTGTGATTTCCATTTGATGAGACAGAAAATGACTTGCTGCTGGAAAAGATTGTGTTCTGGAGTCTTTATCTTTTAACATTTATTTACTGTAACATTTATCAGAAGCATTTATATGGTATAGTCAAATATCCCCGCTTTGGGGAAAGAAAAGATGGCTGACATTTAAGTCAGTTTACTGAATATGGAAGACTTGTCTTTGAGAATTAAGGTAGATTAGGAAATTGTTGACTCCTTCAAGATTCTCTTGGAACCTGTGGGCAGTGGCTCTGATATAAGAGAGGAAGTGGATGACTAATCTGAGTAGGTAGACGTCTGTTATTATTTGCTTAGTTGCAACTAATCTTCGCATAAATTTGACCTTGCCGTGCATATTTGGGATTGAAACGTATGTATCTATAGTTCATCATTCATTAGCACATCTAAAGTGTAATTTCGTGTGGAAAATGGAGTTGATGCAATTGGATTCGGGAAACATCTGATTCCTCAGTTCACGTCGTGGTTTGAAAGGCACATCAGACTACCTCAACTCTTTACGTTTCTCAGAAAGTTTACTTTGTTAAAACATTTCTTGTTCCAGGGTTCAAGAAAATTGAGCAGGTTACAAGCTCTCCAAAACCAACCAAAATCAATGAGTGCTTCGGATGCTGATATATTGTGATTTTGTCTATGTTCTTATCTTTGAATGTGTCTTCAGTAATCCATTTGCTCAGGGCAACTCCCATCCAAAATCAACATGGGCTGGTTGCCTTCTGGCACAACTACTGAACTTAAAGAAATACCTCTTATGTAAAATATATCAATCCCACTAAAAGGAAATATCCTATTCACAACAAGTAAACATTTGCATGACTTTTGTTTTCAAGCACTCAGTGAATGGAAGGAAGTAAAAATTTTTCAATATTATCCCCAAAATTGTGGATAATATGGACCCACAGTTATCTTATTTCCAAAGGTAGACACACTCATAACTTATCTCTTCTTTCATAGTAGATTAGTCGATATCGTTTATTTAACCAATTTAAACATTCTTTTTGAGTTTCCAGTAGGTTTCACCCTTGCAGTAAAAACTTACAAGGAATGATTTGCAAAAGAAAGAGAAATCTTTAGGCATTGCTGATAGACACCTTTTTGTGAATTAATTTGTTTATCTAGTAATTTAGATAATTGCTTAGTAACACGTATAATGTATTCTTAAGATGACTTGATAATTATCGAAGTTGTCTTTTAATATTAACTAATTCATTAACTAATTCTGTATAGGCTAATGTAAATTCTTTTAATCCTTCAAAATTATTATCTATAAATCTTTAATAAATTCTAGGAGTTTGTTTTAATCCAAAGGATAATACCTTTCACTAAACCTCACTATAAACAAGCCCTCGAAAAACAACCATCAGACTCAAGGATGAAAACATTGGGAAAACTTATCAATATGGAAAAAACTGAGACACCTTCAATACAATGTAGGTTGAACTAATTGATGAGGTCCTAGTCGAATTCATATTTTGGTGGTTCGTAGATGGGTGGATACATGTCATTGCTGATTCCAATTTGTACATAGGTTGCTTGAGATAGTTGGATACTTTATGGATATGAATCAGATCAAGAAGTATATATGGAACAACCAAAACCCTTTGAACAACCTAAAACTAGTCACAATGGAGAAAAACGAAAAAAGAGAAAATAAATCAAAATATGATTAGAATTATAGACCCGTTCAACAAAAAGAATTAAAAATACATAGACTTTGGATTCCTGAAAATCTTCTTTTTCTTAGAGATTGGTGCATCAAGTTTTGGTAATGGACGAGTTGTTTGGCTAGTAGGTTCTACTGGAATGTTTGATGGACCAATAGTTAAAACTATTTGAGTGATTTGTTGAGGAGAAATTGGTCGGATGTTAGTGAGATTCTGTTTTTCAAGAAACTTCATCTTGATCAATAATGGGTTTTATAAGTTCATATATCGACCAACTATTAACCGATATAGCAAAACTTGGAATAAATTTAAAAACTAGTTTAAGCGAATTACCAAATATCAACCATCCTACAAAATTATAATGTTTTTGAGGTGGACATGTAAAGGTTGTTAATAGTTTTATTTCTTTGTGTAATTTCAACTGCCAATAACTAGATTTGACATCTAATGTAGTAAACCAATGATATCCTTTTAATCTATTAATAATAGTGTGAATTCTTGTGTTTAGGATTTTGCAATTTTCATATTACCTATATCATCATGTTAGTACTTGCACCTAATATAAGAATTGAGAAAGAAAAAAGAAAGAAAGAGATGTTCCAAGCATTTTTGTGTTGAGATGATCTTGTCCATCCAAAAAGTATAAACTTTATGAATAGGATGTATGGTTTGATGGGATCTGAACATTTAGCTCTACTCTTAATAGTCATTTTCTTATTTAATTGTTTACACAAGATCCAATGTTATAGTATGGTAGAAAGAAATAAATATTTTTGTGTGTTCTTTTAAATTTATGAGCATTAAATTACTAATGTATAACATATTTTCTTCTTTTAATAGTTTTCTTTTAATTTTATGTGCATTAAATTACTAAAGTATTATGTATTTTCTTCTTTTAATACTTCATACTCACTCTTTTCTTTTAATTGATTCTAAAACATCATAGACATATATGTTGAACCTTAAGTATAGCGCATTAACTGAGTATGTATCAGGTGTTAGTGTTTCTAAATCAATTAAGTGGCATGTGTTAGACCCTTAAGGCTAGACTGCGGGATAGTGTGAGTGTTGGCAAGCCTTGGCTAATGCTTGGCATGCAAGTTGGCATGAGAAAGGCATGTTGAAGAGGGAATAAGGCGAAGTCTTGTAAATTGGCTAGCAAAACCTGAGAAACTTGCGAAGTAAGCGAGGAATGCGGGAATTATCAGCAAAGATCTCGAGAGTAAGCAAGATTCAATACGCATGGGCGCGCGTAGATGCGCATTGCTAGAAATCTTCGACAAGACGTGAGATTCAAATGCAATGTTGCGAGGAGTTGGCAAGCTAAGTCATGCGAGACCCAAGGATGCAAGAGAATGCGCAAAGATATGCGAAACCCCACAAGAATGCGCCAAGGCATACAAGCGAGCAAAGTCGCAAAAGCACTTAACTTCGGCGAGGCAAGTCGAAGGTATGTAAAATATGCGAGGTTTTATACTAACTCAAATTGTGACTTGTACTTAATCATGGAACAATAAGATTGCATCATAAGAGAGCTTGATCATGAAAGATGGACATGTCCATAGACATACATTAATGGACTTATGTGCAGATAGGCCATTGCAACACCCCACTACTATAGAGTATATACTAGTACATCTAGAGGACATTCAAGTACATATCCTATGATAATAGCATGTTAGAGCAGTTATGTTTTCTTATATGACATCATAAAGAATAACACAATACTTAAAAACAACTACTACTCTTCATTCTATTGCAAATATGATTTACATTGTAGTCATTAAAACAAATATTTACATTACCAAAACATTTGAAAGTTTACAAGCTTTTGTACAAAAGTTCTATATGACATAAGTAAACTACATAAAATAGTCTACTATTCCTCAAATGTTACCTGATAGACCTTTGAGGTATTTCTTAATCCAAAATTGTTCTTCTAAAGTAACTTAGGAACTAGGTGTCCTCTCTCGTACCTAAAAAGTCACATTGCAATTTTGATGAGTTTTGCAAACTTAGTAAGCTAACTATTATCGATGGACTCACTCACATCAAATACACAAATATGTCACATATAACCAAACTCATAACATTCCTCATCTCAATAAGACATAATGAATATTACACATTTCATATACTCTTTCAGATCTTATATATATCCTAATCAACCACATTAACATCAATTACTCAAATGTAGCATATCACTTTATCATCACAATTTCAGAAATAGATTCTTAATCGTATAATTCATAATCATAATGTACAACTGTAGATGCATATGAGACTCACTTCTATTTTATTTTGTTATGACTAAACACCTATTTCACTGTCTTGAATCCGTTGTAGATACCGAGCTTATTTTAGTGCTATCCTATATCCATTATAGATACTAGGCTCATTAAATGTTAAACTTGAGGCTCTGATGTGCATAACTAAACTTAAAGCTCTTTTCACGTTGACTACTTTGATCACAACTCCTTTATGTGAACACGCATCATGTAATGGAGTGTAACAGTTCATATAATATATCATCAGTTACTTTCAATCAATGAGCACATTCAATTTTCACAGCTCATCAAATCAAAGTCTAGCATTCAACAAATACTTGAGCATTCAATTTCCTTATTCACATTTAAACCACAGACACTCCTAATACAATCCCGAATATTGAATTCCTCAGACAATCAATTGTCTAGAATCAGAAATATCACAATTACAATTAGATCACTAACATTTCAATAATTGGAAGTTAAACAAAAATAAATCAATCCTAGTGAGAACATCTAGGTTACTTACAATACGCTTTAGTATACGTTATTGCCTAGATGAACCGGTAATGTCTTGATGATGACATTCAATTTGATCATCTATACATCATACAATATTACACACAAAATTCACATTACAAAGTTGATCAATCAAATACATATTCACTTATATATATACATATATGTGCCATATTCAATGCATGCCTAATGACTATCCCGGGTATGTTTCCTTAATCATAATTCACAATCAGTCACATATTGTCACTTGGATATGTCTTGTTTGCATTTAGGTTAATACCTTAAGTAGACTTGATCATGCTTTATTCATTAACCATACATTTACTAACTATTTTCTAGAATTATAAATATTTCACATAATTCACAATTCTCATTCATTCGTTCTTAATGCATTATTGATATCCTTTGGAATACATTTGCATTCATGTGAATTTCTTCATTCCTTTAACACTCCTTCATTCCAAACTTAGATGCATTGTTATCAAACTTTCTTTTCCTTAAAGTATAACATCAATTATCAATCAAAACTTATCACACATTTAACCAACTTTTCTAACATCAAATTATGTTCATTTTAAACCTTAATCAAGTTCAAATGCATCATAGTTAAGTATCTTATCCTTAATTGGTTCAAAAAATCACACAAAAGAACATTTTATTTATTGCTATGACATTTCCACGATCGTGTATGGCTTTCCCACAATCTTGGGATAGGTTATCCAAAAGTCCTTATCTAATTTTTTCATCAGTTTTTTCATATTTTCCCAGGACAGGTTTTGGGTCAATTTTGTATGGCCATTATGACATAGAAATTGAGATTTCTAGATATTATGTTCTTCTGAACAAATGTTCATCTATGTCTTAATGTTCTAATGAACTAAAGTTCATACAATTTGGTTCATTATTCTTAAAGATATACCAAAAATGCTACAGACTATTCACAAACAGTGACAGAATCCAAAACTCAACTTTAAGTCAAATTAAAAAACCCTTAGAGTCAGAAATAAAATTATATTTCTTCACAAAAATTTTATATATATTTATGTAGTTCAATCTACAATTAAAATCACCCCATTTGGATAGCTACAGATCAATTTATGGCCAAAATACCGATGTCTGTTTAGTGAAACCTGTTCAGTGACACGACTACAATTAACTCACGTCTTACACCTTATTTACACCTCAATTAGGCCTAAATTATACTCTAATTCCTCATTAATATCATCTCCAAATCCAGTTCAAAATTATTCAATTGATAGCTCACAACTCATTGTCTTTCATGTATAAAAAATCAAACCAGAAACTATTACATTATTATGTATATAGGCCTAGTTATTTCTCAATTCAAGCACACTCAATTAACATCTTTCTTTAGCATAAATCCACCTTCATTATACTTCAAATCTAGACCTAATTCATCCATGAACCAATCTATATCCCATAGTTTTCATCTACCAAGAGCGAACATAGAAAACTTCCAAGTTCAATCAACATATTTCCTGCACATATCACCACCAACATTACATGGATTTCATTCCAATTCAAGCTTGATTCAAATACTACTAAGCATTCCATAAAGATCATATTGCTACTTACTTATTAGGCTAACAATTCAACTTAAAACTCCAAATTATACTAGCCCTCCAAGTAGGAAAAATTCATCACAAACTTAAGGTGAAGATGAGCTAGTTTTGGTAAGACAACAAACAACTAGTTTCTTGGTTACTTTGCAAGAGATTAAGGTGTGAATTTCAAGTACCAATTTAACTAGAGTAAACACTAGAATACAAAGAAAAGTTTGAAGTAATTTCGGTGGAGAGAATTGAGGGAAACAACAAAAATGTTGCTATTGGAATTTGCTTCATCAACATGCTAGGTGTCACCAATTTTCAAAGACATATGTCTCAAGGCATGAAATCCACTTGCCCATTTCATATCCTACCATTAATCCACACATTAAATTGCCATATGTCACCAATTAATCGGTCCAAATGTCTCATTATAATTAGTTCACATGTCACACAAAAATTAGTCAACATCCTAATTTTTTTATGTATCAATTTATCCTACACTTGGCATTTTTTAATCCAATTGTACTTATTAATTCATCAATTTCCTATTTATAGCAATTAATTCCAATTTACTAATTGGAATCCAATCAAACCAAAATTCAAAACATAACAATTCACAATTCACATCATAGTCACTTCACATTTTTCATACCTCGGGACATATCAAATGAGTGCATATACTTACTGATAATGTGTACAAATATCAATTCGTGTATGAATGTTAATGTTATGCATGTATATGCAATGCTTGATCTAGGGTTGAACCCTAAGCATGTTTTGAAAAACAGGATATTATAGCCGTGGTGATTTGGAAAACACATCAGCAGTGACTTGGCAGCTGTAGAGGATGTGACATATAATGACGTGGCGGATAAGATCACAGTAGATGACCATCAGCTTTAAGAGATAATGATCTTATGTAATGATCATTTGAAGATATAGGAGACCTTCGAGGATAAGGATAATCATTCGTAGATAGGGTATCATCTATTAGATAGAGTTCTAATTGGATGGGGATATCATCTATTAGCTAGTTTGATGTAATCTGATAAGGATAAGATTGTGATCTTAGCTAGTAGAGTTCTATGAGGATTCTTAGAGATGCTTATAAATAGCTCATTAGAATTGAGAACTATTCATTCAATCATTGAGTCATTTCAATCATTGAGTCATTCACTCATTGAGAGAAATCACTCAAACGATAGAGCTTTGAGAGTTGAGAGCTTTTGGGTAGTTCTCATTGTAAGGGATTCGAGTAGGGAGTTCCTTATAAGTGCTTCGACAATGAGTTATTTCTATATTTGGTTAACATTTTGATGAGAGTTAATAAAAAATTAGCTTCAGTTATATATCTCTTGTTGCTTTCTTTACTCTGTTATAAACTTAGGCCTTGTTTGGTTGGCACGAATTCTTGTTTGGGAAAGTAATCTTTTTTCCTAAAATTTATATTATCACGTTTGGTTCATTTTCTTGTGTAGTTAGGAAAGTAAAAACTTTTACAATCTAGGGAAAGTATTAGCACTTTACTTGGATTCTAAATCTCAACACTGTGGTATTTAGATTAATTTTCTAAGGAATTTAATCTAAAAAATACAATAGCCAATTTAACTCTTTCTTCTCTCTCAATTATACGACAACTCTTTTATAAAACCTTACCTCCTTTTCAACCAATGTTACAAATATTGTACCAAACTTGGTACTAAATTGGGTTCTAGTATGGTACTGTACCGGTACGCATTAATATCGAGTACCGTTTCAGATAACTTTTTAAATTTATGAAATAGTCCCTAATTTTTTTAAAATTATAAAATAGTCCATTGTCATATTATACAATTGTACTGTATGTTTTTAACCTTGTCTTCAAAAATCATAATAAAAAATAATAATCACAATTTAAATTTAATTTTTAATTTAATAATTAATAATAAATATATATTTTGAAATATAAATTTCAAATAAATTTTGATTTAATAATTAAAAATATATAAAATAAATAT
>JANITW010000007.1:33488622-33500741 GCA_027564335.1 Erythroxylum williamsii
TGATGGTCACTCACTGAGTTCGCAAAACTCACCCAAAATTTGCAATTATTTTTCAGGACTCAAAAGAATACCCCGTCGGGCAACGGGAGTATGTCGTCTGCTGGCTAAAACAGTAGAGGGATGGTCGGGGATCAGTTCGTGTCTGCATTATTGTATGTTAGTTTTTTTTGAATGTTTGTATGACTGAATTGGACAATTTGTAAAGTTAACGTATTGAATCAAATTGTAATTATGAAAAGGCCTTGAGGCCATTGATTTGTTATGCGAATTGTTTTCCGCATGATATGTGATGTATATGTATGGGCATATGTGTTAAAGAAAAAAATTTATACCGAGTTTGACTGAGTGATGTAGCACGTCGTCCTCATAGGACACGGACTCGGATATCACCGTCGATGTCGGGTTCGGGTCTTGTGGAAGTGGGGTGTTACAAGATCTCTCTCAAAGAAGATCTAGATGCTAAAGAGACATTTACTAGATTGTTTACTATAAAGTTGTTGGATATTGATTGTTCTCCACTAACCACAAGGATGTAGACTCTATAATTCCTCTTTGGTGCCATTTGTAGACTGAGTTTCTTTACCTAGAAATAATCTATTATACGGATTAGCAAATGTGAGCGTATGAGATGTGTAAAGGCCTACTAGTGGTTATTAGATGTATTTGTTTTCTCTTCTGCTACTCTCTTTGTCTTTTATTCCTAGATCAGAAGCTTGAATTTGTCAAACCTTAAAGTTGGTTAATCATTTGTTCTCTAAAACCCAAAGAAACCTAGAATTTACATATACACTTTAGAGCCATCAATACCCAATTCGTCCATATTTAGAACATAACTTTGGGTAATGCACTGGTGGCTCTTATTTCAAGCTTGAAATTGTTTGGAGTTTCTTGTGCCTGACTTCTAGTTTCTTCCTGTGGCTTTCTTCTGGTAATGTCTTTCTCTACTCCTATTGTTTTAGATGAGAGGTGACTATTATTGGTTTAAATTTGGAGCATCTACGCATGGATTTGTTTGTGATAGTTTGTGCTTGTGATTTTTCACATCTGTTTATTGCGTGATATGTGCTTAATTGATTATACATTATTCCATAACACTTAGTATTTATTTCTATAAAATGCTTAAGACATTCATATTTGGTTTTAGATACAATTCAGAAGCATAAGAAATAAAGTGAGTTGAAAGAACATTGTTTGAGCCATCTTTTTGAGATTTCACACTTACTTGTCTTCATAGAGTATGAAGGAGAAGAGCAAGAGGAGACGAGAAAATGCATAAAATGAAGAGTGTATGTTGAAAACATCAAGTATAAAGAGTGCAAAAAATTGCTCACCACCACGACATAAAATTTATAGGTATGACACTTACTCACACCCATGACAACATAGCTCATGCCCGTGACTTTAACACCTGACACTCGAAAACCTATAGTTTTCACTACAAATACAATATTATGAAGGCACAAAACATATGAAATGTTGAAGAAACATTTTGTGGAGTGAAGTCTCAGTTTTGTAAGGGAAGAAGGGGCAAACCTCTCATCCTTTAGAGACTCATAGAGGGATAAACTTCCCGACACTGATTCAGAGGTGATATAGACGTCGAAGAACACAGATAAGCATTATGTCTTTGTATTTTTTATTATTTCTCTCTCTAAGAATTGTTTATGTTATCTGATAATTATAGATTAGGGTTTTCATGTATGAATGATCTTATTTTTGTTATTGTTAGATTGTTTATGTATGAACCCATTGCTAGAATCGTAAACACAATTTATAATTATTGTGTTTGGATATTGGTAGAATCTTTAATACGATTCGTAATTGTTATGTTGAGATTCATTTGTAGCAACTAATGGCTTCGAATCATTATAGATACAATATGTAATTGTTTTGTTCCCTATTAGTGTCAAATCATTAGGGATAACGTAACCTAGGTTAAACGAACCAAGTGTATGTGGTTGTTGCCTTGATTAACATGTTTTCCTAACTTATAATGCACCTATACAATTAAATCTAGAGATCTTGTTCTAGGTTATTTGATAGCTAGGTTCACTCAAGGAGCTTGTTTTAGTTGAACATGACCTAAGGGAAAATTGGGGTTAATAGAGATTATCATTAACTTATGAATAATAGTTGCTTGGAGAGATATGAGAACAACAATTTAATGAAGTATATTTAATTGTGTGCAGTCGAGATTGAGCAGATGACAGGGTCCCTGATGTATTCATCACTTTTCATCATTTTTTAATGTTTTCTTTACTTTGCTTTCGTTAGTTTAGTTTCATTTTATTTTTTATTTGAAAACCAACAAAACCCCCTGTAACCCTTATACTGAACCTACAGTGGTAACCAATTTCCAGTACAAATAGTTATGACATACATTTCTATTCATTTATAGGACTCTTATCACACATCTTTTTGTTCATACATATAAATATTACAAAATTTCACATCACTTAACATTATCATCTAAAAGTCGTAATACATCTTTACATTAACATGATAATCCAAAAGAAAACATACGATTTCCTTCCTTCTTTACATATACAATCATAATTAACTAATAGATACATTATAAAGGTAATTTTCTCCTAGCTGTTGGCCTTAGACTCTGCAGATGTGCCCTGTTTCTTACTCCTATTACTTGGACCTACACGAATTAACACCCATGTTAAGCTTGAAAGTTTAGTAGAGAAAACACTTAGTTTGGATGATCACTCACAACAGTCACTCACCAAGCACACACATTCATAAACATCATAACTCATAAATAGAGATGGCATGCTTAATCAAAGTACATAATGCAAACATGCTTTAATATGTTATTCATATACCGTAAATTCACATTCATAAGCCAAACTTTGATATTCAATGCTTATTGATACAAATTATCAATATACATGCTCATTGATACAAATTATTAATATAAATGCAAATGCTCATCAATACCAATTATTTATGTTGTCATTTTGTATTTCTTATTTGTAACTATTTACTTTACTTTCTGTGTTAGGCTTGTACATTCCCATGGGTGTAGATAATGGGAGTTATGGATATCCGAAGATATCAAAATTGTGGAAACTCAAAAGTATCGAATTGTGGATACCCCAAGGCGTCGAAATATGGAGACATTATAGTCTTGAAATGAAGATACCATTGATGTAAAACTATAACAGCTGCATTATAACCCTATAGGCATGCCTATCTATCCACTACCAAGACAATAGAGCAGGCACTGTAACATTTCCTTTAACCATTTTCCAATTTCACAATTCATATATTGACAAATCATATGATATATATTTCAAGTCATAAAATTTGTCTTTGCATTCATATATGCAAGTCATAACTTACCACCATTAAAATGGTATCAAAATCACATTTTTATAATCATACTACACACATATGAGCAATAAATATTCATACAAATCATTTATGTACATGTAAATTTTCTTTAGTATGCATTATGCTCAATCTTAAATTCCAATATTCAATCACCCAATTCACATTAGGTAAGTCCTATTTTATTTATTTCTAGGTGTTTGTGAAGTTTCATACAAATTCAAAAAGGTTCAGATATGATTTGGTAAAAATCGGAAAGAAAACAAACTAAAGATAGCGTAATTTCCTTCCCATCATATCCCCTGCCTATAATTCATAGATCCACTTATTCCAAAATTTTCACATATAAAAAGTTCGAATTAGGTTTTGAGGTCTTCTAAAAATTTGTCTCCTATGTATATAGTTTCCAAAGAACTAAAAATAAAGCCATTTGGACTTCTATATCATGAGATATATACCAAACATCACAAGCTGCTCCAAAATAGGGGCAGTATCATGTCACCATATTCGATCTCAATTTCCAATGTCATAAAGCCATAATTAACTTAGAGTCTCTTCTAGAGATTTCTATTTATATGGCTTAGGTTTCATATGAAATTGAAATAACTCAATTTATAGTCTGCAGGTTGAGTTATGACCTACAATGTGATTAGTTCAACAAATTTTATATGGAATTCCACTACACAATACTCTCTTTTCATATTTAACCAATTCTATGCAAGGTAACACCAAAATAACACCAAAGCATCATCCCAACAACCATCCACATCCAAATGAATCTTTATATCCATTCAAACATACACACAAAGAGAAATTAGAGTAATTTTCGTCCTAAACCTTAAAATTTTCCTATTAGCTCTTCTTTTAGTACTCTTCCTTATCTTCCCCTTTGGCTTTGCTTGATTCACCAATTAGAACATCAAAAATGCAAATCTTAGATCCCAATTTCAACCTTATAATTCCAACTCTTCATGGGCAAAGCAAGAAAGATGAAGATGAGAAAACATACCATAAAATTTTACTTTGATTTTCACTAAGGATTAGCTTGATTCATTGTGCAAAATGGTGTGATTAAGGATATGGAATGGCAAGGAGATGAGAAGAGAAAATTCCGCCCTACATACACATCCCTCTCCCCTCTCTTCTACTCCCTTCATGAATTTTCTAGTCTTAGATACATGTTTCAATCCTATTGGACAATATGTTACAATCCTATTGGAGAATATGTTACAACTATATTGGAACATGTGTTACAATGCTATTGGACCATGTGTTACTGATCTATTGGACCATGTGTTACAATTCTATTAGACGCACATGCTTTAATCTTATTGGTCACACATGCTTTCATCCAATTAGTCCATGAGTTGACTTTAGGAAAATTCCACATTGCTCCTTCTTCTTCCTTTAATTCCCACAATGGCATATAATCTCATCAATTAATTTCATTCTCATCCATATTTCATGTATAAATATGTATGTCTATGCTGAAATGAACAAATTACCAATTTAACTATGTCTTTTACGTTAAGTACCATTATGTCTCTTACTATACTTAGATACATTTAATTCGTTATGTGCACTTCTTAATACACCCTAGACATGCTATAATGCTGCTAGGGTATATGTTGGGGCCTTACACTGCCATAACCTAAACACTGATTATTTTATTTCAAAAGCTAACCCAATACTTTTTGTGGTATCGACTTAGACTTACCATTAGCTATAGTTTTAGGTCTAGTTATTTGTAATGTTATGATGCACTACCATTGTGGTGCTCATTTTAAGATTTATGTTCTTCTTTTAACTTTGATATTATTGGTTAATGGTTTGTTTAGATTGATTTGTTTTGACAAAAAGTAAAAAAAAAATTCAAAATTTGGTTAGTGTAACTTATTTATTTATCTCCTTTGATTATATTCGTCTTTACTTTTTACTGTTGCTATTTATTTCCAAGTGTTGCTATTAGTATAGACTATTTGATTCCTATTTTTATTTATTTTAGTAGTTTCTCTTATGGCTTATAGCTAGTATATCACTTTTATCTTAATTTTTAAGATCCAGTCTATTGTTGCTTTTCTTAGCTTGTGTTGGATATTTAGGATAGGAATGGTGGCTTTGAATTCGAATATTAAAACCAAGAGCTAGCCCTTCAATGAGTTTTGGGATAACTATTGATGAGGAGATATAGTATATAAGTGATAATGGTGTTTGAGAGTAATTTAATATTCCAAATAAAGTTAAAATCATTAGTTACAAGTGGGTGTTTAAGAATAAAAGAGAACTTAAATGTAAGGTTAAAAGATTTAAATTAAGGTTTGTGAATAAAAGGTACACTAAAAAAGAAGAAATGACGTACATTGAGATTTTCTCACCAGTCTCAACCAAGGACTTAGGTAGAATCATTATGACTTTAAACATATTTTGATCTTGAGCTTCACCAGATAAATGTCAATATAAAATATTTAAATAATGATCTAGTTGAGGAAGTACACATGCAACAATTCAAGAGGAGAATAAGCAACAAGTTTGAAGATTGAGAAAGTCCATCTATATATTAAAGATGGCATAATGATAATAATCCTTAAAATTCCATGACATAGTCACAGATTTAGATTTCGATGAGAACATACTTAACTATGTGAAGAAATTTTTTTGAAGAAATTTGAAATGAAAGATCTTAAGAGACATAGTTTGTTCTTTAAGTGGAGATCTATAGAAATATATCCAAGAAGGCTTTTGGCCTAAGAAGGCTTATGTCGACTGAGTGCTAAATAAGTTCAAAGTGTAGGGATACAAACCTAGTATTGTCTTTGAAATGAGGGGTTGAAAGCATGAATAAGTTACATCTCTTAAAATAGTACAATTAGATGTTTGATTTACTTAGAGGTTTGTACTAAGCTTGACATTGCCTTTATAGTTAATCTTCTTGTCAAGTATTTGACAAATCCTAGTTATAAGCATAGGGTTATAGCGAAGAAAGTTTTGTGCTATAACTTCTTTATGAAAGTAGATAATTTATTCCATAATTGATCTTTATGATCAATGACTCTTTATGAAGCAGGCCCTTCTTTTTTATGCTATTGATCTTTATATGAGGTTAGTAGTCTCATTTCTCAATTCAGTTAAGTGTATAGAGTGCTGTTGAATGCCTTAAATGGTTCCGTTGAATATATGCAATTTGTTATATTAAACTATAGTATACGTCTGATGATCAGTAGTTTCAAATTTAAAAGGACAACCAGGATGCTAAATCAGTCATGTACACTCAGTAGAGTTGGCACGCTACTTCTCAAAATAGAATGAATACTTGCATTATAACTGTAAAATTATATTATATAGCTATAAATTTAATATTGTATGAAGTAACAAATATGCAATGTGCCAAGCAAAATTTTCAGTCCAATTCCTGTACACCATTATCAACAATCTGTTTTGTTTAGAACAGCCAGTGCTTCTTCTTTGGTCTCGATGGGATTGGCACATCTAAAGAGAAAACAAGCAACAGTTCGGGGATCAAAACTTTATTATCCAATCAGTGTATCAATAAAATGTGAAGTAAACCTTCCTGATATACCAATTTGTTTTACGAGAAACGGACCTCGAATTTCATATAATGAGTTGTAGTGAACCTCAGACCAGAAACTTAACCACAATTCTGCATCATTTAGCAGGCAGAAAAAGAAATCTGTAAGCGTTCTTGTCCTCAATGAATGCTTGAATACACATAACTAACATCATTTCTAACTTATATGACTGTTACACTTCTTTGTATCTCGCCACTAGTTAACAACTGTATTCACTGATGTGCAGAAAGCAGAAACTAAGCATCCTATTCCATGACAGTTGAGGGATATAACCAAAAATGATGGAACTACGAAGCAAATTTTTAGATAGAAGTGTCAAATATGAAACACTCGGTAGGTGGTATCATAGGTCTTATTATACTGGCTTGCATTCTCATACTGAAGTGTAATATTAATATAAAGTTAGAAAAATCCTCACCACACTTTGGTGGCTGGTATAGGGGCGTGATTTCAATAAAGCAAGTATCTCTGAATGATGTCAGAAGGCATATCTTGGCTGCAAACTGCATACAAAGAAGCAAAAATGAATTGATAATTGACATACTACAATAGCACCATGATTTTAAGTGAAGATGGAAATTATAATCGAAGTATTTCATTTAGAATAAAAAATCCCAGAAGTGTATGATTTTTGCGTGAAAATGCAAGTCTAATCGAAGTGTTTCAATTGGAATAAAAAAATCCCAGAAGCGTATTGTTATGGTTCTTAGTCAAGGAGATGTCCACGAAAATATCTAAAAGTTTCTGTTATCTCAAATTCATATTGCAGTCATATCTGCCTTCAGCCATTCCCTAATTGCAGGATATATCAATTCTAGTGCTTCATCTATTAAGTAATTGAAGATTTCCCTTACTTCCCCATAATATCTGCTTGTATTATGTTTTGTTGTTTCTAATCCAAAAAAGTTTCTATAGCCTATGGTATCACAGTTGCAGTAGGAGGCTGCAACCGCAATATGGAACAATGATGGACTAAGACTACTAATTTCCAAATTCTTCTCAATGCTGCAAGGCTACAACAGATGTTAATGACTTGGTTGTTGTACTTTCTCCAGTTTGTCCCTAAGCAGTACAAGTACGTAAGTGCCACACAAGTTTAAGATGGCCTTCCAACAGTTTTAATAAATAATCAAGACATGTATAAATTCAGGCCAATTGAGAAACACACAAGAGGCCCACTTAAGAGTTTAAAGGCCAATAAACTTGGAGCATCATTCAAGAACTTAAATAATTTCTTCACCTTTGTCCACCAATTTTCAAGTATAGTTTTCTAATGGCACTACAAATTTGGTTATAAATTTCAGAAAGAAAATATGAGTTAATATCGCATGCTCTAACTGCATATTATGTCTAGTGCTATCTTAATCATGTCTCAGCCAGTAATCATTGGATGATTGTTCACTTTGATGAATAGTAACAACATATTACTTGCCATAAGCAAGAAAGTCCGCATCATAAAGGAATAGTAAAAAGATTATCAGTCCAATTATGTTTTGAAGATTAAAAATGTAGTTGAAAGAGATATGTTGTCCACTTCTCACTTTTACAATAGATGTCTACATTCATGAATACCTATGTCCATATTCCTAATTCTACATTCATTTTATCCATAGCTTAAACAAAAGATTCAATTAGTAGGCCAGATTAGTAGTGAAATTAAAAAGATCACAAATGAGGTGTATTATGTTCAAAGAGATATCGGACCTTATCAGCTGCTGCTTGCAAGGTAAGATGGTCTCCCCATTCACCAGATCTGCATTATACAATTATTTACAGAAAAAGTAAAGTAAAATCAGTATAACAAAATTTAGCTACATCAGCCAACAAAAATACATCTTTTTCACACAACAAAAAATGCACTAGAACAATTATCAAAAGCTTCCTTAATAAAACAACATACTTTGCCATTTTCTTGTAATAGTGCTTATACTTCATTGGGACATAACCTTCATACAATGAGCGGTGATCTTTCAGCTGGAACAGGATAAGCTTAAACATTATAAGAAAATATTATTAATTCAGTTTTATTTGCTTAAACATCAAGCCATATCTTTGATCATCAAAAACCATGATTGTAACAGACGTGAAATCTCCTCATTAAATATAGTAACAGTACAACTATTTAGATAAATTGTTAGTAGACCAGGATCAGAATAGTAAGGAGACAAAAGTGACCATTGGTCTTTGATGAAGAATACGAAATTGAACTAACAGATATAAAAACAGGTGAGCAAATTAAGAGAGATGGATTAAAGGAACCTGTGTGGCTGTAAGCAAAGATGACAGGTCAGCATGAGGAAACCATGCAATCAGTATAAATTGGAGGTCAAAGAAGATTAACTGCATATGGAGATTTCACTATAATTCTTTCCCCTCTAAAAACTTTAGATTCTAGAGATTAGTGTTTCATTAGCATCAGAGAAATGATTGACATGTTTTATGGTTAATCTGCAAGCTATGACATACGGTGGAAATAAGTCAGATGCCAACTGTTGTAGAAACAACCAGTTTGTCATTCATGGTAGCAAAAATTGATTTTACCGTTGGAAAAGATTAGGGCAATGCATCTACTTGTTTCCCAATTTAGCTATAATCTCATTCTATATCACAAATCTTAATTCGACTTATTCTAGGATCCTAATGCATGAAACATGATTTCATCATTGATGTATTTCTGAGATAAGGAGGCAACAGGATAATTTGTTGACGCTTAGAAACAAATTGCAATGCTTATTCATTATCCAATCCAAAATTCTGCAACTGGAGTAATGATTTTTCGTCTCTAAAACTTTTAATGTACAGACAATCTTCTTTAATTTATTCATTTTCATTAATTAAAAATACATAATCCTTTTCTCACTTTAAAGAATCTCCACCTGTTTTACAATTTCTTTCCGAATATGCTTGTGATACTCAGGCGACTTATACATCTGGTCTGAAAGTGCACGGAACTGCAGTAATAGAAAGGGAAAATAACCAGGGAAAATAAAAGCTAATTAGGTTGCTTTTCTGACATGCATGTAAGAGATTGATGGAGAAGTCATGAATTCAATATTGGACTTGCCTGACAGTTTCCGTCACCTGAAACCTTTACTTCACATAGACCATACACGTTCAACCTGAAAAGGATTCAAGTGACAACCTTGACTACATAAACAGTATAGAAAATGATTTCAGAGGAAAAAGAAAAAAGAAGCCCTGAAATTGCATTAAAGAATTGCAAAAACAGATCAGTTCTACAAGTTCTTGCATCAATAATTTGTACTCAAGTCAGTGACACCCACAGTGAATAACATTTATGAGAAAAAACTTTGGAATCTTCAGAGATCTTTCCTCAAATTCTTTAGGCTTTAATCCAACTGAGAGAGCTTAAGCATGTATATGACAGACTCAAACGAAGCAGACCAGTTGTAGTTGGCATGTCAAAATTATCGATTCCTCTCCTTGGCCTATATCAATCAACTAGTTGAAAGTAAGTGCTAGAGGTTTATGGTCAGCCTCAAAATATGTGTGAAGGTCATCTCAAAGAATGAGCACAGTCAAGTTTCCAAAAAGCAACCATGACCATCCAAGAATGTAATTTGACTTTACTTTTTCTCCACAGGATATATTTTGCCACTCCTCACACACAACAGATAGAGAACAATTCATACTGATTGTATATTGCAAAAAAAAAAAAAAAAAAAAGGAATCCAAGAAAAGAAAATTAAAGTTCATGAACTAAAATTCTACCTCTGGAGAAGCCTTTGATGATCCAAACTAGCATCATTTACGTTAGGGATGTAGGAATTTATGCGGGGAACATGCTGAATGGTGAAGATAATAAAATAGGGTGAGAATCATAGAATAAACAGGTCACGCATATCATAAAGATCACAATCCGTACATAAAAGACATACAAACATGAAATCTTGTAAAGCACCAAGCTTCGAAACATAAACTTCAAGCACAGGACAGAAAACACTTTTTAAGGAAAGAATGAAAAGTTACAGGAACAGGGGCGAGATTGGAGAGGCGTCTTGCAACAGCACCATCCAATTTTGCATACTCTTCTGAAAGTACAACAGCAATCATTCGATCGTCCTCCACATCTTGGTGGCTGCTATGGGAGGTTGATCTTGAACATTCTCCCACACTCTGTCTTTCATTCATCTTCGTCTTCTTCTTACTTAAGACTCTTTCAATTATCAATCATTCCAATGCACTGGGAAAACAGGGTAAAAGGAAAAAGAGACGCGAAATTTCAAAAAGGATACAGGAAGAGTAGTCCAAACAAAAGGCATAAATCTTACGACCCATCATGAATTTGATATAAGAAGGCAATGTCGACATTTGAAAGTAAACAGATGAACCGACCAACCAGAATGGAATTTCAGATTGAAGAACGTTTATAGATAATATAAAAGTGAAAAGAAATTCAGAATCGATAGGAAACTACCGAAAGGAATCAAAGTTACCTGTGAAGGATGGACAAGAAACGAGTAAATAAAATGGTATTAAATCTGGGAAAAGAGAAGGAGATGACTTTATTTGGTTTGAACGAAAGATACCAATGGGATAGATACAATACAGATAGACGAACGGGGAAGGAAGATAGGTTGGTTGATGGATGACGTCATAATTTCTATGCATCTAAGATTGGACTTGGTTCCATTTCAATTAAAGGAAAGAAGAATTTGTCTCATGGGACGTGCGCGCCGCGCCCGTCATTGTTTTCTTTTCACACGTATCCGTAGACAGGACACGGTACGTACACACTAAATATAAATATTGAACAAGTCTTAGGAAAGTCAAAAGACAGAGAGGCAAGCTTCCCCTGTTTTGTTTATTTCAACGGATGCAATCGAAATAATCAAATCCATTATGTAATTGTTTTGGTTGTTCGGATGTTACCTTCAGTTTGGTTTCTCACGTCCAACAGACTCGTCCTGCCTTCACTGCATTGTCTTCAGGTAGGTACTCAGGCGTGTTGATTCTGTCACCGTCTTTCTGGAAAATAGGAGGCAGCTCTACTATTTGATTCTATTTTTATTTTTACATTAAGTTAATATATATATATTTGGTTCTGCCGGATTCTGGCTGAACTGATTGTTGCCATTCTGATCCATGATTTCGACGTTCGCTGAAGTGATTCCAACGAGAAAGTCACCTGCAAAACAAAGGAAGGCTTGTCGGGGGTGGTATCCCGAT
>JANITW010000007.1:33501551-33517083 GCA_027564335.1 Erythroxylum williamsii
GAAAATGTAATTCAAGTATTTAGTTATTTTGTGTAATTTTTGAAAGAGAACCAAACAAAATTTCGGGTAATTCGGGCCAGGTAAGTTCGGGTAATGAAATTTTAGGTTCGGGCTGGGCAAGATGAAAAAAATTTCGGATAATTCAGGCCGGGCTCGAACAATGAAAATTAGGCCCGAATTATCCGAATGCTCACCCCTATCTGGAATGGAGATTTGGTGTTACTTTGAATCAATTAGTTGAATATGACAAGAGAGAGTCACGTTTAATGAAAATTTATCTTAGATTCTAGGTTCACTCGAACCAATCGTATTGTTTTAGCTATAAATCAATCTAAAAACCTCTAAATTGGATGATTCTAATTGGAAATGAAACTTAAGACATATAACTAAAATTATCTAGTAGAGACCTGGACCTAATTCTGGCTACATGATATTGGAAATTGAGATTGAAAATAATGAGCTGATGTTGCTCCTTATATAAGAGCAGCTTGTGATGTTTGTTACTTTTCTCATGTCTTAGAAGTCCAAATGGCCTGATCTTTAATGATATAGAAATTAGAAACATAGGAGAACAAATGTTTAGAAGACCTTAAAGCCTAATTTGAATGACTGCTATGTAAAAAT
This sequence comes from Erythroxylum williamsii, assembly GCA_027564335.1. Classification (NCBI taxonomy): domain Eukaryota; kingdom Viridiplantae; phylum Streptophyta; class Magnoliopsida; order Malpighiales; family Erythroxylaceae; genus Erythroxylum; species Erythroxylum williamsii. Next base: position 33,502,176 of record JANITW010000007.1, read on the forward strand.
CATAGAACAAATGGAGATTATTGTGTGACTTGCTTCTAGACTAATTTGTTTGCCTATTTTTAGACCCCCTATGTGCTTAGCCCTTTTCACACTATTTTGAGTGCCTTGCTTCCATTTTTCTTTCACCGAACTATATCGAAACCTTTTTTACTGTTCATGAAAATTTGCAAACACCTAGAAATAAATGAAATATGACTTACCATATTTGAATGGGGGTGATTAAACATTGAAATTTAAGATTGAACATAATGCATGCTAAAGGAAATTTACATATATATATAGATGATTTATATGCATATTTATTGCTTAGTATGACCATACAAGTTTACTTACAAATTTTATGATTTGAAATGAATATCATATGACTTGTCAATATATAAATCATGAAATTGTTAAATGATTAAAGAAAATGTGACAGTGCCTGCTTCATTGTCTTGGTGATGGATAGATAGGCATTCCTATAATGTTACAATACAATTGTTTCAGTTTGACACCATTGGTGTCTTTATTTCGAGACTATAGTGTCTCTGCAGCTCGATACCTTTGGGTATCCACAGTTTAATGCTTTCGGATATCCATGGTTTGATATCTTTGGATATCCACAATTCCTATTATCCACACCCATAGGAAATGTCTAGGCTTAACATGGAAAGGAAATTTAACAGTCATAAATAAGAAATACAACAGTACAATATGAATAATTTGTATTGATGATCTTTGAATATCAATATTTGGCTTATAAATGTGCATTTTGATGTATGGATAATATTAAAGCATATTTGCATTATGTACTTTGCTTAATTATGACATCATTGTTTACATGAGTTTATGATATTCATGAATGTATGTGTGCTTGGTGGACGATTGTCGTGGGTGGTCATCCAAACTAAATGTTTCCTTACTAGGCTTTCAAGCTTAGCACGGGTGTTAATTTGTGAAGGACCAAGTAATATAAGTAAGGTACATGGATCATCTATAGAGACCAAGGCCAACCGTTGAGAGTAAAAGTACCTCTGGATGTGTCTTTTGATTAAAGAATAGGTTGTATATGTAATGAAGAAAATTGTGTTATCATAATAGTTCATAATTAAGTATTTAAGTTGTGTGTAATATCTCTTTTGGATTACCATATTAATGGAATGATGTAAAACTACTTTTAAATGATATTGTTAAGGGATATGAAATTTTGTAATATGTACATGTATAACATTGAATAGAATTATATGTCATGAATGTACGTACAAGAATTTTGGGTGCCATGTGTGTGGGTGGTTGTAAGTTCCGTATAGGGGGTGTTACATTTTGTGGTATCAGAGGCCAGTTTAGGCGGTTCTAACCAATAAAAGTCTAGTAATATGTGATATTGTGGGGTGTTATGTTAGCCTAACACAGATGTCCCAATTTTCTTATAGATAGTAGAAATGGAAAGATATCGTGAAGCTAAGGAGGAGTTAGCTGATGGTGTGGTAGGGAAAGATCAATTAGTTTTGGGTCTTCCTGAGCCTCCAAATGGTGAAGTATTGGTACCATCAGTACCTGGGAAGATGTTTCTAAAGCTCTCCCATGATGTGCTGAGATTGATGGATAGAATCCTCGTGCCTAAAGATCCTATAGAAGCTTTAAGAAAGCATTAGGTGAAAGAATTTGTGGGCGTAACTTTAGAAGAATCAGATAAAGCTGAATATTGGTTAGAGCACATATAGAGGATTCTAGATGAGATCAGGTGTCCACTAGTAGAAATGGCCATCTGTCCTATCTATCTCCTACAAGGGGCAGTTATGAATAGTGAAAATTTGTCCTACTACATCTTTAGCCACCTAACCCTCTGACGTGGGAGTTCTTTACCCAAAAGTTCGAAAAGAAGTATGTTAGAGAAGCTTATAAATAAATGAAATGAAGCAATTTCTGAATTTGAGACACAGAAACCTATATGTGGTTGAGTATGAAAAGGAGTTTAGCCGGTTTTAGCAAGTATGCTCTAGAGCCTATTCTGAAAAAGGCATTTTGATGCCAACATTTTGAGGATGGATTGAATGATTCCATCCAAGAGTACTTAGTGGCAATAACTTCTATACAACAGGTGAGCTACTATCAACTAGTTGAAGTAGCTATCAGAGTAGAGAAACAAGAGACAACCAAGAGCTACAGGTCATAAAGGAGGAATCTATCTAGAGGTGGCTCATCTTAGAGTAAGAGGATATGAGATTTGTAAGGTGCATCCCCAATATAGTCAGTCTATAGCTTAGCCAGAGAAAGATATCAAGGGAAGTCCATAACATTTAATACTAGTAGAGGCTCCTCAGCAAGATAGGGAGATGGACCATTAAAGTGCCCACACTATACCAGGAGACATTGGGGTAAATGCAGATGGTCGAGTGTAACATCCTACTACTATAGATTATATACCTGAACATCCAAAGGATTCAAGTACATATACTATGATAATGGTATATTAAAGCAAACATAATCTCTTAAATGGCATCATAACAGATATACAATATTTCAAAAATTCAACCATTCCTTGCATTCATTGACAAAAGATTACACTGTATTCATTGAACAAGGATTTACAATCCTTAAACAAGTTCTATATAACAAGAAGCTATAAAATACAAGTTGTAACTCTTCTGATGTCAGTTGACAGACTTTAGAGCCATAACTTAATCCAAAAAGTTCCTCTAGTCTAGTCTTAGAAACTAGGTCTTCTATCTCATACCTGAAAAGTCACGTTGTAATTTTTGTGAGTTTTATGAACTCAATAAGCGACCCATCATTGATGATTTCACCCAAGTCAAATACACAATATCACACATTTCATATATATTCTTTTAGAACATGAATAATCTAAATACTCACATTATCTTGGCACATCATGTTATCATCGCAAAATTAGAATAGATTCCATAATCATGTAGATTTATATATATAAAGGTAGATGCATATAAGAATCTAGATTTGTTATTATTGTTATGACCAAGTGCCTTTCAGATATAGATACTGGCCCATTGGGCTCAGTCAGAAACAGAAATCACGGAACAAAGCTCTACTTGCAGAATTCTAAGCTTAAGGGTATGTTTGGGAGTTTAGGATAGAATGGAATGGAATGGCAATTAATGGAATGGAATGGAATGGAGTGGAATGGAATGGAATGAAATGTGCCACTCCATTGTTTAGAAGTTTAAATAAAATAAGAGAGGGACTTCTTTGACCATTGTTTGGAAGTGATACTAAAAATGAATGGAATGGAATGACTTGTAATATTTTTTTCCAAAATTACCCTTGTAATAAAATATGCATAGTTGTCATGAAACTATTGTAGTAACCCCAAAGCATTTCAAATTGTAGGATGCTCAGAATATAGTTTTCTCATTTTCCTATACAAGCAATCAACTTTCTTGTTCTTTTTCTTTAACCCTCATCGCACTGTACTCTTCATTAGGCATTTATTCATGTGTCTTGTTATGGTCGATAATCATTCTCGGTGTTGTAAATCTATTTCTACATTTCGCAGTGTATATTAATAATGTATTTAAAATTTATGAACATTCACAATGCTAGCTTTATCAAGAATATTTGAGTCGTGTTTATTAATGACATATTTTAAATTTAAATTTTTTACGTAATGGTTGGAAAATGAAGCTCGTGTCTCACAAATACATGAAGCTCATTTGATGCGTACCCAAACATTAAAAAACTTTTTTTCACCTTATCATCATTAATGTAACTATTATTTATAGCATTGAGGTATAGGAAAATGCTCATCAATGGAAGAAGTTAGTTGAAGGAGAAACACAATGGACGTAGTAACATGTAGCCGCGTATGTATTTGCTGGACTGGAGTTGTAATTTCATTAATTTTTTTAGGGTATTTTTTTCATTAAATTAGGGTTTGGAAGGTAAGCCATGTCATTCCATCCTTGACCCCCCAATTTGGAAGGTCACAAAATATTAGATTTTGGATGGCAAAGGATGACTTCCAAAGTCATTAATTGTCATTTCATCCTGTTTCAAAATAGACTCCCAAACAATGGCTTAAGTCATTTGAATAATTCCATTTCATCCCTCCACCTACATCCAAACATACCCGAAAAGTCTCCAAATCCTTTTCGGTAGCATCACTTTATACAAGTCTAAACAAATTATGTTTATATAATTCAGATAAATAAAATTACTGAATCAAATTTAAAAATATTTTTTAATTTTATTTATAATATATAACTAAATTTAACAGGAAACTAAATTTTTATAAAATTAAAAATATGTTTTTGTATTTTGTGGCTACTTTCATCATTCAAATATTATTTTTGTATTTTAATTTATTCTTTTTATTTTTGAATAAATATTTTTATTTTCAAACATAAGAATGTATGTTTAATTTATTTCTATAACATATGAAATTATTTTAGTTTTCGTAATCAAATTTATTATTAAATAAATAAAATCACTTGATTATTTAATATTAAACACTAATAAAAATAGAATTAGTAAAATAGATTTTAAATAGGAGACTAAACTTTAATTATATAAAATTAAGAAACTATTTTTTAATTTTAAAAATTATTCAAAATGATACTTAATATTTTATCAGTACCATATAGTGTCAAAACTAGTACAGACTTCTGATAGGGTATTTGTAACCTTAGTTTGCAGAAGTCACTTGGGTTAAGAATAGCAAAACTATTTTTTCCTTTACATATTTTTAAATATAATATTTAGAAATGAAAGTAATTTTTAAAATTGGGTCGTAAATAAAAAGGATGTGGCAATATCTAAAATATAAAACCTCAAGTTCTTTTGAAACCAAGTCCATATATTTATCTAAGCTTTAAGCTTCTGTTTTTTAAGATTTCGCAAGTCTAATGTTAAGCTCAAAATAACTTAAAGAGTCTTAGGCTGATAATAATAAATCCATCCAACATAAGAATTTACTTTCTAACTGAAGTTTCTTTTCCGGACTTCTGTAAAGTTTAACAAAATCAAATCGTAAAAACGAATTGCATCTTCAGATAGTAAATCATGTTTCTTCAGAGCTTCCAAACCACCTCAGAATTAATACCTTTTCTTTTTCCTTCTCAAGATAATTAAAGATGCAAACCCGTCAATGTGGAATGGCCTTTAAGATACAATGAGATTTTATCATACCAATCATATATGGTTATTTTAGTGTATTCTGAAGATAATCTGATGTTGCTATGTATTTAGAAACATGCAAGACAGTAGATTAATATGGGCTTCTCGCATTTTTCGACAGGAGTTATATTAAATATTAAGGATAGCTTCTCTTTTTACTAAATGTTAATAATCAATCATCACCACTTTTCTTACCAATACCTCACAACTGTTAATAATCAATCATGAAGGTGCGTACTGTGGCATTTGAAAATAATCAAATGGTTAAGTTAAAACTCAGAGTTGGCATGTCTAGTTAGTTGGAAGTAGAACGGGAATGTCTGCACTGGTCTGATAATATTGGAGTAGATGCCACCAACCCACTTGGCAAATTGGCAACTAGTGTGATAGTTTACCTTTAAATCTGACACACCAACTTCTATTTGGAGATATGATCCACCAAATATATACGTAAAAAGAAGTTAAAAATGGTCAGGCCGCCCAGGTGGGTTCCAATTCCATTTATTAGGCAGCATACCCCGTGGTTTGATCCAAGTCTGGCGAGATTTTGTCCTGGGGACTTGATTAATAATACTATAATTAATAAGGAAGGCCAGGGTCGACTAGTCGTAAAGAGGTGGCTGAATCTTTCTGTACTTGTTTGTACCATTGACGAAACATTTCATGTGTCGATTCATATTTTCCAAACTCAATTTCGTCAACTCTGCTCTAATTTTCAACCTCTTTAAGATCATCCTAAACAATTCTCCATTTTCTCTACGAACAAAGCTCATCCCTCCTTAGCTTTCATCAAAAAGTCACCAACTTTCAAAGATGGATCAGATTGAGCATTTCAGCCATGAACATCCTTTGATCTTTTACGAGGAAAGCGACAAAAGACTGAAGCAAGCTATAAACACACTTGAAGAGACTTATGGCATTCCAGCAAAACCTGACCAGATTCTTCCATGCGATGGTTGCTCCCAGCCAATTAATGGCAGTCCTGCATATTTCTGTGAAACGTGTTTGTCTTTCTCCCTTCACAAATCCTGTACCACATTGCCTCAACACCTAGATCATCCCCTTCACTCAACTGATCACCCTCTCACCCTGATTCAGTCCTCATCAGATATGCTCTTCGTTTGCGAGTTATGCAGAGACCCCTGCAATGGATTTTCCTATCACTGTGATCAATGCCAGTTTGATCTTGAGATCAAGTGTGCTCTTTCAACTCATGGTCACAATGCCGATCCTGCCCTGAAATTAAGGCTTGACCACTTCAATCATGAACATACACTTAAACTCTGCAACCCTTTTTCAGCTAATTACCTTTGCACCTTTCAACGTCAGAGATGTCCTATGGTTGCTTTGGATGTCAATTCTATCTTCACATGTCCTGTGCAGAAATCCCAAGAGAAATACATCACCCCCAACACCTGGAACACCCTCTCTGTGCTCAATCTCAAACCAAATTTGTATGGAATGGTAGTAGACCATGTGTCGCCTGTGAATCCAGGATTGAATTCGGTGAAATGTTTTATCAGTGTGCTACATGCCCATATGACCTCCATTGTCGGTGTGCCATCAAATCCTTAAATTCAAGTGATCCTACAGAAGCAACGAAGCCAGATGAAGAAGAGTAAAGAGCCAAATAAGTTTTATGAAGCCATTTTGTCTTTTAATCCTCGTCTTCTTTTGATCGAATTCAATAAGTGAGTTGATTGGCTTGTGGTTATGTTTTAATTAATTGAAAGCAGCGCTGAGCAAAATAAATTTCCCATTAATTGATTAATTATTTGTTATTTTCTTACGGACTCCTTTGTAGTTAAAATTTTCCAAATTCAGTTGAATAAAGATGAATAACTAATGGGAATGGGATTCTGTCGTGATTCAGGGAACACTAGTGTTATTGCGAGGACGACTCATGCAAAACCCCTAAATGACAAGATGTACGATCAGGATCCAAGTAACTTGAAGCAAGTGATTGTAGTATGCTGCAATTAGATAATTAGCCAACTTTAGGCATATCGAACAAGATTTAGTGTTTAGCGATCAAGTCTCTCGATGAAAATATCATTAACTGGTTACAAACAGCTAAAAAAATTTACGAACGTATGGCACTTTAAGATGACTCTTCAGTATTGTAGCATTTGGTCGGTACTTCTGATAAAACCACTTTAGGATTTCTCATTTAACTTCCAAGTTCTAATAAAATCCGACGCATTAGTACTGGTATTATCACACCCAACAAAACCTCTGAAGATAGGAACAACATACTGAGACATTTCCTGATAGTCCATAGTCTTACCGTATGTGAATACGAGGAAAGATAAAGGATTCGGTGACCATCTATAAAGTAAAACAATTTGCAACATTAGTAATTGAGACTAAGATTCCCAAATTATATACAGAATTTAATCTAGTGCCAGTCTAAACCCAATTCAACTCCTTAGACAATAATTTTCTAGCTTTTTATTTTTATCCAGGGAAAAAAAAAAAAAACTGCTATCTCCATAAGCAGTTTACAGGAAACAGAGGCGATCATGAGTTCCAAAATTTCCTGTCCATTAGCACGACTATCTAGCATAATGATAGACACTATCCAGGATTCCGACCGTTAATCATTATTTCAATAAGCAATCAGAATTAGACTTGACTCTTGATCATGCTGTTTCATCTGCTCTTGGTCGCTTAGCTGGAGCTACACTTGGCTCGGCATCAATTTCATCAAGATCATCACCATTTCTGTTATTGGGAGCCTTCTGCTCCCTTGTTACACCACATAAGCGTTCTTCCACAAGAATATTGCCCTTTCCATTGTCAAATGTTGAGTTTGTGCAATCTGGTTCTGAGGCATGTAAGTTGTCACCTGAAGAAGGCTGCACAAAGGTTGAATGCAAGGGGGAAGGGTTATCCCGTGAGGAGGAAGAAGCCTCTAACCGGTCACGTTCAAAACCTTTTTGTTTCTCAAACATCATTTGCAGATTCCTTCCTTGTTCCTCAATTCTTAATTGCAAGTTTCTCTGGATCTGTAAGAAAACATATCGATATGAGACCATAGCGCAAATGGAAGAGGAAGAAATAGACAGATCATTCATGTTTCTGTTACATATTTCTTCCATCAACTCAATTTAACTAGGGTCTAACAGACATGAAGAGAAAAAGCCAAAAGAAACAACAATAACATTCCAGCTAAAATAGACGAGAGATACAGGTAAACTGCTACTTCCTCAAGCTCATTCACAAATTCTTTGGTTCATAACAAGCAAATAACTGATCTCATTGTTACCAGACAACATACTCTGTAGCACATTAGAAATTAGATGGTATCAAGTTCCAAAAATTTATGCAACTGGTAAGAAACTTTTTTGATCTGACAAGAAGAACCCTTCAGAGCATAAAATTACACATTTCCATTTTAAATTAAAAAAAAAAATCGGTACCATCAAGGTAGCTGGGAGCAGCAAATATAACCTCAACTTAGCATATTAAAACCACTTATTACAACAAAATGACAACGCTTACCCACATTTTTACTGTTTACAGACAACAAACAGTGATTGGATTGATGATAGAATAGAATGTACGGGTACTTTTTGGCCAAGTTAAAAGCCAGCTGTTGTTGAACTCAGAAAAATGACAGGAGTTTCACAATGATCAAGGCCTTTCAAATGCATCTTGCTCATCAAACCCAGTTTCAATTGAAGAAGTGAATAAGATGTTGAACATACGGGATAGAAAGCATAGTTCATAAGAAAACATTAAATTTAAGTAATCTAGCAGCATACCTCAAGTTGTTCATGCAGCTGCTTCTGAACTTCCATTTGCAACCGTAATGCTTCTGTAATCCCAATAGTCCTGTAATTGGTGCTAAAATCAGCTAGTTTTCAGTTCTATATCAGAAGATTCTCTTATCATCAGTAAAAGAACACAAAATTAATCAAATCCTGAACCCAAAAAACCCTAAATCATCAAAATTGTCATAGCAATAATAATTTATATACTTCAAACTGATCATATCATATTCCTCATTTACCAAAAAGAAACAAATTCCAGTTTAAAGAAACCAACATACGCTTTCAGGTCTAGTGATTTCATTTCTTCAATTGGACTCGATTTTTTCTCTGAAATTCCTGAAGAAAAAGGAGAATAAGAATGTTGAACAAATTGCACAACTAATTATGAGAAAAGAATTCTTCTCTTACTTTGTAACTTAAATAAAAAGCGTAGTAAGAGGCATGCTGTTGTAAACACAATGAATATTGATTTTTCATGATATTATTATGGACCAGAAAGAAAGCATGTAAAGGTAGTAGCTAAAACTGCAAAGACAAGCTTGTGTAACATAACTCTATAACCCAAAGACAAAGGAGAGTTATGTTACCTTCAGATGACTCTGGTTTATATCTGGCCGTTCTGTATTTCTGAAAATAAAAGTTTTCCAGATAATTAGGACTTGCATAGTCAACCACGTATAATTCAGATGGAAGAAGCTTTGTACCTGCAGGTGGCTTTTAACATGATAGATTGTCAAGCCCTCAACATTCATGAGCTTCAAGACACCCTTTGGGGTAGCACCTATAAATTTTAAAAATCTAGTCAACAAGCTAAATTCAGTAGATCTTCATCCTACAATATAACAATCAGAGATACAACCAGGATGATTACTCACGTTCATTGCCACCAAGCTGATTAACAGCTTCAACAAATGCCTCATGAAGTTCTGGTGTCCAGCGCATTCGAGGCTTTGTTGCTGAGGCAGATGAAATTCCATTAGCAACAGTAGCTAGTTCTTTGTTAAGAACAGGGTGATGCTGATGGAGTTTAGGTGGTTGTGATGAGACATCAGATGAAGATTCCAGCAACTGAAAAATGCAAATCTTCAATTTCGGGGAAATGAAAGTAAAATAAAAGATATTTTGGCAGTTCATAGAACTACTTAAATTTTGTACATAAACAGATCTCAAAGACACCAAACCTTTTGACCAGATGCCATGGTGTTAACGTCATTAAGAAATTCATTCAAATTAGGTCCAGCATCATTGTCAACCGAGATCAATTGATCTGCCCACTCTAGCCAATCTGATCTCTTGGCATGGTCCTCATATGTCATTACGCCAGCATTACTCTCAGCCTCACCATTTTGGTGATGGACATCTTGAGGAAAATCAAAAAAATCCTGAAGTGGATCCATTGACCATGAAATGTTCTTATTCTTTTCAGAGTTGTTAATGAATGCTTCAGACTGCATGTCTGAATGTGAAGAATAGGTTAAAGGTAGGGTTGCTTCATGCTTTGATGAGGGGGAAGCCAATTGAAAACTGGTTGACTGATTTCCATGTGGTGAAAGTGAAAAAGCATGCATTCCACTGGAGAACTTTGGCGATGATGGAAATAAATGCCCCACAATGGCATCATTAGAACCGATCGGTGATGCCTCTTGGGATACGTGGTTTCTCACTAGTTCCCTTTCTAAAGGTCCATGAAATGAGTCAGGCAATTTGGGGTACATCTCTTTGCATGGAGTAGAAAGTAACTGGAAAAGACCAGGTCATAGCAAAACAAACCCTCAAGTAATTCAGCTGCTTTCCACCCTATCTCTGAGAACATAAAGACAGGCACAAGTTCTTATTATTACATCTCAATGGTGAAAACTAGTTCCAGCAAAAAAACTTGGACAGAGTCACTTTTCCTTAAGATTTCAAAATTAACGAAAATGCACAAACTCCTCCTTTTATTCTAATTCAGAAAAAGAAAACCATTAGCAGACAACATCACACTGTAGCACCTTCAGTGCTTGCAATTAATCCAGAATGGAACATGATTCTACTTGGTCAAGTTTCAATTAAAAAAAAATTGTCAGAACTTGCAACACTTAGAAAGCTTATAAGGCCACTATTCTGATGTCGTTGAAGATCCTTCCGTTATTCGCTTTGAAAACAACACTTTAAGGAAAGATATGCATTTAGTAATTAGTACGTTCAATGGCAACATTGAGTACCAAAACATAGGTTAAACTAATATAACAGGCATCGGATTTTCAAACTCTGAGCACATATGTAGCTTTGAAAATATATCTAACCGTCCAATAATTCAACCATTATTATCAATCAGAATCCTCAGGATTGAAAAAAGCATATCCTTCATACCATCCATACATTCACTGTTTTTAAATAACAATACCACACTGTGCCAAAATAAGCCCATCATAGTGCTAACTACAAACATCAGCAGTACACAGTTGACTTAAACAAGAAGTCAAGCCATGCAAACTCAAAGCAGACAATCTTAAGCTGATGAAAATTAGAACTTTAACCGATTAAATCATCTATTTCCCGAAGAAAGATTCATAAGACCAATGATGAAAAACAATTGACTTCCAAAAGCTGGACAAACATACAACCAACCGAATCAGCAGCCCCAAGATATGAACTGATTAGCCGCTAAAACCAACCAAAAGAACACAGAGATTCAAGAAACAATAACAAAGGCGAGCGAGTTGGGTATAATATGTTATAAGGTAAATGAATCCATATCGCATAAAGCAAAAGGTTTTAGACAGAAAAGAAGAAAAAATAACGAGAAGCGTACCTAGTGAAAATGGAAGATGAATACGTGAAAGCTCAGGAGTGGATAAGAAGCCGAGCTTTCGGAGGCAAAAGAAGAAAATTGACACAAGGCACGGCTTTTTGTCGTCTTGATTTCAATAACCTCACCAACACACACCCTGCCTCCGCGAATAATACGTACTTAACTTCATAATTGCAAAGATTGCCAATTTTGCTTTAGAAGATTTAAGTCATTACATTATGGCCGTTGGATTAGTTTTCAGTTTGCACGATGGGCGTTAATCCAAGTACGATAGGGACAAAGCATGGGCATTGATGTGGGTGACTACCCTTTCTCCCAATCCCTGTGGTGGTTTCTTTTGGTACTTTTCCAGTTGACGTGATTTGGTCAAAGAGTAGTTTGCTTAATTAGACGGTAACTTGAATCTTTTGAGTTTATTGTCCGTTCCGTTGGGGATTACATTCGAAGGTAAAACATTCTTTTCCCCTTCTATGCCAGACAAAATCAAACTCCCAACGACATGATTAGTTATATAATCATTTTCTTATTTGGTTTAAATCTGAAATCAGGTTGGAATTATGATAACTAATCTATTTCCATAACTAATTGAATAAGACAGATGCTTCACGCAAGAATCCTAAAATCGTGTAATACTTCACATTTCTTTTACTTGACACAAGTTCTTATATAGTCCAGTATTTGAGCCCATGTGTTTGTGAATTGAGGTCACGCCGATGAAACACAAGGATGCGAACAACTTGAAATGATCGTTAATTTTAGAGTTTTTGTTCTACTTCTATTTTTTATTACAATTTTTAGTTTTTATTTTCTGTTGTAAAAAACAAAAACATATTATTGATATTTTAAATAAATTTTGAAGTAAAATATAATTGGTTTAAATTTATAGTAAAATTTTAAAAAATCTATTTATTTTTATTCTCTTGTTTTTGTTTTATTATATAGAATTAAATATTAATATTAAATAATAATTTAATTTATTTCTTTACGTTCCAAATTTTATTTTTAAATTAATTAATTCTCATAATTATCAAAAATAAAACATATGAATATTTACTATAATTAAAGAAATAAATTAAATTAATTTAATTTTATATAATAAGAGCTCATTACGAAATAGGAAAAAAAAATTACAAGTTAACTCATCAATGTAGCAATGACACTAAAATTTGTCATACCTATAATACTATTATTCTTGAGTAGTCTTCAAATTCATTTATCCCTCCTAACTTAATACTTTAAAATTGATATTCAGTTTTTACTCAAAGGGTCATCATCAAATAAGGTTATATCTAGTGACATACTCACTGCAAACATATAAATTAAATGTATATGAGTAAACTGGCAAGTGCACTGACTAGAAAATTGTTGATTTATGCTCCACCACTAATCTATTGGTTGTAGTTTAAGCACAAAATAATTTAAAGATATTTTTTATTTTGTATATATTTAGATGTATATGATACTGTTTATAGGATAAATATCTATTACAAATAAAATTATAATGAGATTATAATTATGAGATTCATATTGCATTCATGTATTATCTCAAAATGATTTCAAGTCATTGTTTTATTAAGACTGGACATCAATAAAACATAAAAAAATAACACACATATGTTTTCCTTATGAAAGAAGCAGTCGATCTCATAGATTAAATTATTAAAATATTTAAACAAACCTGTAGGTGCCTATAAGAGAACAAGTTTAGTCCCTATGTGAGAAATTCATTTGAAATATTATTTGTATGTTTATGAAAATTCTCATTATGATGATTGTATAAGTGATTTTTTGACTTCGGATCTCCAAAATTATCTTACATAGGGATTGCTATATTTTGATACTACTTACAATATGTTTTAGCTAAGGATAGCTTAGTCGGTAGTCATTAGATGTAACATAAATTACATAGAGTTAGTTGAGTGATCAATATATAATTCATCATTCAAAAGTAATCAGGAAGAATGTTTTGTTGTACTCAATTGGTATTAATTTTGGAAATTATTGGCCAAGATAGGATGATAATTTGTAAATAGTTTATAAATATTATTAATTAAATCAATTACTAATGGTGGAGAAATTGACATGATTGGACTCAAATAGAGTAGATATTAATTACATAATCTATGTCCAATCAGAACATTTTATGATGAAATGATTGAATTATATGAAAAATCATATATGGAAAGATTAGTCAAATCCACTTTGATATTCTTAAATATTTTGGTAGGTATGATATGTTGCTAAACATCAATCTTGATTTATGGATATAAATTGCTTAATTAGATAATTATAGATAAATTAAGTGAATTTAATTGATCTAATCCTAAATATGATTTAGAGTTATAATTTTTATCTATCGCCAACATATTTAGAAACCTAATGGACTACATACAAAGAACAAGTTGAAGAAAGAAAAGATAGTTTAATCAAGTTAAACTTGATTATAAAGTTTGAGAAAATTTATTATTAATATAAAATATTTAATAAATAAGGATCAATATGAAATATTAGGTCTTATTTTGACATAATTAATATTTAATTATAATTTACTTTCAATTAAATTACTATAATGTCCAAAACATATTATAAATAGGTTTAATATCTAAAGGAACTAGCACTTCTTGTCTAACCTTCTCTACTATAGTTACATAGTTTTCTTAACTTATTCTCTAAATATCATTAAAAGGCTAGACACTTATACAATTATGGTAATTAAGACAAGTCAATTTCAAAAACAATTCCAGGAATTAATGTTTGTGTCTTTATTGGATATCCCTGTAGAATCAGAGGTTATCAATTGCATAATCTTGAATCTCTGATTTTGTTTCTCGTGATGTTGTTTTTCATGAGACTATCTTTCATTATTCCACTTCTGCTCCATATAAATTAATTTGTAGTTTCTAGTTCTTCTTATTTTGATCCATCTCGTGCTCTTTTTAACTTCTCTTATCTTAATCCACCTTATGTTTTTTCCTTCGGATTCTAATGTTTTACATCACATATATCATGATGACGTGTATATATTATGCTTACTCCTGATCGTGTTTCCCCTCCTTTATCTACTTATCCATCACCAACAATACCTATAACTTCCTCTTCATTTCCATTTGCTCCACAAGTCCTTGGACAATGTACTAGAGCTAAACCCTTATCTATCTTATTGATTACCAATATACTTTTCCTCCTCTTGTTTCCTCTATTTCCAAAA
>JANITW010000007.1:33600619-33615852 GCA_027564335.1 Erythroxylum williamsii
AGTTGGACTGGACCTTAGCAATTATTTATTAATTGATTAATTAACTAATTAATTAATTAATTAATTAATTAATTAATGTTGTGCACGTTGGAATTGGGAAAGAAGGAGATTAGCTTTGACTTTTCAAAGCTTTACTTACTTTATTCATTAATAAATGAATGGTTATAAGCCATACACTTGGCTTTCTCTTAAGGAACTCTTTTAAAGGTTAAAAGACATATAAAAGGGGCCAAGAATGGTGATAGTCGACGGTGGTTGCAAAAAGGGAAAGGAAGAAGTGGAAGCTTAAGTGTTAAGGTTCCTTTGAATGGTGATTTTCATGTCTTCCTCTTTAAGCCACCATGATTTCTCTTCTTCTCCAAGCTTTGTCCAACGGTTTTCTTCAGCTCTTCAGGACAGAGGTAGGCTCTAGCAGGCTTTAATCTGTTCTAGCTATTCCCGGGTCAAAGAGGTTTGATCCGGTTAGATTTTCTGATCTCTGCGTGGATCACCTTTAGAGATAGTCTCTTTCGGCTATTTAGGTTGATGTCTTCATACCGACACCTGGATCTTGGGTTTCGGGAAAGTCCCGGGAACAAAAAATTTTGTTTTCCGCTGCCGATACATGTGATGTACCTCCCGGGATTTTCCTACAGAAGTATACAAGGAAGAAAGGGGAGTAATGGAGTACTTATCGAGAATAATTCAGTTTCAAAGTAGGTGAAGATATTAAGACTTCAATGCTTTGATATTCCATTGTGTTGCTGAGGAGGAAAAACTCAAGTTGTTACTCCTACAGTCCTCAAAGCAGCTTAAGGGAAAACAAAGATGAAGCCCATTAAGTTCAAAGGTAGAATCATCAAATCTTCTCCACATGCTGATGTTGGTCAAACCAGTTCTGGTAAAGGTACCTAGGACATCAAAAAACCAATAGTATGAGGTTTAAAGGAAAGACTGTGACCATCAAGTCATTCGTTGGCATGTCAATTATGAATCTAATTTGTAATAGTTGCATCAAGTAAAGGTGACTTTTTAGGGGAACATTTGATAAAGATGCTTCCACAATGCAGTAGTTCATATCCAGGATAAAGCCAAATGAAGGGAAGGAGGAATTGATGGTTCACAGCAATAAAGAGGTGGAAGTAATATCTATAGGGGATGTATGTACTGAACTTTATAGTAAGGTTCATTAGGTTTTACATGACACATTTTATATGTGATCTTTTGATCAATTTAGGACACTGAAGGTTGATGTTTTGCGTTTAATAATTCTGTTGTACAATTGTTGTTTAATGCAAAACATAAAAGTGCAACTTTCTAGTCATATGGTTTGTATAGAATGTGTTTTACCCTGAATGACATATATACTTCTTCATATCTTGCTAAACAAGTTATGAAGGACCAGATGAATGAGAAGTCATACGTGGTGTGACATAAAAGTTTAAGCCACATTTCCAGAGCTAGGATTGAGAGATTGATCAAGGAAAACATTTCTCAATTTTAGATTAAGATGATCCGGAAATATGTGCTGACGATTACAGGGGTAAGTTGACTAATAAGGACACTAAGGTCAACTCATGCTTTTAACTTGTTAAGTTTGATACATAAAGATTTTGGTAGATCTTATACAATTACATTATGCAATTCTGAAAGTATTCTAACATTTCTTGATGATTATTCCCATCAAAGTCATGTGTTCTTGCTTAAAGACTGAAGGTTGAAAACCAGTTGGAAAAATCCATCAAGATAGTCAGACTTGACCATGGAGAAGAATATCATTGAAAATATAGTGTTTTAGGACTTTAAAAGGTCTGTTTGCTAGATATATGGACTCTGTTGGAATAGTGACTTAGTTCATTATGCCAAGTAGTTTTGAGCAAAATGGTGTGTTGCTGAAAGGCATAACTGCACCCTAAAGGATTTAAAGAAGTCAATGCAGAGCAGGACTAATCTACCTATCTAGAAGTTAAAAAAAACTCAGCCTTGCGCACATTGGTGTAAAGGGCTGCCCTACTGAGATAAGATAATCCTTATAAAGAAATGCGGCATGCTCGTTTCTTTCATTTCTATTTAGTAAAATATCCCAACCACTTTAGGGCTATAGATTTTACTGTAGAGGAGGAGGGACCAAAATAGTGGAAAATGAACTGCTAAGTTTCTGGAATATCATGTCTATGATGATGGTAGGCCCCTTGACCCTTCGAACGATAGCAGGGTAGATACTACAGTTATCACGTACCCACTACTCATACAGCTAGATCTGGTGGATCTAGAATTTTGTACCGTGTACCTGTATAGAAACAAGAACCCATAACTATGCATACAGGGATTCCTGGGGATACAAGATCTAATACAGTTAAGTAAATCCACTAGATTGAGATGACTTGCTATCCCATCTGATTAGTCTATCAGGTATACTGGACTATGTTATTAGATATATTACGGATCTAGTTACTTTGACAGAAGTTGTTTCTAAACCCAACGCGGATGTGTGGTGGGATGCGATGAATGATGAAATGCAAGCTATGAAGCATAATAAGGTCTAGGAGCTAGTTGATTTGCATCAAGAACTGCAAACTCATCAATTGTAAATAAAGTTTAAGACCTAAAGGATTTCAGGATAAAGTTTAACAATTTATGAGCTCACTCAATTGCCTAAAAGGTTCACTTAGAGAAAAAGGTTGACTTTGTGTTACCTTTTCTCCCGT
The DNA here is from genome assembly GCA_027564335.1 of Erythroxylum williamsii. Lineage (NCBI taxonomy): Eukaryota > Viridiplantae > Streptophyta > Magnoliopsida > Malpighiales > Erythroxylaceae > Erythroxylum > Erythroxylum williamsii. Next base: position 33,603,307 of record JANITW010000007.1, read on the forward strand.
ATCCTTGTAGGATACATTTTGAGTGATAAAAGTAATTATAGCTTATGATGATATAGAGCTACATCAGATGGCTGACAAAACCACCTTCCTGAGTAAAGACCTTTATGAAGTAGTCTATATGGTACAATCTGTAGGGTACCAGGATCTAGACAGTACTGACATGGTTTGCGAGTTATGCAGATCAATATATAGCTTACAATAAACCTCCTGAAAGTGATACCTTACAATTGATGAGGTTATGGCCTCTTCCGGCTTCTTGGAAAATAAAGCCAAAAAAATGCCTATACTATGAAGTTGAGGGGAGCAAAGTTGTCTTCCTATTGTTGCAAGAGGATGATAAATTGCCCACATCAAGTCACTTGACCATGTTGTATGAGGATAAACAACTTTTGGTCAAGAACCTTGACATAAAGAATCTTAATATAGCATCTTCTGTCCTAGGCATTCGGATTCACCAGGACATATCTCAACACTCATCAGATCTCTCAAAGAATGCATACATTAAGTATGTGTTACAAAGGTTTAATACGGTTGACAGTAAACCTATCGTAACACTTGTCTCTCACAGTGAGAGATAATCTTTGATACAATACCCAAAGAATAAAATAAAAAGAGAGATTATGAGGAATGTTCGATATTCTAGTATGGTGGATAGCTAATGTATTCTCGGTTGTGTACTAGATAGGACATTGCATTTATTGGTTGACTGTTTGGTCAATATTTGGTTAATTCAGTTATAGACTTTTGGAATGCAGTCTAGTGAGTGTTGAGATACTTGAAGGAATCAAGGATTATAAGTTGACATATAGTAAAGTCAATAGACTAAACCTCGTAGGGATTTCAGATTTAAAGTTAGCTATGTGTTCGGATAATCGAAAGTTCACTTAAAGTTATAGTTCAAGTTTGTAGATGGTATAATGTCGTAGAAGTGTGTCATAGAGACATGTGTAACTTCCTCAATGTAACATCCCGTTACCGATGTGATGGGCATACCGATAATCTGGATGGATTGAGTGTTGGGTGCATTCATAATTGAATTGCATATATAGTTGCCTCTGCATCAGTGATAAATGAGTTAATTGCACATGCATTTATAGTGACATGCATTCATGATTTTTCCAGCATTTAATTGTGATTATGAGTTGAATTGTGAATTTTGAGATAATTATGTTAGATATGATTTATTGAGTTATTGGGAATTGAGAAATAATTTGAATTGAATGATTGAATTAGTTGGATTGTGACTTGATTGAGAATTTGAGAGTAATAGAGTTGTATAGCTGAGTTAGAGTGAGAATTGAATTTTGGGAGTTGGAAATTGAAAATTGAGTATGAGATTGAGTGTTTTATATTTTTGAGGATTTATAGGAATTTTTAGAGTTATGAGTTCGGACCGTGAAATTGGCCTAGAGACTGATTTTAGATTTCCGGTACTGAAAGAGAGTGGTAAATGGCTTGAAAATTTAGAGTTATGAGTTTAATAATTATTGTGATAAGCCATTGAAATTTGAGATTGAAATCAAGTGAATTTGAGGACTTGTAGATTTTGAGTCTCGGTTGAAATCAACCCTTGTTTATATATAAATGGTTTTGAAGTTGGGGGAAAAACATTTCTCCTTCTATTCTCTTCTTCCCCGTCGACGATTTCAACCTCTCCCTCCCTTAGAGATTTTCGTTGGTTTCCTTCCTCTGTGGTGTCGATTTACTGGAGTGTTGGAGTTATTGATGTATAGCTTGGAGTTGGAGGCTCATCGTTGGTGTTAGAGGGCTTGAGAGATTTCGGAGGATTTAGGGTTAGCGTTCGATCCTTTGATTTTGGTAAGTTTTTGTGTTTTAATGTTGTTTTTATGGTTGTTTATGGCATTCATGGCATTTAATGTGTTAGTAAGGTAGTTGAGAGAGTTAATGGAGGTTTTTTTTAAGAGTATTAATGGTGAAAATCGATCGGAGAAGACGATCGGGCCTTTGCACGTCGCGACGAGCGTTGAGGCGTGAGGGTTTCGTCGCGACAAATAAATTAATTTATTCGTGCAGCGAGCTAGGTTAGATGTCGCGACGGCCGCGACTTGGTACGTCGCGATGAGCGGTTTCCACGTCGCGACAAACGGCTCTTTTTGCGTCGCGACGAAGGGACGTACGTCGCGGCGAGAGGTGAAATTCTGAAGTGAATTGGTTTAGTCTTTTGAGCAGAACTTTTAGTGTAGACCTCCAATTGAGGTAATTCTTGATTCGTTATGAACTAGAGAAAGAGGTCTACAATTGAGGTAAAGATTGAGAGTTCGATTTTGATTGGTGAGATAGTAATTATCGAAAGAGAGTCGACTTCAGTTTCGAATGCGACCAAAGAGTTATGTTTGACTGATTAGAGTTTTAATTGAGGAATTTGAGAATCGATGAATGAGTTTGACCTAGTGAATAGTGAATTCTGGGTTGTGAAGCGAGAGATAGCGAATTGGGATTAGAGCGCTGGAAAATCATGATTATGCATCATATAATTTCAAATTAAGACATGTGCATTAGTGAATTCAATTAATTGAGCATTTAGTGATGGAAATCCGTTTGAATTGTTATAGAGGCGCCGTTGGATCGACAGTCCACGGATATTGCTGGGACTTCCAGGCAGTAGCTCGGAAGTTACAGGTGAGTAACCTAGTTAGTTCCTCAATCTTTGTGTGATTAAATGTGCTGTGAATATGTGAAACGAATGCGCTGAGAGTGTTAATAAATGTGCTGAAATTGTGAATATATGTGTTAAATGTTCTGTGATTGTGTGAAATGTGTTGCAAATGTGAGTACTTGTGATTGTGAATCAGTGTATAGAATTATGAGTAGTGGTCTGAATGCGATAAATTGAATGGAGTGATATATATATGCTAGTGATTGGGCAAGTGTTAGTGCATGCTAGGCATGATTTAAAGCGGTAATTAAACAGTTGTGACTGAAGCCATTAGTGATCAGAGCTTTAAGCTCGATTATCAGTGAATGGGCCAAAGGCCAAAAAGGGAATAGTGCATACCCAGAGGGCTCTCCTATCCCTAAAGTAAGCGGGCAGTAGTGCATACCCTGAGGGCTCTCCTACTTGCCAAAAATGTGATTTATGTGAAATGTGCCCGAATCGGGACAATATTGACGCTCAGTCACAACAATGACATAAAATGAGAATATGCATACATTATGCATCTGACTGCGTTGTGGAATTTGAGAATGCGTGTGATATATGACAACTTGTGAAGTGATATGTCTGAATTGTGTCCAAGTGAAAATGTGTGAATTGTTATAGCGTACCAAATGTGTTAATGTGTAATTATGCGATATGTTAAATTAAATCGTCAATAAAATCGCAAACTGTCCAAGATAAATTTTTTCCGCACGAGTAAATCAATAATCGTAAAAGCAAAGCACCAAAAACACCAACGTTTAGTAACGCAGTTCGGCACACCTTGCCTAAGTCTGCGGGGCCCTCACCCAGCTTAATCACTTTCACCGAAGTACAATAGTTTTATCCAAGGCTTTACTGAGCCGACACCACTCAACCCTTAGCACTATCTCTCAATCTCACTTCCTGTGAAAGAATTCACACCCAATAGTATGACCGCTTCGTACTAACCTCAACAGAGGATTTTCTCAACAAAATTCAATAATAAAGATAATTAAATGAGCAACTCAAGTGATTAAAATAATAAAGAGCGAAAACTAAAATACACTTGAGATAGACAAGAACAACTTCCCGATAAGTTTCGCTCCACTGAAATAGATATAGAAGTTGTCGCAACGGCAATGGGCTAATCACGACAACACATCAAACGCAGCACAAAACCATTCAGCCCAAGTGATGTATTCCACAGAAATTCCAGCACAAAGATAACCAAGTGATTCTCACAATTCCTTCAGCTATATATACATGGAGACATGCTCAATCAACACCTTTGCAAGACACTCACGCATACACAAAAAATTCTAGCAACAACTTTATTTCTTATCCCTCAAAGCCATCAACCCAAAAACCAACGTGAGCTATAATTTTCAAGTGAGTCATTAATACCCACTAAACCTCCACCAAGTTGTCTCACGCACGCACATCAAAAAGATAACATAAGACTAATTCAACGTGTATTATTCAGCTCAAAGTGCTCATGTGCGCAGCCAGCAAAATCCTCTCCAACGTGACCAACACTCACTCAACAACAAAAAGGCTGCAGATGTGTTTTTTTAGGTTTTCATCCTTATCACATATATATCTTAAACTCCTTTTTTTAAATCAAATAAAAATCCACACAGCCCATTATCTAATTGGATTTCTAATAAAACAAATCCACGTAGATACCATATCCCATTAACTATTTGGACTTCTAATAAAACACAAAATCCACCTCTTATATGTCCAATTTAAAAAATGCCAAAACTAAATAAAGAATATATAAAATATATTCTAACAGTTAACATAACGCTGCCGTTTTGTAAAAAGACAGAGTAGGACAGTGTTATTTACGACAGAGGATCTGAACTCGAGGTTCTGTCCCTTACAATATATTGTCAGTAATCTTAATTGCCTACACCCGTGAGCACTAAATATGCCCTAATCTTGCTCCCAAAACGCTGCGTCAAGCCTGCCATCTCAAACTGTGTCGTTCTCATGTTCAAGAGTCATCGTCGTCCCCATCGATCGTAACACTGTAAGAGAAAGCGCTAATTTCATTCGCACCTCGGGTCGTTCATATCTGTGAGCTTTGTGAGAAAAGGTTTAAGCGAGATGCGAATCTTCAAAGGTACATGAGGGCTCACAAGAGCCAGCACAATATGGCGGAGGCTGCCAAGCAGGAGGTAGTGGCAATGGAGAAGTATGAAATCAGTGATGTGCGTAACGAACTATTTTAACGAAAAGAGCTTTCCGATAGTAGCAGAACTAAAGTGGGGACATTTGAAGCGTTGTAGAAAGTCGATTTTTAATTATAGTTAAAAATATATAATTAACTATGTTTTAGATTTCACAACGTCATTTAAGTAACAATTATCTTATTATAAAAATAAAAAATAAAAAATTAACCTGGTAAATTTTCCATCAATTAATTCTGCTTTGCCTAAAATTTCCTCTCGTTGGCTATTGCGGATTTTTACATATATATATTCTTGTTCATTTTGAACTTGTACAACAGAATTAACCACCATTAGTTCATTCTTAAACTACGCCACAAATTGCATAGACAATCCACTAAAAGTACTACTTACGATCTGCACAATTCATGGACTCCTCATAATTGTGGAAATTTGACTGAACCTTTCATTTATCAAAGTAAGATATGAATATAAATAAATAAATGGCATCCATTATTAAACTCTATCCACATCGGCAAGACATAACATTATAAGGCATAAATTTCATCCACATGTACAGAGAGGTAAGACCATTAATCATATACTAGTATATACAAATATGGACCTTTAATTATTCATCATGTGCGTTCGTATCCATCCAAACAACCCAAAAACTGCTTGTACAAGCTGTAACCCACTATTGCGGCATTGCCCACATTCATCACCAACGCCTGATATAAAGGCATCACTAATCTCCATGTTTCCACTTCATACTAAATACTTTCCCATTTGAAGCAAAAGAGTTTCCCACATATACCCACTCTTGATCCCAGAAACTTTTCACCACTTGAAAACTGCTGGGGAATCAAGATCTCTTGAGTCAGTCAGGGGCTGACCACCAAAATTGCTACAGCAGAACAAGGGCCACAATTATGCTTGAAAATGTTGGATTGCGTTAATGTTGGTATTCTCTCCCCAAAATTCTGACTATCCTCTAAGATTTGTGCAAATTAAACACTACCAAAATCATCAATGGAAGAAAGATTCTTTCTCCAAGGGTCCACAAGATGTTGCATCTCCAAAGCTTCAGACCATTTTATACGTCTGCAAACACCATTCTTGCCACTCAAGGGTAGCCACCTCCAACTGCATCAAGTAATCGAGAAGTTCCCTCAAGAAGAAAAATTCCTCATGCCATGTGTTCATAGAAGCCAAGGAATTCAACAATACAATGGCAAAGGAATTTTCTTTTCCATCTATACATGAGTGGGAAATAGCCATAAAAGAATACTACTAAAATTTCAGAATTTAAGCTTTCGCTTTCGATGACCTCTACCAACAGAAACAGTGCAAACAGCATACCTTGAATTAACAAGCTCCCGGGGTAATATTGCTCCAGAAGATCTCAAACATTCAATTAACTCTGGAAACAAATTTTTGTTCTCCTCATTCACAAGAATAATAGCTGTACCCTCTTCTCCCATTCGGGATGCCCTCCCAATCTGATGGACATACTCCTTTATGTTATTGGGCATGTCAAAAATTATTACCTGTCTCACCCCTAATAGATCAACTCCCCGACCCAAAACCCCAGTGGATACAATCACAGGAACCTCTCCCACCAAGAATGACTTTATGATCTCTCTTCTTTCTTTCATGGTCTTCTCCCCATGGATTGAAAGAGCCTTCAACCCAGTGGTCACAGTTATTGCATTAGATAGGAGATCTGCTCCAAGTTTCGAACCCACATATATAATGGCAGGTGGATTAAAGTGTTGTTTACTCATCAATATATCAAATAGCTTCTGCTTCTTCTGCTTTGACTCGACCCAAATAGCCAGCTGTTTCACAGCCTTACTAGGCTGGTTAGGCTGCCCAATTGTGACAAAGATAATGTCTTTCACCAAAGACTTTGCCATCTTCTCTATGTCAACGGAGATTGTAGCAGAATACATTAACACCTGGGGTTGTGAAAGAGCCCTAAATATTTGCATAACCTGGTCTCTAAAACCCTTTTGGAGCATGCAATCAACTTCATCTAGAACAAACATCATTATATCATCTAGATTTATATCATGCTTTCTTAGAAGATCAATTAGTCGGCCTGGAGTTCCTACAATCAGTTCCACTCCTTGGCGGATGCGGTGGAGCTGACCCGCCAAGGCGTCACCACCAACCACAAGTGCAGTCTTAAAAGGCAAACCCTTTCCAAGCAACTTTGCTTGATCCTCAACCTGTATACAGAGCTCTCTAGTTGGAGTTAGAACAATTGCTAGTGGATTTTTATCGCTATGGAAGTGTTTAAGGCGATAACTTGCACAACGGGAAACAATAGGGACAAGAAAGGAAGCAGTTTTCCCTGAGCCAGTGTCAGCGGAAGCAAGCAGGCTGTTGCCTCTCAAAGCAGCCGGGATGGCTTGCATCTGGATGGGTGTAGGCATATCATATCCTGCAGATTCTATATTCTGAAGGAGCTTCTGAGGAAGACCGCAGGAAGAGAATGACAAAATTGGAGGAGGAATCAACTTGCTGCTAACACGGATTTGAAGTTTTGATCTAAGCAATTCAGTTTGATCATCTGTCAAGGATTGAGATTCAGAAGCATTAACAGAATCTCTGACATAGAAGCACTCATCAGTAGCGGGTAAAGTTATAGGAGGCAAGTGAACAGTGGGAGCACAAGTGTGGGTACTGGGATGTCTTCCCAGTAGGGTTTGTTTGCACTCCAAGCTGCAAATGTCATCATCAGTCTGGTTGCATATGTATTCACCGTAGCGGCCACAGACAGCACAAACAGGCTCGCCAGGCAGAGCATCTCTCTGCTCCTTAGATGTCCTTTTTACCTCACTTTCTGTTTCAGAGACTATGGAAACAATTACTGGAGTTGGGAAAATAGGTAATCAACTTTTTTAAAAAAAGGAAAATTTTTCAAACGAACAGCTAATCCTTAAATAAGGAGTTTGCTAATCCAAAAAGCAGTGTGTTCAGTGAAGCAAGTGTTAAATCTACATCATCTTGAAGGAAACATAAACGAAACATACATCCAACACATAAATGTACACACAAACAGACAGACATGATACATAAAGTGAAATAAAGAACAGACGGTTAAGCCCAAAGGAAAACAGAATCATCGCAGGTAAGCATCACACGGGAATGAAGGGATTTATAAGGATCCAAAATTATAGGACAAATTCATGTTTTGTTGGATACAATACCGCAGACAGAAAATTACCAAAAAGCGAAGTGGAATTATCAAGATTATTATATAAAGTAGAACCCTAAAATTCCATTCATAGACAATGGGATGAACAATTACGAATGTAAAAAGAAAGAAAAGCGAGATGTTATGGATTGAGATTTTGTTCACCTGTGGAACTGGCATTGACAACGACGGTGTCGCAAGGAGTTTCGGTTGTTGGTTCACTCGTCATCATCGATCATACGCCTGCCTTTCGTTTTCCTTTTTAATATCTTTTTTTTTATCTTCTTCCTCAACCAGGATGCGACTCAGACTACTACCATTACAAGGAAGAAGAAGAACAGCTCGACAGGTCGCGCTCCTGAGTTGATTTCTTCCTATACTATATGCTCTCGTACGAATAAATACCTAATTCTTAAAAATTATAAAATATTTTTTTAATCCTGTATAATTAAAAATATACTTTTATAAATTGTATTTCGGAGAAATAAAATAGAATATGCCAATATCAGAACAAGGAAACAGGAAAGAGACTAGAGTCATTATATTTATCTGGTGATTGAATCGATTGAACCCATCAAATCGATAATCAGTAAAATCTTTGATTCGATGATCGGTCCAAATTTTAAAACGGTAATGCCAACGAAACAGAAAGTTAAAAAAATACAAAACCCAGGAAACAAAAACAGAAGCCAGCAAACAAAACATATTTCACAGATGGTGTTCCCCTTCTCGTTACACCATCTCTGTACGTAAGTAGAAGAAGGAACCCACCACCTCAGAAAAGCAAAATCACAAACAAGTGCAAGGAAGGAGGCTAAGTACAAAAAGAATCAAAATGAAGAACAATTCAAAGAGAGTGCCAGTCACTGGCGTTGAGCAAGACAGACATGATTAATTTTTCGAATGTAAAATTTTAATTAAAATTTATATCATAATTAACAAAGAAAATAAACATTAATTATAATCATAATTAATTCTACATTGTGAAACATGATCCTTCTCAGAATTCTTACCTAACGAAGTCTCAGCTCAAATCTTTTTCAAACCGCACTTAAAGGTAGGGCATTTCTTATTTTTATAGGAACTTCTGCACCAAAAATAATGATATCTCCAATTATAGCTTCTCTAGGATGTAAAATATCTCTTCTCACTATCTCCCTAATGTATGAGACAAATGTATGCATTTCGATTAGGGTTGTATTCTACGGTTACGATTTTACCATATATGTCTTTTTCAATTTAATTGAAATATTAATTTTTAATTAAAATTACAACTAAATTTAACTAAATATTAATTAAGTTCAAATTAGATGTAATATCTTATATTAATCCATATTTATTAAATATTTCATATTCAATTTTAAAATTTTTTGAACTTTACAATTGAGTCTGTTTAAACATGTTGACAATAAAAATAAATTAGGACCTAACTAGTGGCCATCTACTTTTTAGAATATCGTTTTGTATCGATCGATATTATACCAATCGGAAAATAGAATGGTATCTAAGTTTTTTGTAAGTTTAGAAATGTGAAAGACTATTTAAGAAAAGCCTAAATTTTTTTACCCAAACCCCCTTGCACTCTCCTATGCTAATTTGATTTTTTCTCTCTCTTAGGCTCACTCATCTCCATTCTCTCTCTGTCTCACACTCTTGTCTCGTCTCCATTCTCTCTCTCTCTCGTTCTCCTCTCCTTCTCCGACGGTGCTTCTCTGTCACCCTCTCTAGCGACAAGACAACCACAAACCATTGCATATTCGCACCACACAACCATCATCTTCGGATCTTCCTCCACCATATGAACCCACCACTACCAAGCCTCATTCGGACCTCAATCAGGCTTCAACCCTTCTTCACGAGGACTAGCATTGCACCACGTCACCATTGGCTACTCTCCTCCTGTCTTTCACGTATTCGTAACTGCTAGATATGTAATAATACCATATCTAAACCCAACTTGACCTGAAAATCGATTGTGAATTTGCTTGGGTGTGTTGTTTTCACTTTTCAATTAATTTTTTTACTTAATTGCATTTGTGATTATGAATGGATTGGAAATTGGAATGAATTGTGAATGGATTTGTCATTTGTGATTTGTCATTGGTTGGATAATAGATTCAGTAGAATAAAATGAGTTTGATCCATTTCTGTGGTCCGATTAATTTTCCTTAAATTTTTTCATCATTGAAATTTTGAAATACACATCAATGGCATGCATGATTTAAAAGTTTGAAAGTTTGACTTTAGACTTAAATTAAAACCTTAAAATTGAAAATTTAGAGTAAATAATTAAATGACATAATCTTAAAATTATTAAAATGCTATTTGGATATTGGGTAAATAATTAATTGAGTATTATAATAATTCAGTTTTGGTCTTGTGGCAGAGTCGAATAGGAGGTTTTGCAATTATAATTATTGTATAGAAAATTAACAAAAAAGCATCTACATCTCTAAGTTTTCTTTAATCTTTTTCCAAAAATTAGTCCATCTTATGAAGTCTCTTGCATATTCACCTTTATTTATCCCAAAATTAGTCCATCTTATGGTCTTTGCATATTCAAAATCTTTTTTTCTTATTATTCCATTTTTATCTCATTTATAGTACCTTGGCATTATATCTTCGGATAAGTGTGAAAGTTTAAGGTTTTGCATTCCATTTCATTACATTTATTAAAAACAAAGATCTATGAAGATATGTCGATAGCAATAATCATATTCCTGAAAAACAAGAATCAAGATAAATATGCTAAATGAAGTTAAGGATGTTTAAGTAATGACTTGAATTTTCGGATTCGTTGAGCCATCATCTTAAATCTTTAAACCTTCAAGACTACAAAACATAACATTGTACTTAGATTTTAAATTTAGCATGAATTTACTACTCTCCAATAGGAAAGTCTATCTATTTCTGAATTTTCCTCTATATTCATGAATCTTAACTTCTTTAGGCTTAATATAAAGAGTTAAAGACATTATTTATGTTGCATTGCCTCATGAAGGACTTAGCACTGCTAATTTTGTTAATGAAACTACTAAATGATTAATTTCTTACAAAACTAATTTCTTCGTTAATTATTACAAATAAATGGAAAAAAGTTCAAATACTCCTGATCAAACTGTTTCAAGGAAATATAATGATCCAGCTTAGGCTCATGCTGTATTAGTCCCAAGTATGAAGAATCGTACAATTTGCTTATTTTGTAACAAGCATTTAAAAGGTAGAGGAATCATTTGATTGAAAAAGCATTTAGCTGCTATTAATGGATATGTAGAACCCTATAAAAAAGTAAGTCATGATGTGAAGTGACAAATGAAAACATTGCTTGAAGAATATCAACATGAGAAAGATAGAAGGAAAAGGTTGAATTTTGAAATTAGTAGTGGAAGTTCGTTTATTGGTTTCCATGGTGATTGTGAAAATGCTGAAGGTGGTAGTGGTACTGGTACTGGTACTGGTATTGGTAGTATTCCATCCTAGGCCCATGAATAAGTGAATGTTACACATAAACTTGATGTGAGGAAAAGAAGAAGACAACTGCTTAATTTTTTTTGAACCAAGAACAACTCTTAGTGCCTAACTTTAATTCGTAGTGCAATGCAATCAAGAGATGCAGCTCACAATGTTGATATGACAGTAGCTAGATGGTGGATGCAATAGTTACTTATAGTCTGGGATACAAAGCTCCTTCGATTAATAAATAAGAGGTAAACTTTTAAATTGTTTAGTCTAAAATTAGAAGTTATTTGGCATAAAGAAGAGTGAATTGGGCTACTTTTGGGTGTTCAATCATATGTGATGGTTGGACAAATAAGAGACAAGAACCTATTATTAATTTTTTAGTTTATTCTATGAATGGATCAATTTTTTTGAAGTCTATCAATGCATATGGCCTAATTAGAAATACTGATACTTTGTTTGAGATATTTAATGAAGTTGTGAATAAAGTAGGGTCATAAAATATTATTCAGTTCATTATTGACAATGATGTCATTTATAAAGCGGCAGGAAGAAGGTTACAAAATAAGTATAATTCTTTTTTTGGACTCCTTGTGCTACACATTGCATTGACCTAATGTTGGAGAATATAGGAGATCCTAAGTATTTTCTTATTATTTATGAGATTATGCAGAAAGTTAAAAAGATGACCAAGTTCATCTACAATCATGTGTGGGTGTTGAATTTAATGAGAAAGGAATTTAACAATGGTAGGAATTTTGTCATCCTGTTGTGATGAGATTTGTAACAAATTTTTTATTACTTCAATCTTTTGTTATGATGAAGAAAGAGTTAAGACTTGTGATAAGTGGGTTGCATCTTAGCATGTTAGATCCAATATTGGAGTGGAGGTTTCCAGAATTATACTAGAAGATAGAGAAGTTTAGTCTCAATGCCAATTTGTTATTTGTATTTGTGAGCCTTTGGTGAGGGTACTTCGCTTAGCTGATAGTGAATAGGGGTGAGCATTGATCGGGCCGGCCCGATTACCCGGCCCGGCCCGAAAAAATTCGGGTAAGGAAATATGGAAA
>JANITW010000007.1:33920518-33935006 GCA_027564335.1 Erythroxylum williamsii
TGTGTTCGGACGTCGGATCCGTTGTTGCTTTATGTTTTTGTTTCGGAATTTGAATTCCGTGTCCGATACTTGGTTTTTGCGTGCCGATTAATTTGCTTCCGTTTCATTCCGCTTCAAATTCGTTAAGAACTCCGTTCTTTCTGATTTTTCGTTCCGTTTTTCGGTTGGGATCCGGTTCCCAGATCGGGTCCCAACATAATGTAAATCATACAAACGGATATTTGTAGTCCAGATATAGACTCGTATGGCTAGAAATACTTTATCTCATTTATAGATGATTGTTCACGATATATGTATCTATACTTGCTTCATAATAAGAAAGAAGCACTAGATGCTTTTAAAATGTTAGAAGTAGAGAAACAATGTAGTAAGCAAATTAAGATCGTGAGATCTGATAAAGGTAGGGAATATTATGGTAGATATATTGAAGGTGGATAAGCACCTGGTCTATTTGCAAGGTATCTCCAAAAAAATGAGATAATGGCCTAATACACTATGCTTGGATCTTCGGACCAGAATAGTGTGGCAGAAAGAAGACACCGAGCATTATTGGACATGGTATGGAGCATGTTGAGTAGCTCCAATATTGGGGCCAGGTCAGGTATTGAATCTCAAAGTGTCCCTTTAGGGCGATCGGGAGAGATCGTGTGATGAAACCACTCCACTGCTAAAAAATTCCAGCATCAACATTGGCGGGTTCACCGCAGTGAACTTTTTACACTTTGCCTCGACGAAGTCCCAAGCTCTAGCGCTTGTACCCTTCGGAAAAGGTTCGCTGCGGCATACTCTGGGCCTTGCTACGATGAAACCTTCGGACAAAACCCAAACCACCAACATTCAACAATACAAACATACATACCTTTCTTTTAACACCATACAATATCTTATTCCATTACTAATAACAATTCCCAATCTCAACTAAGAAGATAAACATGAACATACATAAAGGATCTTTTTCAATTCTTGATTTCATTACAAAGCAACACCATTGGCTTAATGAAAAAAAATACAAAATACAAATGATACAATTGAATAATTATGTTAATATGCTTATAAAACTATCCAAAAATAGTCTCGAACTAACTTAATTACTATGTGTAACTATCTTGGAGTTTGTCTAATTGCCTTGCAAGGATTACTAACCTTCTTATTCTGCACTTGAAGAGTGAAAGTGATGGGGTGAGCTGCGAAGCTCAGTGGCTTATTTATATATAGTCGTCAGTAATTAGTCACAAATTCAAGCATATGTATATATGTATATACTCCATCTCATTTATATCTAGCAATTCCATCAATTCCACAATTCTAATTCAAATATTCATAGTTCAGCATATTATCAAAACATAAAACATATCAAGTGTACTTAATCATCCAAAACATGACACTCAAAATTTTGCATCATAACTTAAGAAATCAAAATGCAAATGCACAAACAAATAGCTCGAGAGTTTCGTGGAAAAAACGGATAAACCAAAGTTTATACCATAAACAAAATGAGTCTGAATTCTCAGGATTTCATGGCCTCAATCGGGCAGCTGAGAGAAGGCTATGGTCAACGTACACGTGACTAACGAAACGTTCCTCTCTCGCCCAAACAAAAGCATATAATCCTGCTCAAATCATTTTATCATATGCTCATGCTTTCATGCTTTTTCTTCTTTTCATTTATACAAAATGTTATACCCTTTTTCAATGTATAACATAATCACAATTCATCATACATTTTCAGCATTCACAACAATTCAATTTCATGCAATGTAAGCATACACACATAGGCAAGAATTTGCCCAATCACACAATAACTATAAATATATTACCCACCTATTTACTTGCAAAATCCAAGTCAAGCTTGCCTTTCCTCTTGATTTTGGATTGTCATTCCTTGGTCTCCTTCAAACAACCAAGTTCTGATTCAACACAACATTCCCATAAAAATTCATAAAGCTTCAAAAATCACAAAAAAGAAATAAATGCTAATTTGGGCTTAGGCTTAACCTACCCATAATCTATTTAGGTTGGAAAAACCAAAACCTATTTTAGAACCCATGACCTCCATCTAGGGTTTCTCTTCTTTCTTTCTACACAAACTCATCTCACTCTTAAATCCCTTTGTTTTTCTACTAAGCAAGAAGAAAAATGATACTTACCTTAGGTTTAGCCCAAATCTTCTTCTTTCTCCTTTCCCCTTTTTCCCTAGCTTCCATGCACTCTTCTTTCTTTTCTCCTCTCTTCTCATGACTTTCTCTTCTCTTTTCTAACTTTTCACGTTTTTCTCTTCTTCCTTCTTTTAATTCAAGACAATATTTTACTTGTTTTTCCCCCTTTACCCCTCATTTACCCTGTCTTTCCCATTTTTCCCCTTTTATATCTATTTAAACTAACATCTTGACTCCTTAATATGATCTGGTAAATGAAGAAGTTTGTTAACACTTTCGTCTAAAAAAATGTCTCCCATTTTCTTAAGTTTCCAATGACACCAAAATCATCGAATTTGGTTTAGTAATCCAAAAATTATATTCCAAACATTTTCAAACTGCTTTTATACTGAAATAATATTATGTGCTCAAATTCCTTCCAAATACTGATATCCTTAAAGACTGAGTTTAAACTTAATTTCTACATAAACTTTTTAGCCATATGTCTCTAATTTACTCCAAATTAAAAATCATCTCATTCGGATCAGTAAAAAAAAGTTATGCTTAAAATACCAAAATATGTTCAGCGTAGAGAAAAGTTCACCGCAACGAACTTTTGTAGAGAGGAATTCTCGCACAAATTTCACAAGTTCGCCGTGGTAAAACCTAGAGTTGGTCATGGCAAACTTTACCCGAGAGGAATCCTAGCCAAATCCTTCATGTTCACAGCGGTGAATTTTCACAGAAACAAAACCAGGTTTTCAACTTCAGGTCAGATTTTGAGACTCTTATAGATAGAATTTGGACTTGATGTCTTCATGAAAAATGTAGAAATATGCCTCTAATTTAATTCAAATTAACAATCATCTCATTTGAATAACTAGAGAAAAAGTTATGGCTAAAATACTGAAGCATACTCACTACTCAGTGAACATTTTCCAGTTAATTATCTTCAAACTTTCTAGATTTTACTCCTAACATAACTTGTACGAAGATCACCTTTTCTACTTCATTTACTCCTTATTCTCAACTCCATTTCAATCAATATCATCCATAATGAAATTATAGCCTATGATTGATCATGAACACTAATAACAGAACATACATATATATACAAATTCATAATCAACTTACTACACATATTCCACTTCATTTTTGCTTTCATTTTTCTTCTAACTATCACCTAATTCTTCCCATTTCATAATCTCTTATCTATTAAAACACCAAAGCAAAATATGATTCTATCAACATTTCTCATTCACTACCTTAATATTGTCTATCATTTCTAATTCACGAATTCTCATTTTCTTTACTCATGCCTAATCACCAAAAAATTTCTCATTTATTAGTTCTAACTTTTCAGAAAAGTTTGGGGCCTAAAAATTCCTTAAAGAATTTTGTTATCGAAATTCTTACCTAAGTGATCAAACAATTAGAGTTAATGTTATCTTAGGTTTTCCTCAATCTCCCAATAAACTTCTTCACTCAAATAATTTCTTCCAGATGATCATATTCGATAGACTCACTCGGACTTTCAATCACTTATTTAATCATTCACTTTCTTAACTAATTCCTTAATATATTAATATATCTCAAATTACTCACAATTTTTCACTTCATGTGTCGATAACACCAATATCATATCATATCAATATTTCTTAACATACTCACCTATATCTCATTACGAATCTAAGACATCTTCGTTGGTAATACTAACTCATAAGTCAATGGTTCGGTTCTTAATAACTTTATATGGACCAGTACAATTCAAGTTTAGTTGATTCTTTATCCTAACCTGAGCACATCTTGTACTCAATGCAAGTACAATTTAGGAAGGTGATACTCTAAAAAACATTTCATCCTTTGATTCATAGTTCACATCTCTATAGTGTCAGTACACTTAACTCTTATGTTTATCTCACTGTATTTCATACCTTTGGTGTTTATCCACTAAACTCCTTTATCTTTCTAGAATCACTTAATTTCTATTACTGATCAATTTCACTTATCAACTACCTCTCCAATCAATTATGGCCTTCAACACTTTTTAGGCCTTAATCATCACAACACAA
The DNA here is from genome assembly GCA_027564335.1 of Erythroxylum williamsii. NCBI lineage: Eukaryota > Viridiplantae > Streptophyta > Magnoliopsida > Malpighiales > Erythroxylaceae > Erythroxylum > Erythroxylum williamsii. The sequence goes on from JANITW010000007.1 coordinate 33,924,726, forward strand.
AAGCGAACGACTCTTTCTGTCATCTAACTCCTCATACAATATTCTAATGAAATCACTATAATAATGATTGCTATGCTTAAAGTCAATTAGAACTATACTCTGATCTCATGTCCCTATGAACTTCAAAATATAAGCCTTCAACATAACTCCAACAGTCAAGACTGTTGGCAACTGACAAGTGTGGTCATTTGCTTCTACCTCCTTAACTATCAAACATTATCTTAGCGTATTCCTACTAGGAAGAATATCATAGATTGTTATTTATGTTCCTCTAACAATCTCTTTGCTCAATCATCTTCAAGCGTGGTCATTTGCTTCTACCTCCTTAACTATTAAACACTATCTTAGCGTATTCCTACTAGGAAGAACATCATATATTGTTATTTATGTTCCTCTAATAATCTCTTTGCTCAATCATCTTTATTGATTACCCATACTTCTCATTTCAATCATAAAGTATCATTCGTCCCATTCAAACTCAAAATTCGTATTCATTTTTGATTTCTTAGTAAGATTCACAATTTCTGAATCCTCAATTTGGGCTTTGTCATATGAAACTGATCTTAACTTTCAGTGCAGCTAATAATGCTTCATTTTGCCCAAAATTCAATTTAACATTCTACACTCTTTATTGCACTAGATTTGATAACTTCAATATCCATTTTTTTTATACACTGCTATTGAATTTTCCATTTAATACATCAGAATACAACACTAGCTTTATCGAGATAGTACTCATTTGTACAATCATCATCCTTCAAACTCAATAATTACCCTAATCTTTACTGATATGTATATTCATATTGTTGGGTCCCCGATTCTTTTCTTACTATATAAGCATATGTTTAGTTCATTTTGGGGATAAGTCTGATAAATTGGTCTTGGTTAGAATTTAATTAGAAAGTCTATAATTTGAGGTTTTAGTGTTTAGGTATAGAATTAAGACTAATTAGAATTTTTGTATGGGGTTAATAAGTTATGAAAGGATGGGGATTTTATAAGGTCATTTTGGGTAGATAACTTATGTTTTTAAAGGTTAAGGCTTATAAGGAGGGGGTATTTAGGTAATTTTAGGATTTCTTTTTATGAGAAGGAGGTAAAGAATCAAAATTGGCGTAGTCTTTTAGAAAGAAGTTACGAAAATTTCAAGAAAAAAGGGGAGAGTGAGCCTTCGGTGAAGAAGAGAATAAGAAGAAGAAGAAGAGGTTAGGGTTTTGTCATTTCTTGCTTTAGAAAAGAGATTTTGAGAGTTCTTTAAGAAGAAAAAAAGGAAAGGGAAGGTTTAATCTTCCATTAGAGGCAAGAAGTGAATTTCATGGGTGGAGTTTTAAGGTAAGTGTATGGAAAAATCGTTTGGAAATTTTGATGGGCTTTGGTTCTTTTGGCTTAAGAAAAGCATGGTTATGGTTATATGGATCTATTTCATGCTTTTGCTTCCTTAGATTTGTCAATTTTGTCATCTCATGTTATGTTGGGATTTTTGTGTTTTAATGAAGGACAAGAGAGGCAAGAGGAGTTAAAGGGAAGACAAATTGACTAAGCTTAAAGCAAAAAGAGTTAAGGTGGGTGACTTTTTAATAATTAAGTTAATAAGGTAATTGAATTTTTTTGTCATAAATGCAATTAAATGCTTTCTAATAACTTACCGATTTTGCATTTATTACTTTTTGGGATGGTTTAAAATTGTATTATGTGCCCTTTGTATGAAAATAAATAGTGAAAATATTTGCAAAATTGTTTGCCAAGTGAAAAAGAAAGTGAGTTTTTGAAAAAAAAAATATTTTGCTTTCAGAAAAGTGTCATTTTGGCAAATATATGTGAATTATATGATATGCATGATTCTTTGGATTTGTGGTGGTCCCTTAAGAGTCAAGTGCACTTGTTTATTCATAGGCCTCGCTCGCCTGCCCGCTAGTGACTTTGGAGCTCCTCATGGACTCCCATAAGTTCAAGGCTACACACGACCGCTTCGCGGGAATGTGTAATACATTCTGTTTGGATCCACCCAAACCATCTTCTATGTGCTTATGTGATATTGCTTTGTCTATGTTGATTTTGTGAATGTTTTGATGAATTGAAAATGTTGGGAATTTCTTTATGGCAAAAATGATTATTGTAAAGTTTGCTTTGAAAATAATTGTTAAAGAGTTTTGCTTGCTTGTTCTTGGTTATTAAACTATTACCCACTGAGCCGTCAAGCTCACCCCCCTTTTCTCCTCTACAGGCGACAAGCGAAAAAATGAGTAACTGCACTGGGACCAGGCAGCACTCCTATTTATTTTAACTTTTGAAGTCATCTTTTGGAAAACAAGGCTTTAGATTGCATTTTGGAGAAAAGTTATCGTGCATGTAACTATTTCATTATTTCTTTGACTTTTAAAACTTTTGGATGTAATTAGGGCTAAAATGCCATCTAAAGCTTTGTAATAACTTACATTTTCATGTCAATGAAAGAGATTTGGTTTTTAATGTATTTTGTGTATGTTGCTTAAAATGTGGCATTGTATGGTTTGAAAATGGCTAGAAGAGTAGGTTTGTGGTTACTGAAATTTTGGAGACAATATTGTGTTGATGTGGGTTGTTATGGCTCTTTGGGCCTTCTTGATGAATATGAAGAATGTGTGTGATGTATTGCTTGCTAGGTTTGATTGAGGGAGTTGGAGAAAGTAGATATTGAAGTGGTGATGCAGGTGCTGGAAAAATTGGGTTGAAGGTTGAAGATTTTGGCTAGTGAAAAATTAGGGGAGATGCTGTCAAAATTTTCATTATGGGCAGAAACTTTGACTAAGTTTTTGACCCTCTTAGAGTTTGAATTGGATTGGAAGATCTCTTGAAGATTGTAGTTCATGTTTAGAGCTTTCCATTGGTGTATAATATGTCACTTTTGGAATTAGGATTAAGAAGTTATAAGGTTTGAAAGAATGCAGTTACTGTTTGAAATGTATTTTTATAGGCAGTAGCCTTGGAAGAGTTTTTACCTTCCTTAGAGACTAAATTGATTTTTGCATCCTTCATGATAGTTGTAGATTTTCTTTTTATCTTTCTATTTATATAAAATGTGACATTTTTGGGCCATTGAGTTGAAAGATATGATTTTTAGAAGTTCTGTCATTGTGTAAGATAATTTTTAATTTAAACAATCACTTTGAAGAGGTTTTTGTCTCACATAGAGGCCAATTTGGTTTTTAAATTCTTCATGAAAGTTGTAGAGTTTTCTTTTAGCTTTTTATTGATACTAAATTTTCGAATTTTAGAATTCAGTGTGAAAAGATATGAATTTTCAAAAATCCAAGTGCAAGATTGGCCAGGTGAACTGGCCACTCAGCACCGCTCGCCTTGCAGGCGAGCCACGAGGCAGAGAGCGAAAAGCCCTTATAAAATTTTAATATTTTATTTTTTTTATTTTCTTTTCTGATTTTCTATTTGTTCTAAATCAAACCTCATTCCACTCTTTTGTTTGTAACTTTTCCGTTTGACCTCCGATTTACTCAATTTTTGAAGCATTGGTTTTCTAAGAAAATTCTCTACCCTTTCATGCAAAATCTAGGGTGTTCGAGATTTAGTTGAAATTTATGGATTAAAGCAAAGTGAGACAATTGGATGGGAAATATTGAACATGCTTCTGTACTTTAGCGACTTCTCAATTTATAGAGATCCGAATGAGGTGATTTCTGGTTCTAAATAATCGAGAGGCATGAAATTTTCGTTTTAGCTTAGGAATCAGATTTCAATTTGAGCACTAGGAATTTAAATTTTAGGAGGGAAATTAGGGTAAATTTTTCAAGATCTTTTTGGAAGTAAGTGAAATGGGTTCGTGTTTAAGGTTTGACGTGGTGGGGAATTCCTCCCTCGTGGGATGTTCTTCCGGATGTCACATAGGACGTCGGACACGTGATCCACCGGGGCAGGGTTCCAACACAAGTCAAAGGGGAGAACCACCTCAATAAACCCAAAAATAGGGTGAACTATTTGTGTACTCAAGGAGACCACAAGTTACTCAGCAAAGCCAAGCATCTGAACTAGAAGATGATCCCATATCACATGTTTTACCTCAAAGAATTGTTACAATTGATGACCTTGACATTCTCACTGCTAGCAAAAAAAGGGTAAGATCTTGTACTGAGCATCCAGTTTCAAACCATTTGTCATATTGCCACTTATCTAACAAGTACAGGGCATTTGTCTCTCAACTCCACAATGTCAAAATTCCTACCAACATATATCATGCATTGAGAGATTCAAGATGGAAAGCTGCAGTAATGGAAGAAATGAAGGCCTTAAAAGAAAATGACATATGGGAAATAGTTAACATACTCGATGGGAAGAAACTAGTAAGGTGCAAATGCATCTTTACTATAAAAGTTAGTTCAAATGGGAGAATGAGACTAGAGAAGTGCAAGGCTCGTTTAGTTTCTCAAGGATATGCACAGACCTACAGCCTTGACTATGAAGAAACATTTGCACCTATTGCAAAATTGAATTCTTTTCGGGTTCTCTTATCTATAGCAACTAATCTAGACTGGGAACTACACCAAATGGATGTATCTAATCCATTCTTAAATGGAACTCTTGGAGAAGAAGTTTACATGAAGTTGCCACCTGGTTTTGAAGAAAAAACTGGTTTTATGTGTAAAATAAAAAAATCTCTCTATAGGTTAAAGCAATCTCCTAGAGCTTGGTTTACCCAGTTTAGCAATGCTATGAAGCAATTTGGTTATACACAAGGGCAAGCTGACCATACTTTGTTGACAAAACAATCTATAGATGGGAAGGAAACCATTTTGATTGTATATATTGATGATATGGTGATCACAAGTGATGATAATGAAGAAATATCAAATCTCAAAAACCTGCTGAAATTTGAATTCAAATTGAAAGATCTTGGGAAGCTTTAATATTTCCTTGAAATGGAAATATCTAGAAGTAAGTCAGGCATTTTTATTTTTCAAAGAAAATACACCTTAGATCTATTGAAGGAAACAGGAAAATTAGGTTGTCAACTTGCAAGCACAGCACTAGAAAAGCATTGGAAGCATAAGGTTTCTAAAGATGACCCTCCAACAAACAAAGAAAGCTATCAATGTTTGGAGGGAAGATTGATCTACTTATCACTTACTAGGTTCGACATGCCTATAGTGTTAGTGTGGTCAGTCAATTTATGCATGCTCCTACTAAGAGACACCGAGATGCAGTAGATCAAATTCTCAGGTACTTGAAAGGAACACCTTGAAAGGGTCTTCTATTCAAAAAGAGTGAAATCCTAAAAATAGAAGGATTTGCAGATGTAGATTGGCAGGGTCAGTTGAAGATGCTAAGTCCACTATAGACTATTGTACAAAGTTTTAGGGAATCTTGTTACATGGCATAGTAAGAAATAAACTGTTGTATCTAGAAGTAGTGCTGAAGTAGAATATAGGGCAATTGCATAAGGTATTTGTGAGTTAATTTGGCCAGAGAGATTGCTATCAGATTTCAGTTTCCCATTAGAGTGTCCTATGAAGTTATATAATGATAGTAAATTTGCTATTGCAATTGTTCATAACCCTATACAATATGATAGTATGAAGCATGTTCAGATTGATAGAAATTTCACGAAGACAGAGATTGAAAGTGGGAAGATCAGTTTGTCCTATGTGCCAACTGAATCACAAGAAGTTGATATTCTCACTAAAGCATTACTTAAATCTGGTTTTGAATCAAATGTATGCAAGTTGGGAATGTTTGATATACATTCACCAGCTTGAGGGGGAGTGTTGGAAAGTTGACTAGGATTAGCTAAATTAGTGGGATCCAAAATTAATTTCCAAATTTTTTAATGATTCCATTTATTTACTTCCAGATTTCTAGGCTAATTTTTCTAGATATTCTTTAATGTAATCCCTTAATTATTTCCTACTCCTATTGTATATATTTATAGAGAATTATTAATGAAAGGTTTGAAAAAGATTATTCACATAATCTTTTGTTTCATAAATCATTTACAAGTTCCTTCATTTCAGCTTTAGCTTCAAGTAATAGGCCGCTTCAACAGGATTTATGAGCATAGGGTCGAGAAGCTTATAATATAGTTAAGATGGTACATATGGAAAATTTTTCAACACGATACAAAATTAATAGAAAAAGATGGATTTCAGTGTACTACAACATTGTCTTACACCAACGTGTTTCACTGTAAATTAGAGGTCAGAATATTGATTGAGAACTTAATGACATAATAAATTAGAAACTTCTTATCTGCCCTTTATAAAAGATAAAAGATGAACACAATCTCCAAAATGATAAAAACAACAAATTGATATCGAAATAAAAAAGAACAGCGACAGGTAACAAGAAAGACGAGCCTAAATTCCAAGCATTATCTACTACCAAACCAGCAACACTTCCTAACTCCTTTTAATTGCTGAAGCTACCCAAGATGCAGCTTCTAGGTTCGATTATTTATTATGCCCAATGTTCAACTTGAATTCTAATTTATTAATGGTCAATTATTAGATATAATCAAATTCAACTCACGTACAAATGCATTTAATATTTCAGTTCATTTATTAATCTAACATGGGATATAAATTGATTGCAACGTAGCCTCAACATGCCACATTAAATGGCATGAAGATAAGAAGAAAACAACTATAAATTGATTGCAAATAGGCTTCACACTATGCTCCACTCTATGCCACTCTGTGCTCCACTCTATGCCATATTAAGGACGTAAGGACAAGAAGAAAACAACTATAAAGATGTGAGGACAAGAAGAAAGTAGATATAGTTGTGTCCACTTTAAAATGACTTGAAGACCCAGAAGAAAACAGTTACAAAGACATGAGGAACAAGAAAGCAGCTATAGTTGTCTCCACTTTAAAATGACGTGAGGACCAAGAAAACAGCTATAGCCTTCGGTTTTAATAACGTTATTCCAACTATTGTTTCCACTTCTTATTCATGGTTTTGTTTTGGTTCTTTATAAAGGATCAGTTTGCCACAAAAAGATGAAGTTATAAGTATGTTTAACAGAAGAGGTGAAGCAAAAACTGAAGAACTGAAACGCATCGTGATCAAACGAGAACTTATTCTAGTTAGAAAAAGTGTTGTTCAGAGGAAGAACACAAAACGAGAGTGGATAATCTTCTTTATCATCACAAAAAAATGCAAAAGCTTATGCTCAAAGCAGAAGCTCTATCTGGTTGCTTTTGGTAAGTATGGCTACATATATAGTACTGTTTTTTATAGTACTGTTTTTTTCTTCATATCCCTCTTCCTTTTCACGGTTCTATGTTGGTTCATAACTCTCTTCCATCATGCCTGGTTTCTTTATTTTGTTTTGTTACTACCAAACTAATGTGGCTAACCTTACTATTCATCATTCTTTATTTTGTTTTGTTACTACCAAACTAATGTGACTAACCTTACTATTCATCAACAGTATACTTAGCTCAGAGTAACATAGAGAATATAAGGAAGTAGTATTGATGGTCGCAAGAAGTATGATGGGTCTGATGTTATGGGCAAGAGGAATCGCAACAACCAATAGATATGAAAACAAACCTGAAGAAAAAAAAGTTTCAAAAATAGATGAAAACTTGTTTTCAGAAATAATGAAAACGTTATTTTTATGTTTTCGTAAAATAGTTGCCATTTTTATTTTTAAAAATGAAATATACAAACAAGTTTAACCAAACACATTTATAATAGCTGATTCTTAATTTACAAAAACCACACAAAAAACCTAAAAAAACAAAAACAAAATGGCCCTAAGATTGCCTATTTTATGTTTGGCTAGTATCAAGAATCAAAGCTAAAGATTCCACTTTAATTGTCTTAATATTAAATATTTAGGATAAAATCTTTTTAAGAAAGAATTTCGAGATTATTTTTCATTTCTTGAATTTTGTGTAAATCTTCTACTTCTAATTGATTAAATCTTATTAAGCTGGACATGAACCTTAAGACTAGATGATTTGAAAAGTCCGTAAACTGGTTTGGCTCTACCCCTAAAAGAATGCTTTTTTTTGTTACAAAGGAAAAATAAAACTAGATCAATGCATTGCTCTAGAATACAATTGTCCGTGCACATTGCTATAAAGCAACTCTTGAACGCCGAAAGGTAACTCTTGGAAGACATGGAGGCCTGGTTGAAGAAGGCCTGCATGGGTCACCAAACTGTCTGCACACTGGTTCCCCTCTCGGACAACGCTAAAAGAATGCTTTAAGGTTACTATAGCTAATTAAAGTTGTGGATATGTTTTATAAACAAAAAGGCATAAAGAAAAAAGAAGAAAACACTTAACATTTTTTGTTTTTATTTTTTCCAATTTTGTTTTTATTTTTATCAGATTTATTATTAATTAAATATATATTATTTAATATGCTAACTATTAATAAAAGGTATAAGTAGTTTAATTTAATATTATATTTAATTAATTAAAATTATAAATAATTTAATTATATTTAGTAATTTATTTAATTTTCATAATTAAATCATTAATAAATATAATTAAATTAAAAATATTTTCATATATATAAATTTTAAATAAAAATTTAAATTAATAATTAAAATATATTTAAAATAAAATAAATTTATTGATAATTTATTAACAAATATTACACAAAAAGATTACAAATAAACTTAATTAATTAAAAATAATTCAACAACCATTCCAACTCCATGGATCTGGATGACCACGACCATGCCCATGCCCACACCGTAAATGATTGTTGTAGTACTCGAAATAACCCCCATATGATGGTGATGATGAAGTCGTCCATTGAGGAGGAGGAGGAGGAGGAGGAGGAGGAGGTGGCGGAGGAGGGTAGCAACATGCTCCGTACATCACCGGCGGCGATGGATAATATGCAGGGGAAGGATACGGCCCAGACCCAGAGTTGTAGGGTGTCTGATAATTGTTCTCTGCCATCGTTAACAATGAGCTCTCAACCTCAACTCTTGGATAATCAATCTTATTGCCATTGTTATTATCAATATGATAATCTGATGATGATGATGATATCATGTCACCGCAACAACAACTATTATCACTGGGTTTCCCATTCCCATTATCAACCAATACCGCCATATACGAGAAATTCAGAATCCCATTGGCCTTCCCCTCACTGTCGCGTATCTGGTAGCTCACAAATCTCACGATTCCTCCTCTACTCTCCTCCACCATTTCCTTCACCGGAACCCTAACTTCTCCGATTGTCTTGTCACCAAACATAATCCCTTCGTGCCGTATCTCGAAATGAATGAAGATTCCATCCAACTTTCCACCGTCCTCTTCCAGGTCAAAGCGCATCTCCTGGTTCCATTCCGGATTGCCGTCTCCTTCGGTGTCCGTGCTTGTCCTTTGTCTCTGATCATTCGGCTTTGCGTTTCCGTCGCTGATGATGGAGACGGAGACGTAGATGGACAGTTTCTGGAAGAAATTGAAGGCGGTCAGTTGTTTGCATGACATCACTTTTAGTTCTATGAATCCCATTCCTAGAAACCTAACTCTAATTCGATTGCAATTGTGAAACCAAACCTAATCAAAACCCAGAGCGAGTGATGAGATCGGCGCAGGGCAGATCACAAAGAAACTACTTTTTCTTCTCTCTTTTTCTAAAGCCGATCAAAAATTTTGGGACATACCAACTGGAATATTCATAGGAGGTGCGCGCCCCTCTTTCCGATAAAATCCTGATAGCGGTGTGTTCTAACGCTTGAAAAAGCAAGCGCAACGCGTTTTAAAGTCTGCAACAACCGAAACACCTACCTTTCAGAGATTCCAAAGCGTGGTTTCTTTTTCTGTTCGTTTGTGCTTTTATCGAGTTGAGCGGAGTCTCTATGTGTATAGGTTACTGTATCATATGCTAAAAACTAAATTACCCGTTCATCATCATGGATTAAGCCCAAGTCTGGCATCTTTTAATCAAAAACAAGAGGGTCCCACTCCCAGTTCAAGGCTGCAAAGAACAATCTCAATGTTATGAATACCGTACCGGGCTCGGTATTGAATTGAGCTCTGGAACAGAACTGTACCGATATCGATCGGTATCGGGTATCGTTTCGGGATATTTTTAAAATTTATAAAATAGTCCCTAAATTTTTTTAAAATTGCAAAATAATCCATATTGATATATTATACAGATGTACTGTATACTTTACTAGTTTACTGTTTACATCAACCATACTTTCAAAAATCTTAATAATAAATAATAATGACAGTTAATTTGAAATAACAATAATTTTTAAATATTTTACATATAAATAATAACCACAATTAATATAAACAAAGACAATCA
>JANITW010000007.1:33937004-33969654 GCA_027564335.1 Erythroxylum williamsii
GTCATCCAACCTCCAAATGACCTGATTTTTGAAGCAATAGTTTCCTAACACATTCCTTTATCTCTTCATTAAAAATTTATAGATTTTGGTATTAATTTGAAAAATTTTGTTTGAATCAAAGTGAGGGGATTTGTTGGAAGAATATGAGTTGGATATGTTTACTGAACATGCTTCAGTATTTTAGTGATATCTTGATCTTTAGAGCTCTAAATGTGATTATTCTTGTCTCTAAATAAACTAGAGACATAGAGCCACAAATTATTTGAAGGAATTGAATTGTAATTCAGTCCCTAAGACTTTCAATTTTTGGAGTGAAGTTGGGTATAGTGTACTGTTTCAGTTTAATAAAAGTCCAAAATTGTTTGGGCCATAACTTTTCGATTTATGAACCAAATTGAATGATTTTGGTGTCATTATAAACTTAATACAATGGAGAACAAATGTTTCAAAAAAGTAAAATTGGAATTGTAGTTGGAAGTTTCCCAAAATCTGTTCTGAAATAGAAGAATGAGTTTGCTCACGTTTTGTGAATCCGAATGTTGGGCTCTGGAAACGGAGTCCAAGGTAAACATAGATAAGCTATATCAAGTAGAAACTATAAGGAAGGAATCACTTGGCTTAGAGGTCGTGTGAGGTTTGATACAACTAGTCTAAATATGAGGGGCTTACCATATAATAAGACTATGGTAGTTGAAGTAAGCTCTCAAAATATCTAAGAACCTCCCTCCTTATCCTCAATAGTAATGGATATCAATGGGTAGTTAATTAGGGAATTGAAGGTTAATAATGGGAGAAAGTCAAGAAGAAGGAATAAATATAAGAGATATAAACCCAAACCCCTTAATATATCCATAGTTTTATTAAATGTAAGGGGTATCAATTTCCCTAAAAAACAACAGTTTTTAAAGGACTTTATTTTGAAGAATAAGCCTCATTAAATAAAGAGAACTTTATGAAATTGTTTTTTATGTGTAATTAATGGTCTTCCTTTTGTCAAACTACCAAAATAATCATTATGGTTGTAACTATAAAGTAGTTACAACCATAGTGATTATTCTTTAGACTAGTGATCAACTCATGCATCATGATGTACATTTCATTTAAGATAACGCAATCATTATAGTTTCCTATGTTTATAGTTCTAATTTTGATTTTTAAAGGAACTTGCTTTAGGATAAACTCCAATGAATACACTTCATAAATTATGACCCTTAGATGATCATAAGGGATTTTAAAATTTCTCGTTTTATGTCAAAAGAAGATGGTTATATATATTTGGAAATTTTCACATATAACTTTATAAGGTGTGTCAAGGATCTAGGTGTAACTAACTAAGGTTTAAAGGTTGTTTCTTCACCTAGAGTAACAATCAGAGTGAAAGATGGCATATAAAAAAGAATTTAGATAAGGCACTTATAAATGAAGAATAGATCTATAGTTTCTTTGAGAGAAAATATCATTTTTTGAATCCTAAATTTTCATATCAATCCCTAATCATCATCCAAATCATCTTTATTAAGTGTAAGAGGCACTTCTCCATTAGGATTAATAAATTCTTAGCATAGGAAGAGGGCTTTAGTAAAGAAATCATAAGAGGAATTTCATATATAATACAGGGTCACAAGGGTTTTATTTGTATGAAAAACTTGGGCCTAATTAAAGAGGAACTCAGTAATTTAAATCAAAGAAAATTATGCAGCAGTACTTATAAGAATGTTTTAGTTACTAAGGATAATTTACCCAATGTTCAGTAAGAGGTGTATAATCATACAAATGATCTTCATTTGTTAAATAAGGAGAAAAAAAGCACTATATGCTTACTCCATTACCATATGAATTCATAATTCTCTTATCCAGAGTTTAAAACACCATATTTTTCATAATTTAATATTGGTAAGAAGGAATTCTAATAATATATGCTCCTTAATAAATCATAATGGCAGCTTGGTGACTTCTTGAATTGATTTAAAAGATGATGTTTTAATCTTCAAGAATTTAATAGGGAAACTTACCTCAAGTAATGCCTCTGTGTAAATTCTTAGATCCTTTATCAATAACCAATTTTTTTGGTGAATTTGAGATGTTATGATATCCTTTTAATGCTTAGGGCATTGAAATTATTGTTTTTGAGTTAAGCCTTGATAAGTCTTTAGGCTTTGATGGATTTAATATATGTTTCTTTCAAAAAATTTATTGGCTTATGTAATTTTTAAATTCTTCATAGAAGGTAGCTAATCAAGGAGATCAATAAGATTTTTTAATGTCTAGTTCCTAAAGTTTCCAACCTAAGCTCTTTAATGAGACTATATTAATTTCTTATTGAAATCTTTTTGTATGAAATCATTTCTAAATTATTAGCATCAATATTGAAAAGAGTTCTAAAACCAATAATCAATGATACTTAAGGTGCATTTATAGAAGAAAGATTGATAGGTGACAATGTGCTACTAATAAGTTATTTAAGGGATATTTAAGAAATGATTCTTCTAAACCTTTCGTTAAATGTTGATTTCCATAGGCATATGACTGAATTAGTTGGAATTTATCCTCCAGTTGATGGAAGTGTTTAGTTTTCCCTGAGAAATTTAAGAATTAGGTCAGGGTATTTATATGAAACACTTCATTTAGTATTTTAATTAATGGTGACCCAAATTAATTGTTTATGGGAGGAAGGGGGTTAAGGCAAGAAGACACCATCTCTCCACATATGTTCATATTATATATGGAAGCTTTATAAGGCTGGTTAAACACAAATCCTTGCTTCAAAATATCACAGATGGTGCAAAATTCTAGGTTTGTTTAGTCTTTCATTTGTTGATAATTTAATCCTTTTTTAAGAACTTGTGATAGAGCAGTAAGCATTTTAATAGCCTCCATTCATACTTTTAGGGTGATTTTTGGTCTGAAAAATCAATAGAAATAAAAGTCACATTATCATTTCTTCCAATGCTCACCACCTTATTGATTTGCCTTTAACCATATTTGGACTTCAAATCAAGCAATTTCCTTTCACTTACCTTATGCCATGCATTTTCACAAGGAAGCTTCAATTTAGATTGTCTCTCTAATAAATTGAGAAGGTATAAAAAAGTATGAGTAATTGGTGTAATAAAGCATTATTACTTACAGGGAGATTACAACTAATGAGATCAGTGTTAAACTTACTCCATATATACTAGTCTTGTTTTTCCCCCTCAAAGGGTAAAATAAATCAGAAAAATTGAGGGTTGTTGTCGCAAGTATATTGTCATGGAGAGTTAACAAGAAATATGTAAGCTTATGAAAGAATAGCGACTAGAGATTGACTAATCAATATTAGCAACAAAATTTTGATGGGGAAGAGACTAGAGATTGCTAAAGAATAAGAACTCACTTCAAGTTAGGTGGATACACACTATTTTTTTAAAAGGAAGAAGTTTATAGGAAATTAAGAACAAACCCTATTTCTTATGTTTTCTAAATGAATTATTAAAATTATAAGGGATCTCAAAGGGGAGATTTAAGTTCAAGGTTGGTAATGTTGAATTAGCTTCTTTATAATTCAATATCTAGAGAAAGGTTAGACCCTTATGTAACACTCAAAATATTCCATCATTCTAAAATAAATTTCTAAGTAGTGCTAAAATAAGAGTATTATTAGCTCAAAATAATGGCCAAACTATCTTGATGAGCTTGGGCATATCTTACTAGGCTACAATCCTAAACAAAAGAGGGAGGATGTTTACTTCTAACTTAGGCAATCATCTAATAATTTAATAATAGCTCCTATAGAGAGATTCTTAGAGGTAGAGTACAAAATGAAGAATGATGCAAAGTGGTATGGAGAAAAAACTCATTGCCTAAGTTATAATTCTTCTTGTGGTTGGTTGCTAGGAGCAAGGTAGCTATTTTTGATAGACTAATCTTTTTCAACCTCATCAATAAGTACTTTTTATACAATGATAACTTTAAGACATTGATGCATATGATCTTCAATTGTAAATTCTTATTAGATATTTGAAAACATTTGCCTTATTTATGCCACCTTAATAAATATGGTCTCAACTACTCAAAGTTCTTGACATGGAAGCAGTCACATAGGAACTTATATAAAAGAAATAAGGTCGTGTTTAAGATAGTCTTTGGTTTATATATATATTGTATTGGAAGGAAAGGTATGACATTTGTTTTAAAAGAGTAGAAAGTCTCACATTTATTATTCGAAGAGAACTTAATATATCGATTAAGGATAAACATTTAAAAATAATGAAGCTAGAAGTTATAATGATATAGCTATAAATGTGTGGAGACTAAATGTAGATCACATTTAAAGGAGGGCAAGGGTGACAGGCCCTTTTATTTTAGAGGAAACAATAGAACATCACATGATTGAAACATAAAAAGTGGGTGGGAGTTATTTAAAATTGGAGATAGTCATTGGCTTTTTTTTATAAGGAAAGTGAGATAGTCATTAGCTTTTCTATCATTAAGGAGATGATTTAGGTTTTAATCACTAGTGATAGCACTTTTACTTATAGGAGAAGTTAACTACTTGTTTTTCATGCTTGCTATATGTTTAGGGGAATTAGTATAGATTGATGCTCTTTGTCTTAGCTATCTATATCTTTAACAACTATATAAACTTTCTCTTCATGTGTTAATGATATTCTTTACATATAAAAAAAGAGTTCCAAAATTAATAATTAAACATTATTAATTAGTTCCCATAAATTTTAAATGTAACAATTTAGAGGTATATCTTTTTAAATTTCTTTTTGGTATTAGTGTCAAATCTTTTAATTATTTTATGCACTAGTAATATAAGAATCATATATATTTTAATTCTTTTTTAAGAAAACTTCCTAAACTGTAAAATTATCATAAAACTCCTTTTACTTTCAAATTCTTTTATAAAAATCTCCTTTGAAACTTCCATCAAAATTGTTAACATTGAGGCACACTTTTCTCATAGGAGCATACGTAGATCAATAAGAATTTGTTGACATGATTGGTTCATCTTAATATGACTCAAATTACTTTATCTATGATACCTCTAAATGAAATCCAAACTATTTTGTCTCTTATACATGAATTTTTACTCAATACCAATGGTCATTTTCTTTTATACATGAATTTTCACTCAATAATTGTAGTCATTTTCTTTTATAAACGAGATGAACCATCCATAATAATTTTTCATTAATTCACATGTTCTTCTGCTAGTAACGTGTATCTCATCATTAACTCTTTTAATGACAATCTCATAGAATAAGGTTTTACGGAAAATTCAAAACTAAAAAGAAGTTTTTGATAATTTTAAAGTCTAAAGATTATTTTAAGAAAAGCGTTAAACTATAAGGGAACTTCGTATCTTTATACTAATTTTATTTAGGTTTAGAATTATTTAAAATACTCAAAGTTGTAAAACAAATTTTAATTAAGAAAAAAGAATAACATATTATAAAGTACCCAACCTTTTGGATTTTTTTCAATTTAGTGCTTAAGCTTTTAAACTTTTCAATTAAATGACCAACATTTTATTATAATCTTAACAACTCAGTTCAAAATCTTTTTTGTCTATGATATATAGGTATCCACTTGGAAAATTAATTGCAAACTAACCATCCATATGAACTAAAACACCTAACACAACACATTGAAATGGTTTTTTTGGTCTATGCGGATGATCGGTTGGTGATAGATGTATATTTGGCCACATTGATACACCTATATTTGATGTATTTTGCTTGATATTTTGTACTTTTCTGTATATTTGATACTTAATTCACTACAAATCCATTCATAGGTGATAATTGCCTTCACGGACCAAATTAGGAGACATTCAAGTTCAATTGTGGCATAATTGAAGATTTGAAGCAATTGGAAAATACATGGCTATGTATATGGCTGTGCACATACCTCAAAACATGTAAATCATGATTTTAAGTATTTTTAGAGATACACGAATTGATACGCAATCGTGTATGTCTCAGAAACCCTAGAATTTGCTATATAAAGATTTGAATAGAGGCAAAGAAGAGGAGTAGACATCAAGAGGCATTCTAAAATTCTTAAAGGTGACTTAAGGGGCGATTTTGGTTCAAAGAAGTGGAAAAAATGAAAAAAGAATTCTCGAAAGATCCATTGGAATATAATATGAAATCTTTGCCTTACAAGAATATTTGATAGAAGATAAACATAGAGATTTAGAATTATGAACTTGTTTTTCAATATTCGCTTTTCTTTATGTTTATGTTTTATTTCATTTCCAATCATGTGTTACTTACTTCCTTTGGTTTCTAACATGTTTTAATTTTTTATTTGATGCAATTGGTTTGATTGATCTATTGTGATTTGATCATTTATGTAATATATGTTCTAATAGATCTAGAATATTAGATCATAATCTGATTTCATATATAGAGAATGAGAAATTTTTTGTATGAATAAATCAACCATAATTGAGATTCATAAATCAGTAAAGCAATCCTATAAACCTTAACCTTAGTATTTTTGTTAAAAACCTTAGGATTGGTTGTTATTAGACTCGAGAGAGCTATTAACATACCATAGGAATCTCCACTATCTAATAAATGTATAAAAAAAGATCAACTAGTTAAGGGTTTTTAGGGGCATTTGAGACCTTGATTTCTTAATTCTCTATTCAATCTTACTACCTATTTCTTTAGTTGTTATTTTTTTCTTTAGGCTAAAAATCACAATCAACCTCGTTGACTAGATAATAGGATAACAGTAACTACTAGTAATCACTGTCCTTATAGGATCAACCCATACTTACTGGTACTAGCTACAACTATATCATGCACTTGTAATTATTTCATAATTGACTAGGAAAAATTTAATCAGTTGGCAATTGGTTTTTCATGTAGATGCCTAGATATCACAGACAACAAAGATTATATTAGTCAAATTAGCAAATATTTTTTTGAAGAAAAGGATTAGTTTTATTGAACAAAAATGTCACAAGTAAGTCTAGTACAATGGGAAAAACAATTACATTGAAAGAATAATGAATACACACCCAAAATAAGAGGTCACATATCGTTATTTGCTTTAGTTCCTCTTAACTAGATGATTCCTTAAAAGGTTTTGAGTTCAGGGCTGATTTTATGCTTATGGTTATATATGTTGAGATGTAGTCTAATTTTATCCTATGTGATCTTCATGAACTCTTATACTTTATAGTTTTTGATTGTGTGGATTTTATTTTATTTTTTCGTTCCATACACCGTTGACAAAGTAGGATAGTGCAATTTGTATGAAACATTTGACCCATTTTAAGATATTTATGATATTTTGATTTTATTGCATGATATCATAACATTTAGATGGAGGATTTGTCTCTCCATATGAAGCTATAATATTTCTCCATACTTTGTTAAATTATGTGCATTGAAAAAAGAGTTTGTTGCATAAATTGCACCAGTTTCGAATGCACATATATTTTCCAAGCCTATCAAAAGTAAGGAATCTGAGCTTAAAAGCAATCCATAGTGTGTGAGCTATTTTGGGACAATGATCTTTACACTAGATTGTTTTGTGCCATCCAACATAAGGAGATGTTTCATTTTAGAATGTTTTGCATGATTGATTTGTGTGCTTCTTAGATGGCTCCAATCTTCATACGGCTTGATCCTCTTACTGATCTAATATGAAGTTTTTGACAAAAGTGAGCATAATTGATGATGGAAAGTTTTTTAAGGTGTGACTGAGGGTTAAGATTGCATCTGCTACATTAGCATTTAGTTTGATGATTCCTTTTAGAATAGCTAGCTTACTTATTTGGGTAAAAGGACCAAAAAGAGTTTGTGAATCTTGCCAGAAGCTAGTGTCCACTCTATCTTCTACATGTATTTCACAAAAATTCCTTACTATATTTTAGTGGTGACCAATGAATTGCATTATGATGAGGAGTTTTGAGTAATTCTGAAGTTCCACAAGAATTTGTCTTTGAAATAGTATTCATGCACCCACTCAACCTAAAGAGAAATTTTGTCATTTATCAATCTCCATATCTTTTTAGTAAGAAAAGTTTAGTTTGACAGACCTCAACCCATTTAATTTTGCTCCTTTTGTTAATTTGGATCCAGTTCATAGGTAATTCTTGAATATTCTATCAATGATCTTCATAATGTCTTTTGGAAATAATAGAAGTGAAGCCCAGTATACACTAATAAAGGCTAATACATATTTGATAAAGAGAGCTCTACTTGATAATGATATTTCTTTACTACTCCAAGTGTTGACTCTACTCAGAATTTTGGCTATAAGTGGTTTCAAATAACTTTTTGATAGTCTGGTTATAGAGATTAGGATTCCAAGATAAGCTGGGAGTTATTATGGTGAGAAACTAGTGATAGTTATTAAGATAAAGCATAAGTTACTAACACTTGTGAAAGTGTAGATAAAGCTTTTTTCATTATTAATGATCAGGCCTAACATCCTTTTGAACATTTTTAAAGCAGTGATTAAAGTTAAAACTAAGTTGGTATTAACTTTGGAGAAGAGAAATACATCGTCTAAAACGGTGAGGTTGAGGATATTTAGTTTCTTGCATTTAGCATGGAATCTAAAATGTTGAATTATTTCTATAACTCTTTTTAAAATCTTGTTTATGACTTCCATTACCAAAGAGAAAAGATAAGGGGAGATTGTATATACCTAGTTGATGCCTCTTATTATCAACAATCGATCATAGGGTGCTCCACTAACTAACACATTAATTGAGATAGTAGAAATGCACTGGTGAATCCAAGGTGTTGAAGTTGTTTAGAAACCCTAAAGCTATCAGAATATTGATGATGAAAGTCCAATAAACTGTCATAGGCATTTTACAAATCAACTTTGATTGCACAATTCTTTTGACCTCTTTTCCTAGTTTAGTGTTTCAATAATTCTTGTGCAATAGTGATGTATCTCTAATGCTTCTGCTAGGGATGTATGTTCCTTTTGCCTAATTAATATGGTTTGGAAAAAAAATGCTTCAACGTTCAACAAGTACCTTTGCAATGATCTTATAGACCATTTCGTAACATGATATAGGCTTATAGTCATTAAAATTTATGAAGGTTATATTTATTTCCTTCAACATTTTACTTTTGGTGAAGAATTCCATGATAGCATCAATAACTAGTTGGCTTGTAATCGAACAAGTTTTGCCATCGACCAAGTTTTGTGGAAAAATGTGCATTAAGGCCATCAAGACCTAGAGCCTTATGGGATTTGGGAATTTTAGAGATGTTTTGATTTCAATAATGAAGACGGACTCTGCTAAACTGAGAATTTCATAAAGATGGAGCTTATCTTGCAAAATCTCCTATAAGAGTCTTGTTTTGGAGTGACTATTAGAAGAGAAACTCAATAATTTGGAAAATTGACTCCAAAAAGCCTTGAGGAGTTTATTTTTTAAGTAAGCATATTTCCTTTAATGTTGATGGACACAATATGGTTGACAACTTTCTTGGAAATAATGGATTTATAGAAAAATGTGGAATTCTTGTCACCATGATTTAATCAGATTACCATGGATCTTTGCTTCAATAGAGTGTACCCAAAAATAACTACTTAGGAGAAGTAGTGTAAAGCCAGTTGTTTTTTAATTTCAAGATTTTTAGAGAGGGGATTTGCATAAAGTTTTATTTTAGCAATGTTTAGAACATTCTTAGCAATATTTACTAAATGTGCATTGCCTATATTCTACTTGTAGATGAGCTTTACTACTCCTTAACACTGGCTAGGTTCTTGGGAAAAAGTGAATTGCTTTGTGCCTTGAGCTAGAATGCTCAACCTTTTATCCACAACTTCAAAGAAACATTCAACATGTTTTAGAAAGTCATTGAATATAAAGGGGAATTTGATAGGATTTGCATATGAGGATAAATGAACCAAAATAGGTGTGAGATATGAGGAGCTTGTATTAAGGAAAAAAAGAATCTGAGTGGGTAAATTGTTAAAACCAATTCATATTGCAAGAACTAATGTTTCGAAGTAGGTTGTAAATGTTATAAAAAGATGTTAGTCACTTAATTGAAAATTTAAAATCTTAGATATTGAATTAAAAAGATTTCAAAAGGTTAGACATTTTAAAATTTGTTATCCCTAAAAAAATGATGTAGAAGACAAAAATAAAATTGATCGTTAATCTCTTTGACTTGTATGTTTTTTTTAATGGAAGATATATTTTAAAAAGATTTAAAACTTGATTAAAAAATTAAAATTAGGCATTAATATGAAAAATTAAAAAAGGTATTGATGAATCATCATTCTCAAATGTCATTATATTACTAGGGACATAAAGACAAAGTAATTCAGTGTTTAATTAATGTGTAGCGTACAAGATATCAAAACAATAAATCAGACCGTTGAAAAGAGAAAGAAGTGTTAGTTTCCTTAGACAACAATCTGCCTTCAAAATCTCTTGATGACAAGTTTTCAATCTAAGAAAGAATAATCGGCTTGTCCCCGTAAGTACATAATGTGCTTTAATATATTTATGCATAGATGAATAGTCTTATTGAACAAGAGAGTCTTATGAATCCTCAAATTTTGGGTCCAATAATCACTGCCATGCGCTCCTGTTGCATAAGGTGGAGCTCAATTTGGGGCCTCCAATTGATACCAGTAGAATTTAAGTCTTTCTTGGCTTCCACAGTTCCAGCAAACAATAACAAATGTGTTTTCTCCGAACTGTAGCTAAAAGCAATTCAGATACCTGGCAGAGGAAGCTGCAGGTTTCTTCTTGTTTTGTCCTTTAAATCCATTTCACATCAAATTTTTGCAAAATAGTGCAAGAATAGAGAATTGGCTGCCCTGTATCATGTAAATGTTGTTTCTTGGTAAAAGCAACATGCAAATTAAACATACATGTCATATTATAAAATATGTACCTACTGTTGCAAGTTGTATTAGGTTGGATCGTAGATTGTCACTCAATCCCACATTTATTGAGCTTCATTAAGCTTATACAATATCAACATCTAAAAGACTTATGTAGGCTGTATTGAATTGAGTTTAAAACCAAGTAGAATTCATGGAGTAAAATAATGTGTTATAGCTTTTAGTCATTGTAACATATTTCAGCAAGATAAAAATTTTAAATAAATGTCTACGTCTTTAACAACAATAACAACATTTCAGTAGAAATTTCAGTGAACATGAGTTCTGAGAAGATCCAGAAGTATACACCCTTGTCTTAACTAATTATATTCAATTTTAAATTTAAATGTGATTATATTAAAATAAGACTTTAAAGGGCAAGAGTGTGGAAGTAGAAGAGCGTGGAAAAGGAAAAAGAAAGGAGAACAAAGTAGGAGAAATCTTAGTAGGACCCATGACCAAAAGATATAGATGACAAATTGTATGAATTATACGTGTTATGTTGACATTGCAATGTCTATGCGGTTGAAGGTCGCGAGGGGCTTTACGATGCAGACGAAGAATCTTGATAGGTTAGGATGTTAAGCAACAATAACGCAATGAAAAGTCTATAAAGCAATCGCAGGTGGTGAACAAGAACAAAATTTTCTTCTTAGACTAAAGTCTGTGCTGCTGGTTGATATGAGGAGCTTTTAGACTACATGTCCCGTCTTGAAAAATTGGATTTCAACTCCTAATGCAGCATGTACACATGAATGTATAAGATGATCACTCGATCTGTAACCCAACAAGAAGGATATATATTGAAGAAGCGAATCCAATCTGCTCCAAAGAATACCTATATAGAATGGCATCTAGCTAGGCAAATTTAATATGACGATCACGCTAATTGGATAGTCAACACAAGTTAGGCTTATCACCCAAAATGACTGCTTAAAACATGATTCAAATGAGAGGTATTGACGTGAGACCAAGGGCGCCACATGGATATCTTTGGACAAAATCTTCCAAAAAAATGTTTTTTCTGTTCCCTCACTATGTCGATCCTTGTCTTTTTCCGCTCTTTTCTTTTTCCAAAACCTTTAAATTTGACTTAAATAAATCAAGAAGTAAACAAACAAGAGTAGAACCCTAGTGATATATATGAACTGAATTGTTATAAATTTGCCTCTTCCTTAACCAATGGGGATGTAGTCATTGAAAACCCGTCGATCTCCAAAGGAGAACCATTGATATACGTGCTACGAGTATCAGACTTATTAATATGCGTCCAACATAGACATATTAGGCCACGAGCAGCATATTTTTAGACTATATTACACTAACTCATACGAGTTTAATAGTTTTCTTTTCTTTTGGTATATAATTCATTCTGGTGTATTGGAACAAGGGACTCATGTGCTTTCCAATATATCAAAATATATTTTTTATGATCTAGATTACCATTGTTTTCCAGAATATCAGTTTATTCACTCTTCTTTTAAATTATATTTAAGATTCTACTAAATATTAATTAATTTAACTACGTTGTAATTAAAATGCTATGAATACTCACATAAGTACATGTGTAATTGATTGTTGTAGTGTTTATTCTAGTGCGGGGGTAAAGCGAAAAGAAATATTAATGAAACAACTTTTATAGCTAAAGTCAAATAATTACATCTGTAGTTTTCACAAATAAAATGATACATAATTTCTAGAACTCTTGCTTTGGCTTCAAGTTATGTTAAAATGACAACTGATCAGGAGCATTGTTCCACCAACTTAATTGTACTTACAACGCCCAATATTAGCACCTTTTACCAATTTAAAATACATGATAAGTAGGATATAGGACAACAATAATGTTCATCTCAAAGTTTTAAATTTTTAAATGTTCCATAAGAAGATTATGTATCCGCCAACTTCTGTCCATTAGTTGCCCAAAAATAATAATGTTTGTCCGAAACAGACGGTATGTGTCGTATATAGATGGGTTTCACGACTTCCTGCTTCCCATATCGAGCAACATATTAGAGAGGGAAAAGATAATCCAGATTGATTGAAAAGGACTGTGAGTAAGCAACTAGGAAGTTCCAAAGAATAGAACAATACTTTTGTGGCGTTGGGACTATGTCCCAACTTAGATCACAAAACCCTACTGGTTGGATACTGAGAGTAACACTTCCATGATCCACGGTAGGTCCAGGGTAAATGATGCTCAGGAAAGCCCTATGCTACACATGGGGACCATGAACTTGTATATTTCCTGCCCTTCACACAACATAATCAGCAGAAGCGGCATATTTGTAGGGTAAGCCCCTGTCTTGATTGCTCCCAAGGTACAGATGTCTTCTAGCGTAGGTTTAATTAATGCTTCATGATATAAAGGACGTTGGTGGGTTTGGTTCCTCCAACTCCTTGCTCTTGATTACAATGCCAAAGACACTCAGGAAAAAAGTGCACAAAAGCTTTAATAAAATTCTATAATATTCCCTCTGATTCATAATAAGTGTCGTTTTAGAAAAATACACGTTTATTAAGAAAGCTAATGAAATTATAGATATACCCTTATTAATACTCCCATAAATACACGCTTATTAAGAAAGTTAATGAAATTGCATATTAAATTGCCTTGAAATTGTGATCTGTATAATTAAGATGAGAGAGAAATGAAAGGTTAATTTTGAAAGAAAAATTATAAACATGCATCCAAAGTAAAGAATGACACTTATTTTAAATAATTAAAATGTATTTAAAACGACACTTATTATGAATCGAAGGGAGTATAAATTAATCTTTTCGTCATCTAATGTTCCAACTGGAATTAGAGTATGGAATTCATATCTACTCTAAATAATCCAATCATATTCGTTGTTGCTAATTAGTAAATAATTTATAATTGATATTTGAAAAACAACTTTTTAAATTTCAATTAACTCTGGCCAGAGATTTCCAATTGAAATCATTACTAATCAATAACAATAGAATATTCTTACTAATTACTTTAGGACAAGGAATTTTTTATTGATTTACTCAACTATCTCCACATAGTTCATACTCTATCCAATAACTACCGAATTGAATCATTCCAATAATAGAACATAAGTAACATCAAAACATAGTAATTCCTACATGAGATAACTTTAGTAATCTTAAGTCTAAGGATTAATTATACAACCATCATAATGAGATAATCCACATACACACAAATAATGTTCCATTCGAGACTCTTATAATTGGGTTAGTTCAGTGAACTTATTCTCTAATAAGCACCCACATGTTTGTTTAAGTATCTCCATACTTTAATCTATGAAATCGATTACTTTCTTCATAAGAAAAAAACAAATATGTGCTAGTCTAACTATTTCATCAATATCCTGTCTTGATGAAACTATGACTAAAAACATTTTAGGAATAATACAAAATATAATTTGAATATCATAATTATGATCACATTATAATTTCTAATTGCATAATAATTATTCTAGGGATTTTATCTTTATGATTAATAATTAAATAATTAAAAATACACAAAGATAAAGAATGCCTTTATTGAATAAAACAAATTTTATACAATTAAATATAAAACCAAATTTGGCTGCAAGGGCATAAGCCAACACTTTTGTGATTATATTTTATAACTATCATAATTTAATTAATTTGTTAACAAAGAATTTACCACTTCCTATAAGTTAAAGGAAAGTATTTCCTCGTTTTTAATTGGTATTAATTTTGAGAAATTCTTAATTGAGAAATAATAAAATAGTTATTCACTAAATAAAATATTGGATGAAGTTAGACATTGTTAAAACCTTAATAAAGTATTTACATGCTTGATATAATACAAAACAAATTCTTGTCCATAACTTTAAGTTGAAATGATCCAACCAATACCATTATTTATTAATGGAACTTCAAACTTGAACCAACTGAAAATATTACATGCAAAATTTCAAACTTGAAAGTATGTTACAAAGTGACTTAGGATCTTATGCATGTATAACTCCAATGAAAGTTATATGCATGAGGCTTAATACATGCGTGAATCTTCCAATATGTTCTTTATTAGCACAAGATATAATAAGGAAAGGCGGTAAAATGGTTATAGAAACCTAAGAGTGAAGTCCTAAAAAACAACCCCTAAAGAACTAAGGAATTATTTGAAGATATATTTTAAGATCTTTACCAATGAACTCAAACATCAAAGAGCACTGCAACATTCAAGTTGCCATAATGAATGCCTAAATCAAATTTTCAACTGCTTGCTTTTGCTTTGGTGTACCAATAAAATAGAAAATGAGAACAAGAACAAATGGGGAAGATAAACAATATTGACTAATAATTTGCATGATGATATCTTCCATCATCTTTTAATTTCTTGTTACTTATGCTTTGTTTACTTGTATATACATGTGGTTGCTTGCCTATATATTATAAAAATTGAAGTGTTTGTGTTGACTTATATTTTACATGATCTTCATACTTATTTTACGTGATGTTCCCTCCTTATGTTTACAAGATCTTTTTATAACTTAATTTGAATTTACAATCTTTTGAATTAGTTAAGTACTCTAATATTATTTAACTTTATTTTTGATTTGGCTATATTCAAGTGCATTTTCCTTTTGATTTGGCTATAATTCTTTCCCCTTCCTTATGAACAGATGTGTAATGGCCCAATTTAGTGGTATAAGGATGTTTTATGGTAGAAAGTTCCTAGTAAAACCAAAACTGAAATATATAAATGACCAAACAAGTATTTTTGATAAAACATACCTCAATTATGAATAGCTATAGGAAAATATGTGACATAGGGATGGACTTAGGATACCTTCAAGTTTTCAAAGCTTACTGTAAAGTATTTAGTTTTAAATTTAGTGAGTCATTGAGACTGATTGAATTAAAACAAAGTTATGTAAAGCTCATTAACCTTATGAAAATCAAACAAATGATTGATATTTAAGTAACTCATTTGTTAAATACCTCAACCCTTGCACCAAAGATATTATCTATAATTAGAGGAGAGGAAGGAGATAGTGAGGTAAAGAGGGAAGTTTTGTTATTAGGGTAGATTAAGTTGATGATGAACAAGTTGACAAAGTTTGAAGGAGTTAGTGAAGGAGTTGATGATGGAGTTGGTGATGGAGTTAATGAAGACATAGATGATCATATCAAGGATGAGGATGAGGTTTTTATACAAGTTGACATTCCTTATGACCATCATCCAGTTAAAATTGACTAAACTAATTATGGCCTTTTTACTAGTAGTGATGAATATTTAAACAAAGAATAGCCTAGTGGACTATTACAGAGACTAAGTACTAGTATTAGGCATAACCCATCTAATATTGCACCACATTAGAAATTAAAGATACAGTTTAGATCATCTAAAGAATATAGAGATTCTATTGTGGATTATGGAATACAAACATGATACAATGTCAAGTTTAAAAAGAGTAAAAGCCATAAGATTGGAGTTAGGTGTATTGAGGGATACCTATTGGAGTTGTATGTTAGTTTTGACAATAACGAACGATGCTTCAAAGTGAAGATATACAATCCTAAGCATAGTTATTTACTACCAACAACTTAAATTGGTTTCAACTAAGTTCTTTATAAGACATTTTAGGGAAAAAAATTCTTGAGAAGCTTAGTATTTTGATGGTTAAGATGGTTAAGAATTTAGAGAAAAACTTATTATATTTGTTAAGTCAAGTATGTGCAGAGCAGCAAAGAGGAGATTGAGAAAAGAGGGCAATTAATTTTGTGAATGAATATGTCAAGCTACAAGGATATATACATGATATGAGGATTAGAAATCCAGGTTAAAAAAACAGAGTTACAACTGCAAGGAATAAAGATACTTTTCTATTACAGGTATACAAAATTGTATTTATGCATATCATCAAGCAATTACAGTATACATTTTTTCATAATTTATTATCTCTTTTTTGTAATTCAAAAGATTATATATTTGCTTTGATGTCATGCGTTATATCAATATTAAATTATTCGCAAATGTATGGCATAGTTGTAACTAACACAGGCAAGTATCAGTCGATCCCACAAAGTCAACAGGTATTAGTAATTACCCTTTTCCTATTATATAGCCTATGAATTTGATGTTTGGTTTTCAATTAAAAATAAAACTTAAACAAATAAACTAAAATTGGAAACAATAATGAACATAGAAGACAAAGGAAATCACTTAGAAAAATCAATATCAAAGATAAGTATCTAAGTGTTAAGTCCCCTTAAAAATTCTTAAATAATTAACCTTTTATTATGCAATTTTTTATTGATTATTAGAATATGAAAATTCTTATCTTATGTTAATAAATCTCTCGAGACTACTAATAACTAATTTATCAGTTGATTAACAGAAATCTTGCTAGTTACCCCTTAGGATTGTATTATTAATTTATGAATTCTAAGATTAGGTTTGACCCTAATATAAAGGATTTATGTCAACTTATCTCTACGTTTGCAATCAACTACTTTCAATTATAGTAGATCTATTCATATAAAGAATTTCTCAATCTCAAATATATGAAATCAAATCATGCACTAATAGTCCAGATATATTATAACAAGAGTAAAATATATAATTGAATCACAATAAATTAATCAAAATAATTGCATTGAATAGAAGATTAAGACATATTGTATCACAAAATAAGGGTCATCACACCTAGACACAAAAAATGTTTAGTTACTCATGATAGAAAACGAAATAAAATATAAACATGTAGAAAAACTAATAGAAAACAAATAATTCATAATTCTAAATATCCTTTGCTATTATATTTAATCTTATTGCAAGTTTGGATTTGATATAACTTCTATCGGATCTTTTTTATGTTAATTTTGTGTTTTTCTTATCCATGGATCAAAATCATCACATCTTTGGATGTTTTACATCTTAAGTCTGCTGCTAAATTTGACTCTTTTTTGTTTGCCTCCACGCATATCCTTTTATAGTAAAATTTAGGATTTTTGGGACATATATGGTCTGCTATGGGGGCATTTAAGGGACCATGTATAATCAAAAATACCTAAATTCATGATTTGACACAAGCACTAAGACTTATACAGGCACACACACGATCGTGTATCTCTAAATTGCTTCACAAATTCATTTTATGCCATGTTTTTATCTGAAATTTTCTCCTTTTAGTTTATGAAGGCAATTATAACCTATAAATGCACTTGAAGAGAATCAACTACCATCAATATAAGAAAATTACAAAATATCAAGCAAAATACATCAAATATGACTGTATAATTATAGTCCAATATGCATCTATCACTAAGAAAAAAGGATGGAGGCATTTGAGGCAAATTTTTAGTATTAATGGTTAATTTCTAGAGGCATAATTCCAAGGCTAGTTATTAAGTGCAATTAGGAGGGATGATGATGGAGGAATGCATCCATTAGCTTAGGTTGTTATGGAAGTAGAGAATATTGATTCATGGACGTAGTTTATGATTTTATTAGCTTCTAACTTGGAATTAGATAGTGATGAAGGGCTTATAGTTATATTAGATATGCAAAAGATATCTTATTCTTCATATATTATATTTAATTTTTTTGATTAGTATGGATGTTAATGGACTAGGCTGGGCCTAGGTCGCTCCTGGCTTAGCCCGGCCTAGCCCAACCCTTGGTTGGATGCCCGTGGGCCAGCTCGTGGCCTGATCTGCCCACCATCCTTATTTTTAAAAAAATTACAAATCAATGTCATTTTTATTGTTAGGTCAGGCCACGAGCATGCCCAACTTAGCAAGTGACTCGATCTAATCAAACAATTTTGGCCCATGACACAGTCAACCTAAGCCAAAATTGTGTCAGGCCAAGCTAGGCCAAAATTGGCATCCCTATTGATCAAGGTTGTAGAAGAGACATTACCATATGCTACTCATCATATGTGTGCTAGACACATATACCATAATTAATATGCGAATTAAAAGAGAAATGATACATGGAAGTAGTTTTTGAATTGTACATGCATCGAAGATTTCACTGAGTAGCTAAACAGATTAGATATAATAAAACTCGAATGTGCATCAGTATTGGTTAAATATCTTAACGAGAGGTAGGTAAGATGTTACTGGTCTTTTGAATCAAAATTCCTAATTTTTGAAAAAAATATGAGTAAAACCTTTAATGGGTGGATTTACCAAGAAAAGATAAGTTAGTTATCTACACGCTTAAAGCCATTAAGATCATGGTGATTAAGAGGCTTGAAGATATAAAAGAATTTGTGCATGCTTGGAAGTCAAGTGTTGCACTGACGATTATAAAGAAATTAGAGAAGAACAAGAAAGACACAATGCAATAGAGAATAGTTTGGAATGGAGATTAAGCATATAAAATGTCTAAAGGTGATGACAAACATATTGTAAAGATTGGTAAATGCCATCCATGTAGTTGTTAGGCATGGGAGCTTTATAGGTTTCCTTGCAAGCATATTATAAATGTTATTCACCATTCCAAGTCAAGGGTGGAGGCATTTGTATATGATTGCTATGAGAAGGACAAATTCCTCATTTCATATGGTTGTTTTGCAACTTATTAGGGGTGTAATTTTTGGCCTACTTTTGTTACAAAAGTGATAAATCCCAATATTTTAAAAGTTGGACTGGATATCGAACCGATCAAAGAAAAGGTTTAAGGTTTAATGATTCAATCGATGATAAATTGTTATAAAACCAATATATAATAAATAAGAAATAAAAATTAAAGAGTAAGTAAAAAATAAAATATTTCAAATTTTGATCAACAAATATTAATATTTTTAATATCACAAAATTTAAAATTTATATATTCATTTTTTATTTTAAAATTTTACAGTTTATTTTAAACACATTCTCTACTATTATACAAAAGCACTAAGTCCACAATATGAACAATAATAACAAAAGTAAAGAAGATAAATAGAAATACAACAAGAAGCTAATACAATTTCCATTATTATATCAAATCACTAAGTCATCAGAGAAGTAGAACAATAACAATAAAATTAAAAGGGCAAATAGTAGTTCAATGAGAAGCTTGTAATACTCTGACAAGCAAGGACCAACCTTTTCCTATACTGACTGGTCTCCTCCATAGCCATGAGCAAGAACAATCTACCAAAACCAATTATTCTTGCATTCAAGGGTTTCGAGAGATTGTTTTCAAGCATCACCATGTTTCTATAACGGAGAAGTAGAATAGAGAGACAAAGAGAGATTGAGACATGTTACTTGCACTTAGTTCTGTTTGCTTCTAAGAGACTATTTTCAATCTCAAACCACTTTTTTCCTTGCGATGAAGCTAATCCCTTCATCGAATCCTAGAATGAGTTCATAAAAAATTTGTAAACACTACATGCTAGGTTTCGAGTTTTGGGATTTCTGTAACAGGGATGGATGATTAAAGTTGTGTGTTGTAGATAAGTTTAGTTTTAAAACTGGGAAGCAGAGAGTTGAAGGAGAAAGAGTTGAAACAAGGGTTCTTGATTGTTAAAAAATCCATGGATGTGAAAGACCATTGGCATTCAAAACACATTTGAAAGGAAGGTCCAAAGTTAGGGAGAGAAGTACAGAAGATGTTGCTATTGCTTGGAGGAGGAGAACATGAAACTGGTTCTTTACGGCTTAGAGAAAACCGACCAACTTATTATTTAACTGGCCAGTTTTCAATCATAGAGGTTAAAAGTGAAAATCGAACTGGAAACCAGTCCGATTCATACTTAACCCGGTTGAACCGGTCGTTTTGGTTTTGTTTTTATATCATTGATAAATCTATCACTAAAAATTGTCATGCCAGAACACCTAAAATAGCTAGAAGAAGAGGAATAATGAGCCTAAAAAATTGAAAATTCCAAACAAATTGACTCGAAAAGGTCAAGTATAAAAATGTAGAAAATGTTACATTTATAGCTATAACACCAGAAAATCTAATAATGAAGACTTAACTCAACCTGCTTAGTAATCTTCCCAAGTATAAAGCATTCTTTGATTATCAAACCTTGAATTGATTACTACATATTGCTTCATCTATCAAACTTTAATGATAATTATATTATATTTATTAGGTCATCACGAGGTCTCTTCACAAATTATTAGTGCTAACATAGTTGGATATATTGTTAGTTGTGCTAACATAGTTGGATATATTGTTAGTTGTTACACTGAGTCAACAAAGCAATACTTTAAGTTCTATATATGAGCATTCATTATATTGTTAATAACTAATTCAAATAAATACTATTAATAAAATGTGTGTGAGGTTTCTAGCTCTTCGCATAGAAGTAAATAGAAGTATGGAGAAGTTTATATATATTCATTCAAGTTGTCTTTTAAACCTACAATTTTAAGGTTCAAAGGACAATCTAGTATCACTTTCCAACAATTTCAAACTGAACCAGTGAGGATCCAATCACTTTTGTAAATGGATGGCTATTGTGGTGTAATTATTTACTTCTTTAATGCTCTAATTATTTACTGTGATATAAAACCATAGA
The DNA here is from genome assembly GCA_027564335.1 of Erythroxylum williamsii. Classification (NCBI taxonomy): domain Eukaryota; kingdom Viridiplantae; phylum Streptophyta; class Magnoliopsida; order Malpighiales; family Erythroxylaceae; genus Erythroxylum; species Erythroxylum williamsii. Next base: position 33,958,373 of record JANITW010000007.1, read on the forward strand.
ATATACTTCTTAATGATTATTAGAAATATTAATTAGGCTTCATGTTCTTCTACAAGTGGTTTTAATCTTTGTGTGAAAATTGTCAAAACATATTTATATCCCATACACATGAGTCCAAATGTCCATTAAGGCATCTTCATCAATAACAAAACAATATTGCCACGAGACAATTAACTATAGTCCTCATTCACTTATCAAAATTCAAGTTTGAAGCAAAAATATTACAATTTAGTGTCACATCCCCACAATAAACTATATTATAACAGTCACCATGGGCACAACAAACCTATTGTGATAGTCAATAAAATAAATTTCAACTCATTTTTCTTTTTTGTCAACAAAATAATATCTTCATTCACTAGCTTTATTTGTACCTCAATTTCCTTCTCCAATATACATATTTTTTTCTTTAATTTGTGAATTACAGCAACAATCCATCTCAATAAAATTTTCATCATACCATTTAAAAAAAATTGCATCTTTTAACATGAAATAAAATTAATAATTAATAAAATAAACATTAAGCGTATATATCAACAAATTTTCCTTATTGAAAAAACACTTCTGGGATATTTAAGGCACCCATAAAATTTCCTTCCTGGGTTATTATCACTTTATAAATTCTTAACAGGGTTCTTAAACCACAATAACAAACCACTTAACCGTCGTTGAAATTAATGTAGTATTAGTTGAAGACATCACGTCCATAGCTTTAGGCGGTAGTTACAATTATCACACTCCAATTCATATATGAAGTGTCATAATTAAATTAAGCACAACATATTGAACTTTTTTCTTTGTATTGTTATTTTCATCGTCAATATGAAAGCATATTATGTTTGATCAATTTATAAAGTATAAATGTTTCAAATTTGTGTATGACAAGTTTTAACAAATGGATCATATGATGAAATTACTTACGTTTAATAGTTTAAAATTCTCCTAGTAAGAAAACAATACCATAGGAAATTACCCTTTTATGACCAAGTTGACTATGATAATTTGGAATAACCAACTTATTTATATTCCATCTTTTTGTTAGCTACAATCTATTCATGTTATATTATTGAGTTTGAGGAATAAACAAAACAAACATAATAAACATACAAGGAGTTGGCATCAATTTACATGACCATTCACACACAAATATAATGCCTTAACTTTGATGGATAATTAGCAAATGGAATTGTCATAAACCTTCATGTTATATTTATTCAAATTCAGGAATAAACAAAACAATCATAATAAACATACAAGGGGTGGGCAGTAGTTTACAGGGCCATTCAAACACAAATATAATGCATCAGATCAGGTGGATAAGTGAGCAAATGAAAAAGGTGTTATGGTTGAACAAAGGCTTATGTAGAGTTTGACATTTAACTTAAATATATCTAATAAGTTTTCCTTGCTTGAAACTAATTCAATAACAAACAAATTAAACTAAAATCAAGTCAAGAAAGCTCAATTGGCCTGTCTAACTAAAAATTACATGAAATTAACACCAGAAGAAAACAAACGCAGCAAGACAACAAACTCAATAGTACTAACTCACAAAGATAAAAATAAGTCCATAAGAAGAAAATTGCATGAAATTAACGCCAATAAGACAACATCACCATAACTACACCCATCAACAAGAAGTATGTTTGGCCAAAAAAATCAATGCAATAAGAAGAAAGTGCATGGTTTTACCACAGAAGTAAAGGGCTAAGATGAGACAGAAACCAAGACAAGATGGGTGTGAGGCCAAGAAGCAGTGTGCGATACTACAACATAAGGGAGCGTTAGGGTTCATGTTACTCTTTTAGCCCCCAATATAACTAATTTGTATTCTTCTCCGTTACATTGAGGGATGGCCCTTTGTTTTTTGGGTTTGCAAAGGGCATTTATCGCCAGGGTGTGGGGGATTAGTGTACTTCGACACAGTGCATGAGATGAACAAATGATTCATTTCCTTTTCATTACGTACATGAATTAGAGCATTCTCTGTACGTAGAATCAACTGTGCAACAATAATATACAGCCTGCAAACGTGTTACATCTTTTCCAGAATATTAGAAAATAATGATTCGTACATATATATGAAGTCCTAAACAGCTACCCTCTATATCCATCCACCAAATCCCAAAAAATTATGTGGGAAGTAAATTTCTCATGGCTGCTCCTATCAAGGGCTGTGGGGAAGCCCTTTGTCTGAGTCGAGAATACTTACAGCATCTTCATTTATCGAGCTTTTACTCCAACCATAGTTTTTCAGAGAGAAAATCTTACGACGATCCAGTGCATTTCCTCTGAAGCCCATCTTTGATGAAACCATAGGCATAACAAGAACAGCAGATGCATTGATTGAATCCTCTCCCAAACCCAGTGATACTGAGCAAGCAGTCTGCCATAGACCAGATTTAGTTTTCTTAGTTAATAGCTTGTATTTGAAAGCTTGTCAAACTTCTGTTGCATGTTTTATTTGAGAATGAAGAAAATAAAGAAAAGAGAAGAGCATGAAGAAAGATTGTTTCAGCCAAATTCACCTTTGCCTTGGCTATCATCTCTGTAACCTTCAGCATTATTCCTTGGGCAAGTGTTCTAGCTTCTTTATTTTGGGCATCTTCAGATGAAATGACAAGCCTGTAACATATATCAGCAAGACAAAAGGCATTTAAGCACCACAAGTGAAACATCTGCATAACGTGGCACAAAAATTTGCTCATATCCTAACATGAATTGCACTTATATTGATATGATCAATAAATAGAAGTGTAAAGGCAAAAATCTGAAGAATGATCAAGCTCTAGAACTCCAACTATCAGTATCAGCATCCTGCTCTTCTATACTAGCATTTCCTTCACTAATCTAAAAATGAGTGGAATGCAAGGCATTTTCAAACTTGAGTGTCATTGGATAATGAAATCAGATGTCCAAGAATATCAAACTATACCTGTCTGCTTCAGATGCAGTACTTGAAGACATTACAGAACCTAAGGATGAATTACCACTGCCCTCAACACCTGAGAAAATTCAAACAAGCTTCAATGTTGGTATCTGCAGTCCCAGAATTTTGAAATAACATTTATCATAATGACCTTTTGACTCGTCAGGTGCCAACAGAGATATGCCAACGAAAACAGACATCATTCCCAGTATGAACATTGTTGTCCTTAGTGCATCAAACACCTAAAATGAGAACAATTAATTGCTATTCAGAGGGCAAATGCCCTGTTAATTAATGTAGCACCATCAAGATCTCAATAAATAAAGAACATAAATTGCCTTCTTCTGGATCATCATTCAGCTAGGGATTCCCTGGTTGTGCCTACATGAACAGGTGCTACTTTCCGTTTAAATGCCCACTAGCGCATATGATGAGATACTTCATTCAATTTCAAGGACAAGCAATTGAATGAGATTTTTGCACTTACGCAAAATATAAAAATAGCTTAGTGCTGTTCCAGATAAGTACTTAGTCAAAGTTCTTATGAATTAGAGGCTAGAGAAAAATGGAACTTTGAACCCATCATGCAGAAGAATTGCTTCTAGATCTTCAATACTACTTTTTCTGATTAAGCAATACAAAGGCAGCAAGGTATACAGAGAGACAGAGAGAAAACCTGATATTCCTGAAAGTATACAAATCCTGTACAAATTGAGAAGAAAGTCCAAGCAATCTGAAACATAGGGACAATGAGGATGGCATCAAACAGAGACAACCCTTCATTTAGCCTTGTCATCTGAAAAAGACAAACACAGTTAGAGCTCTGTTAAATCATCAGTCATTTACTGTGACATATGAAAGAATGGGAAAAGCTATCTAACTTTTTTTTGTTAAACATCTTACCCAAAATCCTGCTGTACTAAGAAACAAAAGAAGTATGGAATACGTGAACCATCCATGCAACTGGTAACCACTATACATCGCCAATCTTAGAAGATTAGATCTGAAACCAAATGACTAGCAATCAGAATGAAGGAACATCGTGATTACATCTATAGAAACCTTGAAGGGTGACAAGATCAAGCACTACTAACTTACAAAGATTTTGCAAACAAAACAGAACATGATCCTATTGCACCAGAAACTACAGCATAGGAAAAGGGCAGCAGCATATGCCAATAGGGCCCATGTTCTTGTCCTGAAACAGCAATCAAAATTTCTCCTCTTCTGCATATAGAAAATATTTATTTTAAGGTAAGTTAGCATGATGCCTTTAATCTGGCAATAATACCAAATGACTATTAACGGAAATGAAACAGTCAAACTCTAACCTGTACATGTAATGATGCAATCCCACAACTATGATCAAAATCATGCAGTAAAGAAGAAAAGTAACATTGCTGTACTTCTCTGCCAACTGCTCCGGGGTGTATACTGAAAAGGAAACAAAAGAAACAAGTAAATTGTAGCAGCCAAAGCATTGTTAACCAAGTTCACACATATTGCTGTTGTTGCTTCACTTGGAGAGAAACAACATAACATAGTTCCCGTAAAACAATTTTAAATATGAAGCTCTGCGAGCTTATCCAGCCCTCAGTAAAGCAGATGGAGGGCACAATTGGTCTATACTTTAGCACAATCTTAGTAAATGTTGAATAGTAGATTCCAACAATATACTGCAGGGATACACTCAATCTAGCAGAAAGCTCAGTTTCAGTTTTAATTATTCAAGAAAGTAGTACTCCAAAGAGGACAGATGAATGAAGATGATAAAAACTTGCCATTTGATAAATGAAGATACAAAATGCGGAATGGCAGAAAGGTGAAAGGCTAATCTAAAAAGAGTGAAAATCCTTGACAGAATGCTTAATGTAATTTTTATAGAAGGTCAAACATTACGACTTTGCTTAAAATTTAAACTAGTATCATCTAAGCTCTTCTAGGTCACTTAGTTATGCACCTAATTCTTGCACAATACTTTGCTTGTTACACAATACTTTAAACAAAAACACGTCTCCTAACACCTTAATCCATCCATTGCTTGATATAAAGTTCCTTTCTGAAATTTTATGCAAGTGAAGTAAATCATTACTCAATAACTCTGTTTCCAACAATTTTGCAAATGTTAAAGGTCCAACAATTTTGTAAACAATAATAAGGAAATTATGAATATAACAAGGAGTAATTCATGTACCTGGAGATTGATGATTGCCAAAGGCAACAAGAAAAATGTTTCCCAGGACAATAAAGGCTGTTGCAATAAGGACTCTGACAAAAGAGGGGGAAGTACAAAAGTAGCTTCTGTTACTGACATTTGCTCAAACTGACTATTTGATGAGAATGAAATTTTGAACAGTCTTAAAGTTCTGAAAATTAGCTCACTTCAGGTTTTAACATACTTGACAGACACCATTTTGTTCAACACGAAGTAAGCAAATGCGATGTTGGATACAAATTGAATAGATCCCAAGGCCGCAAGAAGAGACTGTATGAGAAGAAAGATGATGAAATGGACAAACAGGCATAAAAATGACACATTTATCCAGTTTCAACAACAATACTCTATGGAATTAGAGAATCACAAGGCACAGAAGCATAATATTGGCACTGACCTGAGCAGCATATCCAAAAGAAATGAAATTGAGGCAATTTCCAAAAAAGAAAAATAATAGACCTGCATACACAAAAATCGTTATTTAATTTCAAGGTTAACAAGTTATTCCACCATGCTTCAATATACACAACTATCATAATCAACATAGAAAACAAGAGCCCACCAATTCTCCAGGTCTGGAAGTGCATGATAGGCTTCAAAGGAACCTTGCTAGTTGTTCCCTCATTTTCTGCAACTGAATGTCTTTCTCTCTGCAAAAATAACGGACTGACAGTAACTAAGCTTTACTAGACCATGAGGAGACATCTAATAAAGCCATTAAGAAAATTATTTGGTATACACTATACACTAAAATGTTACGAAGTTGAGAATACTATCACACCTCTGTATGACCCAATTTCAGAAGATTGGTCCCGAAGTTAATAGCAATACTGCCAATGAGGTTGATGAAAGCTCCAATGACCCACTCCCCCATTGCTTAAACAGAGTGAACTGCGAGGCACGGAGTTCTCCTTTTACATGCAATTGCTTGATGATTGCCAGTCAGTCAATACATAGTACTCAGGCCTTGAAGAACTAACTTTTTTGTTCTTGTATGTCAACTATAAACGGAAATCACAGGTAGAAGATCACCAACTCATTAAATGAGGAAAACCCAAGTCTTGTATCAATAAAAGTTATTCCTTTTGGCTCCATTTAAGAGAAAAATATAACATCAAAATTAAGCAGATTGCCCGCCTTCCAATTTAGGAATGTAGAATTTGTAGGGGAAATTAGCAGAGAGAAGTCAAAAACTTAAAATAACGGGGGAAAAAAAGGATAACAAAAAGAAACAAAGAGATTGAAAAGAAGACAGATTTAAAAGAGAATAATCTATTAAAAAGAATTAAGAAAATTGCATTCAGATCTGTCATCATCTTCTACACTTTACAAAGATGGATGCATACGGATGACCCAAGAGGAAAAAGAAAAATAATCATAAAGAAATTGAATGAAACATGGAAAGGAAAGTAAGTACATCGATGCGAAGGTTAAATTGCAGACAAAACGTCAAATGCCGTAGGATTTAATACCCTAATTGAGACCAGAGGAAGACATAAACAAAACAAAGAGAAAATAGATGACAAATTGCAAAATCATAACAAGAAGACATCGTTTACCCCAGAGAGAAATAAAACCTCAGTTTGCTATCTGTCTGTAATTTGATTCGAATTTAACACAAAAGCGGAGATCTTGGGGGGCTTGGGCAAGAAAGAACTAAATCTGTTTATCCTGTCAATTTATATGAGACAGTACAAAATAAACATGATTAAGGAATAAGGCGTCTGAAAGAAAACAGAAATTGGAAAATATAGTTTTCTGTTAACTTAGAGATTTGAGATGCGTCTTTGTTGCTGCTGTTGTTAGGTCAAATTGACGTTTCTCTCCCTCGTTAAACACAGCTGGTCTACTTGTGCCAATCGCTAATAATTGCTTTATTTTGTTTTTGTTTTACTATTCAATCTCACCGCCGTTAATTAGTAGCTGACGGATCGGTTGTCGGCGGAGGGAGGAATCTTACGGCTCGTAGCAGCAGAAAGCCCGTGGAAGTAATGTTATTTACTCATCTCTCTCAACAAAGAAAGTAGATTGACCGTTTTCTAATTTGACTTTTGACTTGTCTTTGCTTTTATCTCTAAACACGCAGGACGATGAATTGCTGATTAGGCTAATACGACCTTTCAGGCGGCGTAGAAAAATAAGGCCTTAGTTTTTACTTTCTTTTTTTTGTTTTTTTCTGTCAGTGATATTAACTAATATTTAATATTAATGTAATATTATTTTTATTATTATAATAAGATGACAAGTAAAACTCACTTTTTGTAACATAAAAATGTTAGCTTCATTACAACTGACCGGTGCGACTCATTGTGTGAAATAAATTAAAGAGCGAAATCTATTTTTTGATTTAATTTAAAAAAGCTAATTGCGTGACAATGAAATATACCTGAATATGTTTAGTCTTATAATAATTGGTCATACTTAACTAAATTTGTGTAATTTAGATAAGTAAACTTATGATTACATGAATTTAGAGATAGAGTTGGGAATAACATATAAGATATATTTTGGCAAGAATTGTCACCTAACAGATCTAAGAGTCACACAAGATGTAATTAATAAAGTTATTATCTACCTAATTTAGGTTTAATTTCTGTATTGAGCAAACTCAAGATCAACTAAATTTGAATGAGATCTTAGACTATTGAAAATATTATATTAATCTTTCCAAATAATAGCGAAGACTATTATATCGAATAAAATAATGAGAGTAACCAAATACATGATTAAAGTTTTAATCTCATTTAATAGTCATAACATATACTTGCTTTTCATACATTTATATTCTGCTTTGAGTGAAATTTACTTTGTTTAGTACAGTTGATACTAAGCTAGTAAACCAAATTTCTTAGAAATAGGTTATGTTTGAAAAGAATTCTTAAAGTTAGATAGAAAAGTTGTATGTCTATTGTGCAATTTTGCTATAATCCCTGTCGAGGATTTGATAACAAAGTTTTAAAGACAAGATAAAATCATATGGATGACCAAATATATTAACATTTTGAGTTGACTATTGTCTCATAAACTTTGATGAAAACATGTAAATTATATGTCAACACCATGATAGCAAGATGTAAGAGGTTAGATAGAGTAGAGCTTAAAGTTATAATACCTTGATGAATAGAGTAGAGCTTAAAGGTATAATACCTTGATGAAATTGTTTCATTCAATTTACTCAACTAAAAGTATAAACACAGACATCAATTAAATGCTTTACTGTAGAAAGATAATACTTGTCAAAGAAGAAAATGATTACATGACTTTTCTTGTCTATACATGATATGAGATAAATTAAATGTATTTTTAGTCTATGTTTATGAATATTTGATACTGAATTCACGTTAAATATTATTATAATGTTCAATACATGATAAGAAATTGATTGTTGATTAAAAGTAGTAGATCCAATTTATACAAATAGTTTGTATATTTTAGATCAAAGGAGACTTATACTTAACATAAATGGTAAAAATACAAAGTTAGATAATTGTAACTATTCCTTTATGCAATATTGGTTAAATACATCATAAGAATCATAGAGTTACATACAAAGATATATGTAACCTTTTAAATATGAATCTTATAAAACTTGTTAAGCCGAAGACTAACCAAATCAACCTTTGCTTAAAGGATGATGATTGTATTAAATTGTTAAATTTATACAAGTGATGTATTTAATGGAATGACAATTCATAAAAGTATCATACTTGTATCTTATTAAATTATTAATGACTTTATATGATATAGTATTATATGATATAGTAATATGTATTAAATGAAGTATTGATTTAAATATTTTGAAAAGTTCAATTAGTTTATATTTAAGTAGACATTAAGTATTCAGAATGTTGAAGGACTTTGATGAGATCATTGTAGTGAATTTTAAATTTTCAATTATCTATAGGGAATGAGATTCTTTGATGAATTCCTTCACAATAAAATTCCATAGGATTATAGATTTGTGTAAGGAGGAAAGTACAATATCAGATATTGTATGATGCAATATTTATTTCTTTTATAACAATTTCTACTACAATGACTTTCCTTCAATCATTTTAATTAGATCAATTAGCAAGATTTCATATTAAATATGAAATGCTATGTCTTTAAAAGAGTCAAAGTTAATGATTCAAGGATGTGATGCTTGGTTAAAGCATACATTATCCATTAAGTTTAGAACTAAATTGGGTATAAAAAGTCATAAGATATCTAAAAGGTTAGATATGATCTTATAGACTTGTTGAGCAAACTGATTGTTTCAATATATACTTATGGGAGAATGATTCTAAAAATAAGTAGTGGAACCAAGACAAAATTTGAAAAGTTCAAATTTCATGACAATGCATCCAATTGGAACTAGTGCCAGTGATGATACATTTGATGTATATTTAAAAGGATATGAGACATTAAAAGATTCACTTTCATGATAAATTCAAAGAGTTTGTTTTAGAGATGATTATGAATTTATCATGTTTGCAAGAAGGTTTGTGGGAGTATAATTTTCCTCTTTACTAGGAATATGTAAAACATATTGCTCATAAAGAGAACAATAATTCTAATTTTTAGCTTTTGAAAATATTATAGTCTAAGAATAACTCTTATTGGATATAAAAACTTAATATCTTAATTTGAGGAATTAGATTTATAGAGATAGATTAGAAGTTCTCTACCTATTATAAGTCTAAATATATGGATAATGTACTAAATATGTTTAACAATTGAGATATTTGATACTTGTGAAGTATTAAAGATAACCATGATTTTATGTATGAGTTGATATTTGAGTTCAAGGTGTTAAGGATACTAACCTTAAAAGTAAATTATAATTAAGGTATATTTTAGTTAGAACAATATTATTTAGAGATTTGAAAGGTTCCAATATAGCCATGGTTTTTAAAGAAGACTTAATACATTTTTCATTTAGTGGAAATGATTAATTGGATCAGTGAGTTTTTTAATGAAATTGATATATTTCCTTGCATTGTTTAAGACAATAATGTATTATAGAACATTAGAGTCACTAGGCATGAAAAAGGAGCTAAGATTTCATTAAAGATTCCAATATGTATTTAGGTCATTTATCTTAATTATGTGATAATTAAGATGAAATTTGTAAGATTAAAGCAAGTGCTCACTATAAAAAATCTTGTAGAATTCTCTCGTTAAGCTGTTGTTCTAACAATAGCATGATTGTCACATAGTAATATGGTATATGATACTTACACGATTGGCTTAGTGCAAGTGGGAGATTGTTGGTTTATGTCACAACCCGGTACCACATCGGACCTATAACAACCGTCGCATACTCAAGCTAAGAACACTTGCAGTATCCTTAATTCGACTATGGAAGGCTAACTGACTACATCTTTGAACTCATATATATATATATAAAGGGCTCTGAAAGTCCGGCATTACAGTTTACGTCTTAGAGTCACTCAATTAGTTGTAGTTTAGTGACAAAATAATTTAAAGGATTATTTATCTTGTACATATTTAGATATATATGAGAAAGTCTAAGGGATAATTATACATTGAAAATAATACTATGATGAGATTATAATTATAAGATTCATATTGCATTTATGTATTATCCCTAAATTGTTCTTAGTTATTATTCTTTTAAGACTATATATTAATAGAATGTAAAAAGACTATCACATGTTATATTTTTCCTTATGAAGGAAATAGTTGATCTCATAGGCTGAAGTATAGAGATACTTAACAAACATGTGGGTGCTTATTAGAGAACAATTTTACTAAACTAACCCCATATGAAATATTCATTTGGAACATTACTTGTATATCTATAGAAATTCTCACTGTGATGATTGTATAAGTAATCATGTGACTTAAGATCTCCAAAGTTATCATGTATAGAGTTTTATGTTTTGATACTGTTTATGACCTATTCTAATCATAATTAGTTCAGTCGATAATTATTGAATGTAGCATGAACTATATAAAGGTAGTTGAGTAATCAAGTTATAATTCATCACCCCAAAGTAATTAGGGAGAATGTTTCATTGTTCTCAATTTGTATTAATTAGTGAAATCTTTAGCCAAGTAGGAATGACACTTTGTAAATAGTTTGTAAATATCATTAATTAAATAAATAGCTAATGATGAAGAACTAATATG
>JANITW010000007.1:33969754-33983224 GCA_027564335.1 Erythroxylum williamsii
AAGTTTAAATCATATCAATGCTTTACATTGATCCTTCATACATCTTATGAATCTAAGCATAACTAATGCATGCTCATCAAGATAGAAATATTTACATAACTAATAAGAAAAGGAAGTGGGTAATTATATATGTTCCCATGAAATCACCAAATGTTCATGACGGGGTTCATCTAACCTTTCATACCTAATGAGATTCAAAATATATATAGAGTTTTATCATGTATAGAGTTTTATGTTTTGATACTGTTTATGACCTATTCTAATCATAATTAGTTCAGTCGATAATCATTGAATGTAGCATGGACTATATAAAGGTAGTTGAGTAATAAAGTTATAATTCATCACTCCAAAGTAATTAGGGAGAATGTTTCATTGTTCTCAATTTGTATTAATTAGTGAAATCTTTAGCCAAGTGGGAATGACACTTTGTAAATAGTTTGTAAATATCATTAATTAAATAGATAGCTAATGATGAAGAACTAATATGATTGAACTCAAAATAGAGCAGGCATTAGTTCTATGTTTTGTGTCTAATCGGAACATTGTATGATGAAATGATTGAATTATATAAAAAATCATGCACAAAATGTTAGTCAAAGCTACTTTGATATTTCTAAACATTTGGATGGCATGATATATTGATAGATGCCAATCTTTATCTATAGATATAAATTGTTTAATTAGAGAAATAAATATAAGTTAAAATATTTTAATTTATCTAATCCTAAATATTATTTAGGGTTATAATTCGTATCCAATGCCAACATATTTGGAATCCTAATGGGTCATACATAAAGAATGAGTTGAAATGAAAAATATTTTAATTAAATTGGACTTGATTGTAAGTTTAAAAAAAATTATGATTAAATATGATATATTTAATAAATAAGAATCAATATGAAATATTGGATCATATTTGAGAATAATTGGTATTTAATTAGAATTATTTGTAATTCTAAATAAAGTTTAATTGAAATTAAAATCTAATTTCAATTAAATTATTAAAATATCCAAAATTTAATATAAATAGGTTTAAGCTTTAATGGAACTAACACTCCTTGTTTAACCCTCTCTATAAAAATTACATAATTATTTTAACTTATTTTATGAATACAATTAGAGATAGAAAACTTGTACAACTATAGTGATTAAGATGGACTGATTTCAAAAATGATTTAAAGGATATAACAAAAAAATAATCAAGCTTTGGAATAAAGTATGAATTAAAATTCATGCTTTATTATTATTTCTATGCTAATCTTTTATAGAATTAAAATGGTCTTAATTTTTGAAAAATTAAAATATAAAAAAATTTCATAATTATTCCACTGTAATTAGGCTTAAATCCAAATCTAATTTTCCAGCGAAAAATTAAAATATAAAAAAATTTCATAATTATTCCACCGTAATTAGGCTTAGATCCAAATCTAATTTTCCAGCGCATATCTTATTAGAGCTACAACTTTGAATAACTACTAGCTGGGGAAGTATAGAAATGGTTTTCCTAGGACTGGATATCAAACAACCACAACAACAATGTGTGACGCGACATAAGAGTATAAACGACTGAGTTGCTCTAGTTGGTAGCCACAAACTTAGGGTGTCGCGTTCAAAAAGGAATATAAGTCTCCCTAACTATTTAGAAATCTGTTCAACAAACTTAAAAATTCCAAAATGGGATATATTAATTTCTGACTATAATTATTTCAGTTCTTAACTTGAAAAAGAGGGTAACAAAAAAAAGAACCACAATCTGTAGGCAATTTTCAAAATAGCTTCTATTTCTTGTTTACTAATCAGAGTCGCATACTAATAAAACCACATTCCAACCAGTTTTCATCTTACTCTAATTAGTTCAATCCTTCATAAGACCTCTTTTTTCCAAAAATATCTTTTTTCAGGGGTCAAAGAAGTTAACAAAGAAAAGGCGATCCCCGTTGGCAGTAGCTGCATAACAGCAAGAGCTCAAGCGCCTCTAAATGCTTCAGAATACAAGCAGATTAAGTGAACAACAGAGTAGCCTTTCATAAACAATGTACAGCTGGGTCACAAATACACCTTAGGTATATTAGACATTGGACTTTACAACCACAAATCAACCAGTTTGAAATCTGAATAATATGCCTGCTTGTGAACTGCAAACTATTGCATTTCGGCCTAAAACATAGAATGGATACAAGTATAGGACATATATTCAAAATCCTAAACCAAGGAAAGATCATCCAACATGTCTAACAGTAGCGTGAAAAAGATTTATGTGAGGAGCAACCACATTTAACAAAATAAAGTATCCATCTGTCTTCTAACCAACTTCTGCGGTGCGTGACAATCAAGAAATAACAATTAAAAAGAAAAGCCAAAAGGACAGTGCAATAGAAATCTACATTAACATGATTCGCCACAATTTGTAAAACTTTTTACATTCTACACAGATTATTTACCTAGTTCAAATGAGGCCATTCTAAATTAGTAAAACTTCAGGCCATATGATACAAAACAAATATGCTAACATGCTAGACTCAGAACAAAACTGAAAAAGTATTTTCTATTTGCTCAAAATTTAAATATTCTTGTGGCTACATTCCTACCAATTTTTGTGTGTTATCAATAAACTCTCCATGTTATGTTTTCCTTGTCCACATTCTCAACTCATTGCAAACCAGGAAAGAGGCCATATACTTTACGCTCTAGCTAACTGACAATAAAATGGAAAATGATCAACAGCCTCCTCTGGTTTACTACAGAACATGACCTGTTTAGAATGCATATTATTTCTCTTAAAAAAATAAATAGTCAACTCAACCTTCCATATGAATTCTTGTTTCACTATCATCTCCACTACTTACCCAACTTAAATATCAGAACAATACTACATGAGTCATTTCTGCCAAGCACAATCCATACAGAATTACAGACAGTCAAGTTTTTTGGACTCCTTATCCAAATAAGGTTCCACTGCATTGGCTTGCCTCTCACTTATATAGGATTCCATAAGGAAAGCAAATTATGACAGATAATGCATAATCCTGCTTTCTTCAGTTCTTGAAGATTTCATTTAAAAGGGACAACAAACTCTCCTGTCCCCTTGAGTCTTCAAGTAATAAACATGGTGGAGGATATAAGAGGAGTAATCAACAATGCCAAAAGAAAGTTAAATGGCTTTGTGACATAATTTGTAGCTATCACTACCATCACAAGATGGAACGTGATCAGTTTTTAGGGCCAACAGTTATGCTTATGTAATCATGTCATTCCTAATACAGTTATGTCAAGCAAGGATGTTCATTTCCTACCAATTACATCTGTCCACTGCAGGAAAATCCGACAACAATCTTCACCATATTATCTATTAACCATTGAACCTCCTGATAGACCTAAAAGTCCTCCCATTGGTTACTAGGTCATGGTAGACAATGGTATCAAGTCAAGTTTCCATGGCAATAGGTAGAAGAAAAGGCAAACAATTAAGTTACCTCGACAGGTGCCTAACATATTGAACATACAATAAGGTATAAAGTTCACCAACTTTAAAATCATAAAATCAGCTTAGTGACTATAATCTTCCAAACACGTATTCCATTTCTAAGATATTACAAGCTTGCCCCCATCTGTCACAAGTTCAAAATAAATCCCACACGGAGTGAGAGTAGTAACGCTTTATACCAATTTAAATGTTGGTATCCAGGAATTGCCGTACACGACAAGTGGAGTACAAATGTGCGATTGAACCATGAGGATATAAGGAATGTCTGAACAAACAACCCAAAATACAGTTAGCAAGTCTAAAACGAGCTGTAATGGGATAGAGTAAGAGAAAAGGCCAATAGAAGAAAATGTTAAACATGATCTTTGTGGTGTTATTGTGGAGCAAGAGAAACCAATGAATCAAATAAGCTGCAGACCATTACTTTTATAAGAGCAAAAAGGAGAAAAAACGCCAGAAAATGAAGACAGACATTTGTATGCACAAAACTCCATACAATTCACGGACGTTACAGTGTTGAAGAGAACTAATTGAACAGATAAAATCAAAAAGATTCCTCATATGTTTTGTAACAGCTACATTCTTCATAACATCTGTCAAGGAAGAAAATGTGAAAAAGAAAACGGAAAAGAAGGAGAGAAAGAAAGATCAAGCCTGCGTGCCAGTCAAAGCCTTCATTTGAATGTGATTAGAATCAGCAGTTGCACTGGTAGGCAAAGCTTCGTAGGATCCCAACCTCCTCACCCCAACGTTCTTGGCAATAACACCATATGTAACGATAACAATGACCACGACAAAGATAACATGAATCACAAACAACAGATCCAGAATAGCCACAGCTCTCAATCTAGACTCTTCTAGATCACACTGAGTCGATCCTTCCACACCGTTCACAACATCCAGCAACCGGTGACAGCCTTCCGGAATAAACGCTTCGACGCAGAGTGAAAGTCCGGTTTGAAAGATCCAGAGACCCTGCAGGCAGAGGGACCCAGCCAGAGCCACGTCGGCCATGAAGAACCTGGGCTGGCAGGCGAGGATCAGGCAGAGGAGGGAGGAGAGGGCGGAGATGAGGGCGGAGACAGAGTCGCATTTGGCTTGGAGATCAGATGTCTGGACGGAGGCGGCAGAGGAGGCGACATAGTACTGGAGGAAGAAGGCCGCGGAGGCGAGAGCGAAGAAGAGATCGTGGGGGAGAGGGAGGAGGGAGGTGGAGTCAGAGATGAGAAGAGCGAGAGTGAGGATAAAGAAGAGGAAGAGGACGGCGGCGGACTGAAGGGAGGAGAAGCGGTGGACGGGAGTGCTGCCTTTGAGAAGAGGGTCGGCGTCGGCGGAGATTAGGGTTTGATGAGCGAAGGCGACGAGAAGACCCAGGATAAGAAGGTAAAGTTGGAGGTGTTTGAGACGTGAAGAAGAAGAAGAAGAGAGGGGGTGATAGGGTTTGGCGGAGTAAGACTGTGGAGATTTGAGGTAGTTTCCAGTAGTGGAGATGAGGTGGTAGATTCCCAGCCATAGAAGGGGTAGTGATGAGAGCATTTGGTAAAGAAACAACGCCATTTCTAACTCTGTCTCTCTCTCTATCTATCTATCATGCGTTTTCTTTTCTCTACTTACGTTGAATACGGACGAGGAAGAAGAGGGAACGAACGGTGCGCTCTCTGACTTTTCAGACTTTTCTTCCGTGTAACTAAGACGAGCTTGAATCTCCACCTGAACCTCAATCAATTATTTATTATTCAATTCTTTTGGACATTGTTTTACGCGAATCATCATTTGCCATTTATCTCCTACACCTGCGAGTTTTTTTTTTTTTTAATTATCTGGTATCCGACATCACACAAGCAATCGACTAATTTAGATTCGAGTCGGATTGGACTCTTACGACTTACGAGCGATAAAGCTCTCCCTCACAATTGCGGCACAATTCATAAGACTCCAAATCGAAACTTTAGTTAAAAATGGAGGAGCCTCAACTACTCTACCAATACCTGCAAGTTTAATGATACAGGGGTTGAATTTCACGTCATATTAAATCAAGTTGTCATTTATCATCTGTACTAATTAGCTCGACTCTGGTCCGGAGAGAGTGAGCTCAGTTTCAATTAAAATTTAAAAATTTTGATTTATTACAAATATAATTCAAATTTTAACTCACTTAACACATGCCATAAGTCTCTGACGTGGAGAGCGCCTACTTTGAAATCGTTCACTTTAGTGTAAACTTAAAAGTAATTTTTATATTTTAATTAAAAATAAAAATAGACCCATTCATTATTTTTTAAAACAATTTTAAATTTATTTAATTTCACATGTTACCTAGTATTAAAAAGCCTGACTCATTCGACCATACACATTAATAAAGTTAATAACAAAAGTTAGACTAAGATTTAAACCACTTCTAATTTTTTTTAAAGTTCTAAATAAGTCAGTATTAATATTTATAGAATTATACTACATCTTAAACGTTTACAAAATAGTATTATTAGACTATTAAGTATTAACCCTAATGATGATGAGTTTTTGTGAGTTTAAAATAGTTAGGCTGGTAACTCAACCATGACATTACCAAAGATTTGATTTTTGTACCATATAAGTCGGAAAATGGTACCAAATTATGTTCAAAAATATCGATAGTAAATATGAGTTGGTATCGGCCAATTTCGTTCGGTATCAACCAGTATTTTAAATACTGTCCGAATACCGTGAATTTTAAAAAATTGAAGATTTTTTGGCAAAATTTTCAAAAACTTTACCTTCCCACACCCCCTCCCATTTCAAACATTTTTTAATTAACTATTTATTTCAATTTTTATTGTTATTTTTTAATTTTTAATTTTAAAATAAAATAAATATTTTTATTACTCATAATAATCATACATTAAATAAAACTTTAAAATAAATTATTTTTAATTTATTTATTTTAATCTTTTATATAATATTTATTAATAAAGTATTAATAAAAATTACTTTATTTTAAAATAAATAATTTAAATTTTATTATTTATAAACTAATATTTATTTTAAATAAATTTTGAATATATTTTAATCACTAAATCAAAATTTATTTAAAATTTATATATTTTAAAAATAGAATAATTAAGTTTACAAATTTAAATTAAATTAAGTTATTTAAAATTTTAATAATAATTAATTTTAATTACTAAATGTGTAATATTAAATTAAAATTGTTTAAATTCTTATTAATAATTAATTTATTAAATAATTAAATAATATATTTAATTAATAGTAAATTAAATAATATATATTTTTGTTTCAAGTTTCACTCTCAATTAATTGTTTTCTTATCACGAGCTCTTTGTGTAAATTGCAATAATTAGAAAGTTAAGGATCATGCTCTTTTTATTTGATTTTTAATGTAATTATTATTTATAATACGATAAAATTGCAATATTTCAAATATTTTATATTGTGCTTAATTTTATCTTTGTATGATGATAATTGCATTTTTCGTACTAATTGTGATTATTATTTAAATGTGAAATATCTAAAAATTATTATAATTTATATTAATTATGCTTATTATTTATTATTATGAATTTTGAAAATATGATTATGTTAAATTATAAACTATACAGTACAACTATACAATATAATAATAGACTATTTTATAATTTTTAAAAATTTAGAAACTATTTTATAAACTTAAAAATAACTTAAATGATACTTAATATTGGTTACTACCGTTACATTATCGCACCAAAATTTAATCCACGGATGGTAAATGCAACATTAGACATTGCCGAAGGACAATATGGACCTACAAAAAGTTGATGTGACGTTAAATAATAAAGAAATTGTAAAAACGTAATCAACCTATAAACCTAATCCACCACAGCAGCCAAACCACTCTCACCAACTAGCCATCGTCACTCGCATCATCTTGTGAGCGTAGAAACCAATTGTCCATGATCGCACTTGCCAATAGAAAATTACAACGACAATTTGCAGCTCCTTCATACTCAAATGTCATTGTGACTAGAGAGAACTTGTCAATGCTACCGGAGAAGAAGACCGTTGTCATGATTTCAATGGTTCGTCATCGCGTACAGCACTAGATGTTGTTCTCTACTGTGGCATGCCATCTAAAGCTTTTTTTTTTTTAATTCACGAAGTGCTTTAAAAGGGTTTCAATTTATGAGAAGGCGCCTTTAAACTATCTACTTTCAGACTAATCCTCACTCCGCGACAAATCCAAAATTTTAGTCTTGAGGGGAGGAGGGGGCAAAGAACTTAATTTTGTAGGGGCTATAGCCCTACTTAGTTTACTATATATATATATATATATATATATTAGTTTTGTAGGAGCTATAGCCCTTGCTAGCCCCCCCCGATCCATCCCTGCCGCTCGTACTGGGTTAGCCCGTAAAAAATAAAGTGTTGGTCAAACAGATTTTTTCACTCCCAAGACTCAAAGTTGCTTTAAGTTATTATTCCCTATCTTAACAGGAGTAACCACTTAGGACACGTCCCTTATAGTACCATCGAACCCTCGACATGTTAGACAACAAAAGCAAACGCTTTTGTATCTATTTCAACATAATTGAAAATTTAATGATCGCACACCAATAACATATTGAAGAAAGGAAATATAATTAATTCAAATTAGACTTAATTATAAAATTTTAAAAATTTGCGTTAATGAATAGAGGCTAACGTAAGAGAGAGAAAAGATGATTTATTCAGATTAGGCTTGGTTAGGTCGGCTGTGCTAGGCCCAAGCCCAGGTCCACGCGTCCACGACCCATTCGCAGGTGGAAACCTCCCATGCATACGTAAAGACCTAAACCTAGCATCTATTCCATATATAAGGTACTACTTTGCCATGATACAGGTACGAGATTAGAACCCTGATTTTCTTTGTTTACAGCCACCAAAAACCTTCACCAAAAGACTAATTTGAGCGTCGGAGGGGCCTGCCGGCTATCAACCCCCGACGTGCCTTGTGCTGTTTTGCAGGTATTCTTTTGTTAAAGACAACCAATCTCATGGATCCAACCAGTAACGTCCTGCCTCACCAGAATCAGGCAGAACCAAGACTTAATTATAAAGTTTGAGAAATTTATTATTAAATATAAGATATTTAATGAATAAGGACTGAGATAAGATATTAGGTATTATTTAGGCTTAATTAGTATTTAATTAAAAATAATTGTGATTCTAATTAAAATTAATTTTAATTTTAATTTCAATTAAAACACTAAAATGTCTAAAACTATTATAAATAGACATAAACTCTAAGAGAGCTCACATTCTTTACTTAACTCTCTTTATATCAAGTCGAAAATTTATACAGTTACAGTAGTTGAGATGAGTCAATTTTAGAAACAATGTGACAGAAACGACAAAAAAATAATCAAGTTTTGTAATAAGTTACAAATTATTATTAATGTTTTTTATGTTAATCATATTATAGAATTTAACTGATATTAATTTTTAGAAAATCAAAACAAAAAGTTTTGTAATTATTTGGAGCATGAGATCATATCCCAACCTTATTTTTTAACAGTTGATTTGATAAAAAAATTAAGATTTAAAATTTATTTTAATGTATTTGCAAAATAAATTAAGGTTTATTTTAATCAAATAAACCTTAATCGAATTATTAACTTTAATCAAATCAATAAAAGTAATTAGTATGATTTTGAAATTTATTTTGAATTTAAAAATCTAATTCTAGAATTGGGTTACTCTCAATCCAAGAACTAAACAAGCTCAAAACTAGGTTTAGAATATTTTATTTCAATACTCAAACAACCCTTATTCTAACTTTATATTACACTAATCCAATAACTAAATAGTCTTATTTTAGTCTCAAACAACCTTATTCTAACAAGTTTTCATGGTTCAAATCTAATCTAATATTAAAACTTAGGCTTTTAATGATTTAATAAGAACTTTTCATATTGTTAGAAAAATTAGATTTTATTTGTAAACCATTTGTAATTCATTTCCAAATTTGTAATCAATAACAATCAAATATTTTCAATCAAAATTAAAGTTAGTTCTAATACTACTTTTAGAAAATCAAGGCGAGATCTAATCTTGTGCATGGCAAAATAATTATAAAATATTTTAATTTTAATTTCTCAAATCCAAGATCACCAAATTCTATAAATTGATTAACATATAAATCATAATAAAGCATGAATCATAACTCGTATCTTATTTTGAAGCATGATCTTTGTCTTATCGTATCCCTTAAATCGTTCCTAAAGTTGACTCATCTCTACCATTGTAGTTCTAGTATCTAACCTTTAGTGGTACCCATAAAACAAGTTGAGCGAACTTTGTTACTATTACAAAGACTGTTAAGTAAGGAGTAATAGCTCTCTTAGAGCGTAAGCTTATTTATAGTGGGTTTTAGACGTTTTAGTAATTTAATTAAAATTAAATTCTTGATTTTAATTAATCTTTAATTAAAATTACAATTTATTCTAATTAAATTCCTATGATGATCAAATAAGATCTAATATCTTATATTGATTCTTATTTAATAAATATCTTATAATTAATCATAACATTTTTCAAACTTTATAATCCAGTCTAACTTGCTTAAAATAATTTTTTCTCTTTAACCCATTTTTTTTATGTATGACCTATTTGTTTCCAAATATATTGGCAATGGATATAAATTATAACCTTAAATTATATTTATGTTTAGATAAATTAAACTATTTTAATTTATTTTTATTCTCTAATTAAATAATTTAAAACCATAGATCAAAATTGTCATCTAGTAATACATCATGATGACTTAAATATTTATGAATGTCAATATGGTTTTAACTAACCTTTTTGAGCATAATTTTTTTGTATAATTTAATATTTTCATCATATATTCTAATTAGACATAGAATATAGAATTAATATCTACTATGTTTTTAGTTCAATTATGTTTGTTCTCCACCATTAGTAATTGATTCAATTAATGAAATTTGTAAACTATTTTACAAAGTATCATTCCATCTTGGCTAAGTATTTCGAATGAATATTAATTGAGAATAATGAATCAACCCTAATTACTTTATGGTAATTAATCATATATTGATCACTTAACTACTTTTACATATTTTATGTTACATCCAGTGACTACTATTTGAGCTAACCTTGACTAAAATAGGTTATAAATAGTATCAAAACATACCAATTTTTGTATAAGATAACTTTGGTGATCTTAAGTCAAATGGTCATTTATACAATTATCACAGCGAGAATTTTCATAGACATATAAATAATATTGCAAATAGATTTCTTATATGGGGTTAGTTCAATAAAGTTGCTCTATAATAAGTACTCACACATTTGTTTAAGTATCTTCATACTTTAGTCTATAAGATCGATTACGTCCTTTATAAGAAAAAAATATAATGAGTGCTAGTCTTTTAAGATTTTATTAACATCCAATCTTAATAGAGTATTAACTACGAACAATTTAGGGATGATACATCAATGCAATATGAATATCATAATTATAATTTTATCGTAGTTTCGTTTACAATGTATATTTATCATATTGACTTTATCATATACATCTAAATATATATATAAGATAAAGCATGTCTATAAATTATTACATCACTATACTACAACCAACCGATTGTAGGATATAAACCAATATTGAATACATAATACAGTCTAGCAACTTCAAATTCATTCACGTATTTTTCAAACAAACATACAAACCTCAATGCAGTGACAAAACTCACCACTAACTGGACTTGACAACTCATTTCTGCTCATAACCTACAGGATTGTATGAGGCACATGTTATATTAACTATGGAATGTTTGAAGTTCTTTTAAGGATATACCAATTCTCTATATTCTCTCTTAGATTTCTTACCGAATTGTGATGTCCTTAACTTTGTAGTTGGCTTATTGTTAGACACCTAAGTCCTAATTGTTAAATCGTGAAAACATTAACGAACCTTAATCGATATTTGACACTTAGGATGATAGAATAAGGCAAAGACTTACGAGTAGACAAGGAAAAGAAGCATTATCAATGAAAGCTTGAGAGTAGGTTAGTGTTGGCATGCGTTGATGCATATTGGCAAAAATCTTTGACTAGATGTAAGATTCAGATGTTAGACTAAAAGATGAGCTGGAGATGGGCCTTGTGTTAATGGTTAGTTGGATCACATGTATAAAAGAGACACGTGAGAACTCTAAGGACATAATGTGTGCTCAAATAGGCAGATCATGACAAATAGACTTGATATAAGCAAGCATTTTTTTGGACTATTGCATTATGAAAAGCTTTTAGCTTGGATGACTCATTATCAATAAATAGAGATCAAGGGAAAATCTTAGATGATGTGGCGAGTAAGATCACATTAGATATACATCAACTATAAAAGATAAAAACCATGTGGGAGAATCATTTGAAGATAATAGAGTTCTTTATGGATATGGATATATCTTTCCTAGTTAAATATAATATCTTATCTTATTAGTTATAATATAACTAAATCCTATTAAATAGAGTCCTATTTGAATGGGAGTGTTATTTAATTATTTAGTGCGATATAATTTAATAAGGATAGAAATGATCTAGTTAGTTTCAATTAACATTACAAATTGTAAAGCGAGATGTACCAATAAATAACTTATTTGAGTATTGTTCCAAAAATAGAGATAGCTGAGAAGGGAATCGATTAAAAGAGAGAGATATCATTCTTTTGTATACGTTTAAAGAAGTAACAAAGGTTGGTTTTTGTTATAACTCTTGTGTGTTTATTGTTTCCTTTGATTATTTATTATTTACGTAGTACTCTGGTAAGAGTGAGAGTAAGCATTACAAGGTTGGGAAATGCTCAAGACCAAGTTGGTCGACAATCACATAGGAAGACCAAGTCTTGCTTAATCTAACTTAAGTAAGATTGTCGTGTAAAGAAATAGATTCCATTAAGTTTAGTGTCTCAAAAAAACCTTTGCAACACTTACCATGTTATTCCCCATACTTGATCTGTTGGCTTAGCTCTCTATGGAGCATTTTGCCACTATTGTATGTGGCTTGTTTTGTACCCCTCGTTTCTTTTAATACAATTTTTCAAAAAAGAGATGGGATTGAAACCATGGTCACATTTACCATGCAACCATTGAGCCTGGGTGATGTCGATGCCAGACTGCTGAGCATTATCAGCGCCATGGTTACTCATCATTCTACGAATGCACTGTGGATTGATTCAACCACTCTCTTCAGTGTATCACAACGACTACTGGGTACGTCTTCTGTTCCGTTGAGATTGTTTAAGCATGGCACCACATGGTTTTTAAATGATAATATTGTCGATTGTGATCTGCCTTGTTCACTTCTAAGCATGGCACCACATGGTTTTCATATGATAATATTGCCGATCATGCCTTTTTCACTTCCCTCAGCCCTCAATAGAAAGAACTACACAAGTATTACTATTATCAGCATCTCACACGTAGTTCTTCTTTTGTTCAAGTACGCTTGCCTCCCTAGGTCTTGTTTGACAAACAATTGATTGTATTAGCTGTGAGTTAATTTTATCAGCTATAACTGATAGCTGATTTTATCAGTTGATTTGACCAACGAATTGCATTAATTGTTTGTTAGAGATATTTAGTAAAATTAGTTATTTAATATTAACTATTTATGTGTAAAATGACTTACGAGAATATGATTAAAAAAATTTATAAGAATATGAATATTATATATCTTAGTATTTTGTTGAATATTTTTACTAAAGAATAATAAATTATTTATTGAATTAATAAATTAGAGTTAAATAAAATTTTTAATCTAATCAAAATTTAATATATTTTTGTTTATAATTTATATTTTTTTGAATTATTAAAATAAATAACAAAAGTTAAAATGTTTAAATTAATTAAGACATGGAAAAACAAATTTTATAAATTAATTATTATTATTAATTGTTGGATGATGGATATGAGTAGTGTTGGAGTCTTCCTAAACAATTGGTTGTATTATAT
>JANITW010000007.1:33983331-33998167 GCA_027564335.1 Erythroxylum williamsii
ATTTTTATTTTAATTTTTATAAAATTAATAGTATCATAATTAAAATTAAAATTAAAATTTAATTTAATTTTTTTTTATCATAGTAATAAGTAAAATAATAATAAAATAAAATAAATATATAAAAAAAAAAACCATCACAAGTGCACGGCCGTACTTAACTTGGATGGGCGTTCAAGTGTAGCTGGCTCTTGTTTATGAGGTTGGCCTCTAGGTATGATCCTGGACTGTCTTTGGTCTTGGTTAGAATAGTTATTGCAAACAACTATTTTAGCTGATTGCTCTAAAACGCTGCATTGTTGGAGCTTATCACAAAATAACTGATTGAATTAAATCAACCAACTTAACTATCTCATAATCAAACAAAACAACTGGTTGAATTGAATCAGCCAACTCAACTATCTCATAACCAAATAATAAAACAGCTTTTTAATATAATCAAACCTCTAAAAATTGGTCAATTAGCTGATTTATCTCAAATGAAGCCTTGATTTATCTCAAATGGCTGCTATTAGCAAGTACATAAAGGAGATTCAGAGGTAGGGATGATCAGCATTAACCAGGCGGCAGTTGGGCCATCCAACTTGTGGCTTGTCCCTTTCTTTCTTTTATCAATTTCGCTTTTGCTTTTGTTAATTTGTTTTAGGAGTCGGCCACGGACAGTCCGGAGGAGGGAGTGGTCGATAGTCACGTAAACGACTTTCTGAGTGCTAAAAGAGAATTACACCCCCACCTACTTGATGATACTCTCTTTTGCTTCTCTTTTCTACCCAGTCAAAGTTTATTTCTTGTTATATATCTGTGCATGTATAGAAACCTTCAATGAAAATACCTCTTGTCAGCTATGATTGTTAAGATATCTACCTAGATCCTATCACCATTAGCTTAGGGAAGCCAGGGCAAGTCGATTCTACCTAGATCCTATCACCATTAGCTTAGGGAAGCCAGGGCAAAGAGGCCATTACTACGATATGTTGCAGACAATTCTCAGCATTGCTTTCCATTTCCTGTTGCGAAAGGGCGTAGGGTTTGGAAAGGAATTTTTATTCACTAACTTATCATATGATAAACCTAAATAAGTTCATCCAGTAATAATAAATGCTGAAAATATTTTCATATGTACGAGAAGGAACGCAAAGAAGGGAAGCTAAGATTTTAAACATCTGCATGAACATTACCTATTCCAAAATATACTCTTCACATGTCCCCTGCATCGGCCACCTCTTGATGTGGCCTTCGAATATATGAGCCGCTGCTGGTCAATGCGATAGAATCCTCACAATTCCTAGACATAGTATATCATGCCAACTTCAATGAGACTAATGTGAGGAATGTTTAGTGCCACTGCAGGTCCCCTGCAGTTCTTCCGAAGAAATGAATACCCGATATCAATTGCAAGCTTTTTCAAATATGAGGAGTTCCTCCTAGCTTTTACATAAGAGTGCCCCATTATATACGCAACTCCTGCTTCCTTTGCCTGGATCAAATCCAGCAGCTCTTCCCTAACTGAAGGATCCATTCCAGTATTTTGTGGCAACTGAAACCTCACTTGACGTCTTCTGTTCTGAGGGTTCTCATCTTCATAAACTGATCTTAAACTCTGAAGGGTTAACGATTTGCTGCTTTGAATTGAACCATCAAGAGGAAAGGAATCTTGCTCAGATACTACCAAACTCAAGCTCGATTGGCCAGTTCTAGTGCTCATAACAGCCATTCTACCATCAAGTGATGAACTCTCAGAACCAGAGAATTGCGGTTCGACTGCTTCCATCTGTATGAACTCAGCTATGCTTTGAATAAGATTATTCTCAAAGTTCCCATTATCCCGCTGAATGTCCTTATAGCCATACCGTACAATGCACCTATACATACGATATGGTCTTGGGCATACACGGCCAATGAGAAAGCGTTCATCAGGAGAAACATATGGTACTGGCACTGATTTTACACAAACAAAAACTAAAACCTTGTGAAATGCAGGGAGATTTGTCACAAAGTGAGAGAAGATTGGAGGTACTCCAGTTGCCAGCTCCGAGTAAATGAGGCCTATGCCAGGCACACGAACAATGCCAAGGCTAGGGCCCAAACCTAGTAACCATTTCAAGGAAACTTTGTTGTGCAGGTCGTAATTGTACTTCTTGCGAGTACCATAATGCCAGATATACATAACAAGCATGAAGATTACTGACAGTACAAGAGGAGCCCACCCACCCTGGGGTACTTTAATTAGCGCTGCTGACAAGTAGACTCCCTCAACGAACCAGAATATTAGAAGAAATGATGCTGCCAGGAATATACTCTTCTGCCAAACAAAGATTATGACAAGTGCCATAAGAAATGTCGTGATGAACATAACTGTCATGCACGCAAGTCCTGGAAGTAAACCACAAGTGTTAAAATTGATTACCACTTTCAAGTAAAATCACATTGGAATAGAGGAAGCAATGAAAAAGGTTCAAACAACTTTCAATGCCTCTGTCATCAAATAAGCAATTGCTTTGAAACTTAACATCAACTTAACAGGCCACTTTTTGTTAAAAATTTTTAGATGTCACATCAGCAATGCAAAATGTTCGGAGTATGAACAGAAAACAGCAAAAAATAGAGGCAGAAGCTACAGAAAATAGAAAGTACTTTGCATTTTAGTAGCCAGGCAGCGTGTGTGTTTGTTTAACAAGTCATGAGAGAGAGGGGGAGAGAGAGAGACAGGGAGGGAGGGAGACCTACCATAAGCATTGCCTATCAAAGTTGTGTCTTCAAATCCGAGAGTTACAGCAAGAGTAAGGACCATAAGAATCCAGTTTATTTCTGGGATGTAGATCTGCCCATATATATGTTTTGATGTGTGGACTACTTTAACACGCGGAAAACAACCAAGGGCATGACATTGCTTAACAATAGAAAAAGTAGCAGTTATAACAGCCTGACTCCCAACAATAGCTGCAAGAGTGGCGATCACAAAAACAGGCCAAAATACTGGATCTGTAATACACAGGTAGACATTAAAAATAGAAAGATAAAAGATTCCATACAGTTTTAGAAAGGAGATCTATTAGTTTAAATCAAAATCAATACCAGGAACAGAGAGGAAGAAGCTATTTGGAACAGAATTAACATTTTTGGAGAGAAAAGCAGCTTGACCCATATATTGCACCACCAAACAGGGGTATATAACAAATGCAAAAGCAAGCTGCATAGACAAGACATAAGTAGAATTTCTCACTTGTGATACTGAGAGAAGTAATTCAGTAAACAACAATACTTTATTGCCAAATATTGTTAATGTCTTATACCCGGATAGACATGGCAGTGAAATGACCAAGATCAGCAAACATGGCTTCAGCACCTGATAATTGATCTCACAAATTATCAGCAATTCGTACAGATTTGTGGCTTATATATCAAGTGAACCAAGTTCCAACACATGGTTAGTGAACAAGCAGTTTCTGCTTTCCAATTTACAAGTTAGGAAAATTTCAAGCAATAAACCAGCTGATAATCGTGCATTGGTTGCAAAAACCAGCTAACATATTAAAAAGAAACATACCAGTTATGCTAAGAAGAACTCCTCCAAGAGAGATCCAGCCATCTTTACCAGTCTGATTAAAGAACTTGATAATATAATGAGGTGATAATGCATATACAACCCTTGGATTCCAATATATGATGTTGTAAAGCCCGACAGAAAAGATTGACAGCAGCCAGATGATTACAATTGGTGCAAACACAAAGGCTACTCTGTGAGTGCCACAATGCTGTAGAGCAAACAGACCGACCAAAATGACACAGGCAAGCAAGAGCAGTTCACCTGACAAAAGTGAATGCTAATATGTAAAACAAATCAATTTCAGGGATACCTTAAAGATATAGGCATGAATCAAATGCTAAACAAATCAAAGAAAAAACACAGAAGGAGAAACAAATTTGAGAAATTAAAAAGAAATATAGGATTTACCTTTTGCTAGTTTACTTTCAGTATCTTTTAACCCTGACACTGAGGATAAAACTGCAAGCAAGAACAAAAAAACCGCATTAGTTAATGATCAAAAATTTTAAATCATAACTAAAGATGCACCAGTGCCATTTCAAGATAAAGTTTATATAATGTAAGAAAAATACGCCACATCGAGTTGTGTATGATTGTACATGTCATCCACAATACCAGGAATATGAAAGAACCCCATTATTGAAATTGCTCAAGATACCTTGTTTTAGCTTCTAGAATCTATGACTTAGTTCAAGATCCTCTTAATAACTGGAATCAAACAATTAGTAGATTTGTTCTACCCAAATGAGGATAAGCTAGGGTCATGAACTTATAATCTATAGTCGAATAATTGAATCAATTCCACGAACATGCCTCAATGATCAAAAGCCCCAAAATAGGGAATTATCCTATGCACGCATGCACACAAGCACACAAAACATATTCCTCTATGTATCACTGGACTTAAATTTAAATCTCCAACAATGGGATGCAGAGATTGAAAAGCCAAGATGCTTCTATCACCAATAGTATCAGTTCATGTGACAACTAAAGTCATCTCATCAACATGTCAAATGTAAACTCTTGAGTCTCAGTTGTCCGACATAGTAACCCTGAAATCAAGGGAATTGTGTCTGCCAAAATCTATAAATTGTTCCTCCACAAGTTAAATCATGTCTCACAAATAATTGGATTTTATAAGGGTTAGTAACCAAAGACTAATGTCATATCCCACCATAAATATACAGAAATTTATTACCTGATATAGCTGGAGTGAGCACACCATCACCAATGACCATGCAAGCACCAAACAACACCACAACTAGTAGAGCAGTACGTAACCTCTTGTGCTTCTCCAAAAATCTCTTCAATGGAGAAGAGGTTGCAACATTGGCTGAGGGGCCATATTTATAGGTTGACAGCTCCTCATCAGCTGCTTGTTGATTCGGAAGTAAGTTAAACTTAGCATGTCGACATAGCAGTGAATAAAGAGCAAATGTGCCACCTGGAATGAATTAAGATCCATTGATAGAGAGTAAGAATTGGAATTTGTAAGATGAAAACCTAAGTTGATGAAGAATTAGTCTTACCTTCACCATTATCATCAGCACCCAGTAGGATAAAGACATATTTAATCAAGGGTAATAGTGTAAAGGTCCAAAAGATTAGAGAAAATACTCCAAGTACTGCTTCCTCATTCCGATAATTCTGCAACTTCCCAGTGAAAGTGTTTGAGTAAACGTAGAGAGGTGATGTACTTAAATCTCCATACACCACACCAAAGCTCTGATATGCTAGTAGCAGATTCTTTGATAGATTTACCCATGAAAACTGCAAAAAGCCACCAATTTTTAGCTTACATTGAGTTACCACAAGGCTAGTCCTAGAAAAGATAAGCCCTAGTTAAGTTGATCCAGCTGAAATATGATTACAGCAGTCATAAAACATTGATCATATATCTGGTTTAAAATACGATTGAGAGATACATTTAAATTTCCTAGGAGCACAAAATCCTTACTTAGAAACCTACAGCAGCCAAAAATAAGCAATAGCGTAAGAAATAGTACAAGAAAACGAAAAACATAAAGTCATTCCTGATAACATGTAGCATATAGCACTAAAAAAATGCAATTGCCAAAACAACAAAATTAACTGAAAGGTGTTTTCAAAGAGATATAATACAGTTCGATGAAATTAAGACAAGCCATAGTGGTTTTTAGCAATCTTAGCCAGATTCAACCAAGCTAGTAATCTTTTTACTTTTCTGCAGGCCAATCAAGTTCTAAAAGTAAATATATAACTTGAAAAGTTGTAAATTTTAGTCCATTTTGATTTCTCTTCTTTAACAATTAAAAAGCATCAAGAAATGCTCAAAGAATCAGAACTTGAAAGGGGTTTTCGTTTATTGGATTAAAAAATTATAATATGCTCTGGTAGAGAACAACATCGTTCACTTTTGCTCCTGAAAAACAGACCCTTTAAGCGTATAATTAAACAAACTTTATGATATAGAAGAGAAAGCGTTGAAAAAGGGAAAGAAATTGTTAGGAGGATGAAGAAATCCTGGTAATAATTTCTAAGAAATAATAAAACAATCATATGAGAATTTAAATTGAGAAACAACCAAAAAACGAGAAAATAAGCAAAATCAAGAGTTTGAGTGAAAGCGGCAACTAAAGAATTGAAGCTGATCTCAGAGATACAGCTGATAACAGATAACAAGGCATTTAAGACCCAAAAAAATCCAACTTCAAAACCACCAAGTGACTCCAAACACAGAAGTGATCAGAGACTGATACTCTTCCATTGATGTACAACACCGATCAAGCAGGACAGTTTTACAATCAAGCCAAGACAACTAAATGTTGTTCCCTTGCTTTTTTCTTTTTCAAATAGCAGCAAAAAGAAACGAAAGCTTCAATTAAACGAAACGTGCCAAAGTAGGAGGAAAAATAGAGAGTAGAAAGTGACCTGAGAAAGGCGAGAAGAAGATTGAAATCCAGATTCTGGCTCCATTGGAGCGATGAGATCACCTCTCTCTCTCTCCGGGTGTGTTTCTCTCTGGTTATAATTAATTAACACTTTGTTTGATAGTTGGATAGATATAAAACAGGAAGCAGCAAGTGAGCAGTAACATGGATGGCGCTGTGCTCTCTCTCTCTCTAGTTCTGGCTTTCAAGTTACAACCGAGGAAACCTTACCTTGTGCGTCACCAGTCACTCGTGGGTGTCCGCGTAATTTCATGTTTTGAATTGCTTGTTTTTCTTTTCATTTCACTTTCTTTATTTTTAGGGTATGGATCATTAAATTGCATTAACTTTTACAGCAATTCTCAAGATAGTGTAAGTGTAACAAACTTCCTCCTTGACAGGGATCGACTCTATCACATGTATCAAGTGAATTACCCTCCACTTTCTAATACTTCCTCTTGTCTAAAGTAATTGTCATTTTTAGAAAGATTTTAATTATTCAAAATAAATGTCGTTCACAATTTTTTTATGTATGTTTATAATTTTATTTCTAAAATTATCTTTTAATTTCTCTCACATCCTAGTAATTATACATATTATATTTTTAAGACAATTTAACATACAATTAATAAGGATATATAAAACATTTCACTATCTTTCTTAATAAATATGCATCTCTAAAAAACGACACTTATTTTAAATAGGATGGAGTATATTTGAAAATGTAGTTTACTTTTTTGACCTAAAGCTTCGACCACATTCAATTATTTGATTTCTATATCAAATTAATTACCACCTTATGCTTTTATATATACATATATAGCTAAATTAAATTAACAAGAAAAAATAGGGAAGAATTTGGGACTATATCAACTGTTTCATTTTTACTATTCTAACTTTATTTCAAATCATCTTATCTGTATATTTATATAAGACTTGTATAAATGTATATACGAGATAAATTGAGACAGCTTAGAAACAACAAAATAAGATTTACACCTATTGATGACTTAGGCAGTTCACATGAAAACAAAAGTCGAAGATAAGATTAAATATAATGCCTGTCCCTCCTTGCAACTGTATAATAGTGCGTGGATCCTACTCCATTGTCATTAGAGATTGTTCTTTTGTCGTTACCGTTAGCCTCGTCCCACGTAATAACAATAACAGTACCGAAAGGACTTTCCCGGAATTACATTTACGCCTCGTTTAATTTTATCCCTAAAAAAACATTATTGGATTACTTAAATTCAACTGTGTATTTCATTTGTAATTAGATCCTGTTAGGTTTTTACATTAGGAGGTTCATTAGTCTTAAAAACTATAAACATGCTTTCTAATTCTAATATTCTTTTATTAACAAGGTATATAAAAGTTTATTAAATCATCATATAGCTTTTAATTTTTATGTGTATTATCAAAACATGTTTCAATAGGTTCTATAATCATACAATCGTTACCACTTGATCTTTAATTTCTATTTGTAAAATCAAAACATATTTCAATGAGTTCTATAACCTTTACTTGATTGAATTTTTAGATTATAAATACTATATAGAAGATTTTAATATCCAAAAAATTCAAACAATCTGTCAAATAATTATAGGATACTTTACTACATTTTATATATAAAATCCTAGATTTCTTTGTAATTTTGCGCAAATTATAATACATGATAAGTATTATATGCTTGTGGTGTCAGAGAAAAGAGTTGAAATTTTAACTTCATTTACTGTCAGGATTTGACAAAGGGTTAATTTTAACTCTAACTTTTTCACCGATTCATGATTTTAACCCTAACATTTGAAAGTAAATAATTATAAACCTAACATTTGGAAAACATTGAAATTTAACCTCGCCTTGACAAAAAATTCAAATAATTCTGTTAAGTGTCACATTAGTACTTCAAAATAATTTTTTATTGAAAAAAGTGGAGGGCCCTTTGCTACATCAACAATGGCGTGGCAAGTGGGGCCAAATTTTAATTAAATTAAAGAAAAATTATTATATATTTAAAGTGTGGGACTCACCATTAATATTAAATATTAAACACACATTAAACAGAGGAATCAGATGACTAATTATTTTCTTAACCCTAACAAAATTTAATCATGTCATTAGTTGAACAAAACAATGACATGATTAAATCATATGAACTATAGAAGGAAAAAAAAAACCTCAACTTATGAAGCATTTGGCTCCATACCGATTTGGTGTATGTGCAATTAAAGAATAGGTGATTCCTATCTTTAGTTGTCAGTTGACATAAGATACATATTAGATCGTAAGTACCATACCACCTATCTTTGGTGCTGAATCTAGTTTTGATCGCTTGCCAAATGATCATGGAGGCTCTTAATATGAGGCTTTTCTTCCAAAGGAGCTTGAATCAAGGAACTACTGGACGTTTCGATTAGAGACTGCTATAGTAGTACTTATTTGTAAAGAGACAGAGACCTTTGGGATCATGCTTCCATACTATCGAATCATCATGATTACTATTGGCAATGCGTGGGAGGTGTTGGTTTAAGAGTCGAAACCTCTATAATTTCCAAACCATTATCCATCAACAATGAGTACGTGTTGAAACTTTGGCTTGGAGCGGAACTTGATTTCTGGGCTGATCTAATTTTCTCATTTAGATTAATTGAGTAAACTCAGTCAAATCATCAAAGCAAGTGGAGATGTTGCAGCTATTTCCCAGTTTGTCAAAAAATGAGAGGGCATATGAATGGTTGGATGCTTAACATTTGTTTGAATACCCAGGAGTAGTCCGTGAGAGTTGCCATTTACTACAAGTTTTGAGAATGTAAATAAGCTTAATGGATCCATTTGATCCAGATGGCATTCTTATCAATATATAGCTTCCATATTTTCTTGCAAAGTAGTACTTTCTGCAACAGAGTGGTTGAGAGTAATCCCAACCCACCCTTGTTTCTTGAAACCATTTGACTTTAGCTTTCTTAGCATTTTCCATAGAACTCGACCATAGAAAAGCTTTTATGGCGATCAAGTCCTTTGATTACCTTCATTGACAGTATCAAATGGTTGATTTAGTGAATGTGTAGATTGTTTAAAATAGATTGAATAAGCATAACTCTAGCAGCTATGGAGAGAAACTTATTCTGGAAAGCTAGGATTTTGGATTTGTATTTGTCTAAGAGTGGAGCACAGTCTTTGTATGTAAGCTTGGTATGAGAGATAGCGAACCCCTAAGTACTTAAAGGGAGTCCCTTTACGTGTAGTTCCATACCCAATGACTGTGCAAGTTCAAGTTTGTTGTTGACATCGGCTGAACAGTAGAAGTCGCTTTTCTAGATATTAGGTTGAAACCCTAACCAATTGAAGAACCTCTACAAGATGTCTTTAAGAATGTTGATTGAGAACATATCAACTCCAAACAAAAGAAGTAATTCATCAGTGAACTTGAGATGAGTGAGTTTTAGAGGTCTATATTTGTAGTAGAAATAGAATTGACCTATGTAGTATAAGTTTGTCTAGCATTCTCGATAGCCCTTCCATAACTAAGACGAAGAAATACGGGAGAGGGGATCCCTTGCCTGAATCCCTCTAGCACACTGCACTGGCTTTGTAGGGATAACATTAACTAAGATGCTCACTGAGGAGGTGTGAAGACAAAGCCTAATCCCATTTTTGAAGTTCAAAGGAAATTCCATAGTCGATAGACATACTTCAATGAATTCCCAACTAACTGTGTCAAAAGCTTTGTAAAAGTCTATTTTCCATTGGCAACTTTTCATATGCTTACCTGGTTGATAGCTCCTCAGTAGTTCCTGCATAAGCAATACATTATCTCCAATGGTAATGCCTTCCATGAAAACTCCTTGTGTGGGATTAATTATCTCCTTCAAAGCTTTTTTAAGTTGAATGGCCAGTAGCTTGGCAATAACTTTGTGGAAGGTGTTGCAAAATGAAAAGGGTTTATAGTTAGTCAAAGATGATGGGTTTGGTTTTTTGGAGACAAGACAGATAAACGTATGGTTTATTTGTATCAACATTTTGCATAAGGATAGTGTTTCTTGGATGGTTTGAGTGAAGAGGTCTCCCGTGATGTTCCATGTGTGTTGAAAGAAATGGGCAGTGAATCCATCCGGGCCAGGGGTTTAGAGGGAAAAGAACTTCTTTAATTTCAGTGTCTCCAAAGTAAGCAAAAGAGTAAGGAAAGGAAGACAACCAATCTGAATTGACTATGGCTCTGTCAAGCTTCCTTCTATCAAATATTGCCCCTGTTGCTTATTATTACAAGTAAGGTATCTGCCACTAAAACTCAAATTAGTCACAGGAACTTGTTGGAGAAGTGCTTCAAGCTCCCTGCTGGAGACAGATTGGAGTCCCCTACCTCTTTCCTTTTCTGTGTTCTTGTGAATACAATTTAAGTCACTGATGATTAACCAAGGATTTTTGACAGTAGTATGCAATTAGTGCAGAGAGTTCCATAGTGTTGCCTACTAAAATTGAAAGTTTAAAGCATAAAGAAGGGAGATGTCAAACCTTGTTCTGGAGCCATATAGCTGGCATGATAAATGTAGATATTGGTCACTTTCTCCTTGTAGCTGAACTGAAACTTTTTTAGTGTGATAGAAGCATAGTATGCGGCCATTGTAGTGGGAAGATAAGTTGGTATAAACAACCCAATCTTTACCTAAAAATTGTGAAACTTCAAAAAGGTATAAAGCTCTGATTTTTGTTTCTAGTAGCCCTACGATACAAGGCTTATGCTCTAAAATTAAGTCTCTTACCTTAGCTTTTTTATGAGGGGCATTTAGCTTACAGACATTTCAGACAAGAATCATCATGGGAGGATTCCGTTTTGAGATATTTATATCTTTAGGTCATTCTCCTTCTGGATTTACTATTTTCCTGTAAAGTAGTAGTCTTTGATTCTACTTGATCCTCGTGGCAAGTGGGATTTTCTGTCAAGTCAGAAGTGTTAATTTCCTCCATGTTATGGCCAATAATTGTATCGATTAAGCTTTCTAATATATTTGTAGGTTCACGGTCCACTAAGTTGGAAGGGTTCTACTAAGCCCTAATCTTAATTGGGGGCCCTCCTCAGTAGAGCATTTTCCTACGTGTTCAGCACCAGTTTCTACAACTTCTAGTTATTTACTAGTCAAATCAAACTTTTTGTAATTTGCAGAGTAGTTTGTATTCAGATTAACTAATAGGGAGTTCTCTTGCCCTTCTTTCTCTTTAATGGTTAAAGTGGCCAAATCCTAGGTAGGGTGGGTTGTATCAAGTAATTCCTTAGACCATCTAGTTTTATAAAGCCTGTCAATTGCTCTTCACTGTTTGGCATTGGCAGAGGGTCTCCATGGGTACTATAGGGAGATTTTTGTATGTTCATATTCTCCTGCTTCATTCAACTTAAGGATAGGGAGTTTTTCAGGAAATTCAGTGTTAGGATCTTAGGGGAAGAGAGAGAGGTTTATTCTAGAAGAAAGAAGAGGGGCAGGAGGGCAGGTAGTTATGCTGAGGTGGCAAAGTAGTTAGGGGACCGAATGTACCTGGGGAGGGAATATTATGTACTGGGGTGAGAGAAGAGGGAGGTAGGCAGAAGAAAATAGTAAGATTGTAGGCAGTGAGAATCGAGAATTCTCCCTGAGGAGCTACTATAGCTCTGGAACAGATAGTGGTCTGAGGGCTATATCTGTAAGTATCAGTGTTAAAACACTGATTTTACTCAATAATATACTCACCTCTAGTATTCTAAACTAGAGGTTCCTAACAACCTCTTTTAAAGTTGAATAGAAGAACAATTTAATTGCTGGAAAAATAAGAATGCTGTTCCTCCATCTTATAGACTATCATATCTATGCTGTTCATGTGGCAAATTTTTCATTCTGTTGTAGTTTTCACCAGCAAAGCAACCAAATTATCAACATATTCATTTTTCATAAAGTCAAACCAAATTGTTTGTATAACTATCACAACTCATCTCACAAAGAATGGATATACTAAGCATTCCTCAAATACAAACCATTCAAGATGTTTCTAATTGTGCCATTAGGACTCCTCCACATCGACTTCAGGCCAAATTCTTTAACTCTTTTCTCATCTGCAGAGAATACAATACATTAATAGGTTGCTCATGTAGAATACAAACTGAAAAACTTTATTCTGAAAAAAATAAAATAAATTAAAAACAGAAATTGCATATCTGTATGATTACATCTGATTAAAATCAGCATAACCGAATTAGCAACTCCTACCATATATTCTATGAAATGGTAAAATCAGAAATGAAATAATTAAAATGAGAAGAACGGAAAATGGGAAAGCCATAAAAGAACAGAAGTTACTGACCAGGAGTAATTGTTGCACATTTAACAGCAACATTGTACCTGCAGCACGTAAAGTACCAAAGAATGAACATGACAACTTAGAATTGTCCACCATCCTATGTGAGATTACAGGTTTGTTGTTCCCCAAAGAAACTAACTATTCAATTCTTCTTTCTTTCTTTTTTCTCTGTAATTAGTACTCCACACCATTTCCATTCCTCACCTCTATTATCAAGTCTCTGTGCACACTGGCATACATGTCTCAGGAAAACTAAACGCCATGAAATGATAGAAATAACATATACAAAAAGCACAAGAACCCTGCATAAAGCCTGTCCAAAAATGTAATATACACGGAAGCTGTACATCTAAAATCATGTCCACCTATCCATCTATTCTCTCGTCTAAACATTAAACAAATACAAAAACAAAACACAAGCAATCAAATTTAAGAATCTCACTATACTGCGTAAACAGATAGTCAGTCCAAATACTTACTTAAGAGTAGCCAGAGCGCTGTCAACGGTAACCTTATCATCAGTATCATCGCGATTCAGTATCCCCAAATCAAAATATTTTATATCCAGTTCCAAGTAAGGAAATATAAGCTGCAATTGGCAAACAAACCTAATGTTAAATACGAAGCAAACGAGTCTATCTATCCAGCTAAAATACGAACTTAAGTACCAAGAAGGAGAAGAACGCGAAAAGTGTACCTTGTCCTTCACCATTTTCCAAATAATCCTCGTCATTTCATCACCTAGTGATCAAATAACAATTAAAGCATTACAAAAAAGAAAAGGAAAATATTCAACGAAATTAACCTCCTTTAATTTTTCCAGAAACTCCCGTAGTCAAAATAAAAAATATAACGAGCCAAAAGTTCAATCCTACTTTCAATTAAAATGAAACCCTAAGGCTACATGAATGCTCATAGTTTATCTCAAAATCTCTCCACCCTTCGCAAAACAAAAAGAACACGACAACGTATATTGCTATTACCGTCCATCTCAACGATAGGATTCTCCACCTTAACCCGATCAAATCCACCAGAGGAAGCGAAACACCGAAGCGAAATCGTGCGAGTAAGCTGGGTAGAGAAACGAACGTGATTTCTAGAGCCGCCGTCATTGAAACGGTTACAGGAGGTGGAGCGATGGAGCTTGAGCACCGTGGAGGTTTTCAACGATAACATGGCAGCGCCTATACGATGGCCGGTGGTGGCTCGCAGCATCCGATCGTCGGAGAGTTGGGGTCTAAAAGACGGAACTTGCTTGCTTTGTTTCTTTCTCTACTTAAAGAAACGATTTGCCTTGCTTGTTAGTTTCAGTATGGCTTGACTAGGAAGGATGAGTGTGTTTGGTGTTGTGCGGGAGGTTTCATCGGACTTGCCTGAAGTTGGGTCAATCGTGACCGTCTTCTCAAGTTCGCTCTGGCGCCTTTCTTGAACGAAACGGCCATGATCTTGGTTATTTATTTGTCTCTCACTTTTAAAAATAATATCTAAAATTAATTCTTATGATTTTTATTACATTTCAGAGTAATTTCCAATATGCACATCCTAAATTATCTGTTTTTTTAATTTTTAAATATATTTCATATTAATTATATAAAGATAAATTTTATTTTTAAATTTTGAAATAATTAATTTTAAGTAATTAAAAAAAAAGAAGTCCTCCCTTTATCAAGTAGCTATTTGTAGTGTTATAAATAACGTGTAAAAGCATTATCATGACACAACCGATGTTATGAATACCGTACCGAGTTCGGTACCGGATTGAGCTCTGGAACGGAACTGTATCGTTACTGGTCGGTACCAGGTACCGTTTCAGAAAATTTTTTAAATTTATGAAATAGTTCCTAAAATTTTTAAAAATTGCAAAATTGTCCGTATTGATATATTATACTGTTGTACTGTATACTTTTCTAATTTACTGTTTACATCAACCATGCTTTTAAAAATCTTAATAATAAATAATAATGACAATTTTTATATATCATTTTTTATATTAAAAATATGTAATATGAAATAATTTTTATTTTTTAATAATTAATAATTAATCATATTTATTAGTTCT
>JANITW010000007.1:33998267-34009355 GCA_027564335.1 Erythroxylum williamsii
TAGAATGGAAGGAATTAGGAGACATAGGGCTTCCAATTTGGTAAAAATCTTGATCTTCCTAGTGATATGTGAGACAAACATCATTATTATTTCTTTTCTCTGAGCTCTACAGTAACTTTGGCTATTTTTTCTTTCTCTAGTCATATTTCAATGACATTTTATTTTGACTACCTTTGGGCTGTTATGAAATGCCAAAGAAAAGAAAAAATCACTGAAATCAGAGAAATGAGGGGCTAAAGGAACTTAGAGTGAGTTGCTTTATCTTGAGCATGTTCATCCTGTAAAAGTTGTCAAAGGAAACAAGGAACAAATTAAGTAATGATAAAACTGAAAAATGATGCTTGTAATGTAAACATGTAAATTACATAATATTTTGTAAAATCAGAACTTATGAGTGCATATTTTAGAAATGTTATGGAGTGAAGAGGATTCTGTGCTACCAGCTCAAGACAAAGTGTTCACATGTAGGATGATTTGTTGCACTAGGTTTTCCAAAGAGATTAAATTCCTGAAAATTTGCATGATAGAAAGCCTGAGGTATTTTGTTTATCATTCCACTAATTCCTTTTTTAACCTTTGCGCTACTGTCTTTTAAAAGTGAAATTGACTAGTCACTTCGTTAATGGGGTTAAATCTGGTTGTTATACTGTATCTGCAGGTAATCAATTTTGGATGGACATGATACATGCCTGAACTTTTCAGACTTTTTAAGTCCTTGTAAGTGACTTGCATAAAAGAATTTTCACTTTGTACAATTACTTTCTATGTTCTCTTGGTAAGATTGCAACTGTAACTGTGACAGCATGACCATGTAGAAATCTCTGTTCTGTCAACTAACTCATAAATGTTTAAATAACAGAAATTTCGGGGCTGTAGCTGCAAATCGGCCATTGTATTTTTGTTTCAATCTTCAGCAAAAGAAGTCCTATTGTTCAATTAGAATGGAGAATGGAAATTGCTGCAACCTTAGAATTGAAAACAGTGACTCTAGGGGTGCACTGATAGTTCTCGAGGGCTTGGACCGTAGTGGGAAGTCATCTCAATCTAACAGATTGCTTTCTTACTTGGACTCATTGGGCCATGCGGCTGAATTATGGCGGTTCCCTGATAGAACCACAAATGTTGGACAGATGATATCTGCCTATCTTTCAAATAAGTCACAGCTGGATGATCACACAATCCATCTCCTATTTAGTGCAAATCGATGGGAAAAAAGGTATGTTTAGTTGCTTTTGATTTCATTCTGCTTTTCTTTCTTGGGATGTTATGTACATACATAGGTCATCTCTATAAACCAATGTCTTCAAAACCAGAATGGCTTGAAAAACCACTGACTCTACTTGGTTATCCTTCGATTCTTAAATATAATCCTTTGAAAGAAGATATTACTATAGTTGTATATATGAGATGATGTGACAGGCAGAATAGCAGAGCAGTACCTTGGAATGTATATTTTTTCCCCAAGAAATCTGTCTTTCAAGTCCAATCATAACCATTTTGCATCGTTGAAAAACAATTGCATTATAAACCCCAGAAGTCAAAATGTAACGGATAGCTTGTAGGATAATAATGCATATCTAAATTATGCTTTGGTATTATCATCCACTGTTTCATTAGCATGGAAGTTTCAACTTGCATAATTTTTTCTTGAATACCCGAAATCATTTTGCAGATCATTAATGGAAAACCAATTGAAAAATGGGACTACTCTCATTGTTGACCGTTATTCTTATTCTGGAGTGGCTTTCTCATCTGCTAAAGGACTTGACTTCGAATGGTGTAAGGTTGGAAATGCTTAAAAGTACTTCTAGAGTGATGTTATCTCCTTTCTGCAGTTGTAATGAATTCTTTGCAGGCACCGGAAGTGGGGTTATTGGCACCAGATCTAGTTGTGTACCTCGACATACCACCAGAGGTGTTTTATTTTTCCTTTTAATATATTGTCCAACACAGTAAAGTGAATATTGAAGCCATGTCCATTCTTTAAAATGTTGATTACTTTGGGAT
Organism: Erythroxylum williamsii; assembly: GCA_027564335.1. Classification (NCBI taxonomy): domain Eukaryota; kingdom Viridiplantae; phylum Streptophyta; class Magnoliopsida; order Malpighiales; family Erythroxylaceae; genus Erythroxylum; species Erythroxylum williamsii. The sequence goes on from JANITW010000007.1 coordinate 34,000,275, forward strand.
GATAACTTCGCTAGTATATACTGTTCTTCATCTCCTTGATTTCTGGTGTCCTGTAATAAGGTTATGCTGCATAAGCCATTTTGAGGCCTCTGTAATAAGTGATTAAGACTGCATTGCTTGTAGATGGGATCTTGACTGGGTCAAATTATAGACGAATTGAATGACCAATTCTTGTTAACTAACAATCTGGTCATTATTAGTTATCATATTGCTCTGTACATCTGGAACATGGACCATGGTAAAATTCTAAGAACCATCACTGTGAATTGACTGTAATATTTCTTTATCAGCAGAGTTACTTATTCTAAGTGTATGTACTCTTACAATACACTAACACTTGATTCTGTCTGCCAATGTTCAGAAAGCTGCAGAAAGAGGAGGCTACGGAGGTGAAAGGTATGAACAACTTGAGTTCCAAAGAAAAGTTGCTCAATCCTATCAAGCCCTTCGTGATTCCTCTTGGAAGGTAAATTTTCCATTCCGCCATTTTAGTTTCTGCCATTAATAAAAATGATATTGCTATTCTTTGTTGTGATGCTGTGTATAGGGCACATTACTTCATAGGTTGGATGTATTCATATGCAAACCATTAAGCCAAATGACAATGGCCCCTCAACTTAAATCCAGCGCCTTTCTAAGATCTTACTGGTTTTTATATTTATATTTGTATTCTTTTCTGTATTTGTTGTCTAGTTAAAGTACAGGCTACTTATGGACCCTCTTTTTACTACATGTAATATCATGTATTGCAGATTGTAGATGCTTGCCAAGCGATGGAAGATGTGGAGAAACAGCTGCAGGAAATTGTATCGGATCATGTCATAGCTTGTAAGAAGGGAAGACCCCTTTCCTACCTCTGGTTAAGCTGATTTTACTCATAGATTTGATGTGCTAAGGGACTTTGAATTCACTTTAGGACCTTATATTGTTCGAATGTATTTCAAGTCGTCTCAGAACATGAAGTCGTGACGTTTGATTTTGATGTTGATGGTAAAAATTCGCTACCGGCCAATGGCATGATATAGGACTATATGAATATCAGAATGAAGGTAAGGCGAGAATTTATTGTATGATTCCCCCTATTGTAAATCTTTCAAAGGGGCGTGGTTTTTGTAGCAATTTGGAATTATTGGTGTGGTGAAGAAGATTTTTAGTATTATGTTACTACGAGCAAAAGAAAATGAAGTGAATATAAAAATCAAAACATACCTTTATTGTGATAATTAAACCCGTTTAGCCATTCCAGTGACACTGATATAAATTGCAGTATAATATAAGCAATCCCATTTAATGGGTCTTTCTTTCTCACTCTGAGCCTCACCACATTACAGCCATTGTAATTGGAGGCTTTGTCACGGGACAAAGACAAAGAACAGATTATACAAAAAGAGAAGAATAAGAAGAAGCCACAAAATTAACTCAAACCCACGAAGTGCCCAGCCCACATTAATGATGACATCATTCGCTTGTTCAGAAGAAATAAGCAGAGGAGCCCAAGTCAAAGGCATCAGGTGCGGATGCTTCTGACACCGGCGGCATTCTGCTAAAAAGCGGGCTGTGAACGTACTCGCCAGTGCTGCAATACTCAAAAAACGAACTAGACTCGTACCCTTCAGTACTACTCATGATGTTAACATCATCATGGCCCTGATCAAACCCCATCGACCTTGGAGTGCCACCACTCCAGCCACTTTGATTCCTAGCTTGGACATCCCAGTTGCCGCCCGAGTCCATGAGCTGCAGTCCAGAATTTGCTGAGAAGGCGTCTGATAAATCACATGGCAAAGGAGGAAGGTCATTGTTTTCAACATTATCATCAAGAGGATGCTGATAATGATGATAGTATGCAGGAGGAGTACTAGTGGTGGTTAACATTGTTGGAGGACTAAAAAAGGGAGTAGGGTTGGCGAAGTAATCACGAGGTTGCTGATGAACGTCTCGTTGTTGTATGGATTGCGAACGCGAATCATCAGGAGAGATAATGGAGGTGACAGAAGAACCAGGCGACATGTCGGAATAAACAAAGTTGGTACGAGCTCGAGGGCCGCGCATGGAGCGAGCAGCCCTGTCGTAGGCCAAGGCAGCTTCTTGGGCAGTGTCGAAGGTGCCTAACCAATGCCTTTCTTTCGTTGAAGGGTCTCTTATCTCTGCTGCATATCTTCCCCATGGCCTTCTCCGCACACCAAGAAACCTTACGCCATTGTTATTAGTTTCCAGTTGCTGCGCTGACGATGATTGTGACTGCTTCTTTTTGGCCTTTGAAGACGAGAATGGATTCATATTTGGTTTTGGGTTATTAGAAACAGAGAGAATGAGAACTATGCGCGACAAGCATAGTTAAACTCCTTTGGTTTGGTGGGTGTGTTGATGTTGCTGGAGTCGTGTTTATATAAGATCACAGAGTCTTTCATGTTTATACCGTCAGTTCTCCTCTTTTCTCTAATATTGTATATTGCTAGAAAGACGATTTCAAGAATTCAAAGTTAAACTCCTTTAAGTCCTGACAATATATTAATTTGTTCTAAATCTCTTTAAATCAGTAACATATTGACTCATGCTCGTATCCAAAAGGACAAGAACCCTTGTTATCTACTGAAATGATGAGAAGAATTAAATAAATAAGATGTGACTTTTGTCTTGAATGGTCCCGCATAGAACATGAAACCTCTAATTAAGATGAATTAATTAAGAGATTTGTGATTGGTCATCACAAGCATGTTCTCTTAGATACCTTGTTAATTATTGTTCTTCAATCAAACAATTATTAATCAGTGATTAATTTACTTCTGAATAGTCCAAAAGTTGTTACATGCGATGTGATCTATCTAATCTAATCATGCATGAATGGGGAACTAATCATGCACAGTGCACGCAATCTTAATAAGAAACATTTTTGGTAATGGCCCAAGATAAACTAATCTCTCTCACATTGCACTTATCATTGCCAGAGCCGAAAATCATCTCAAAATCATTGCATTCATGTATAAGAGAAAATGAAATCCTTCTTTTCTGGGATTGGCAACTTGTCGATCATAATTATTTCAACCTTAATTAGTCCTATTCCATGTTACGAAGCTTGCTGTTTCTTTAATTATTACCAAAATTACTTTTAGATTTGCATGTACATGTATACATTTATTTGTGTTTTGTAAGAATTGGATCAAGTTTAAATTGCTGTTAGTCCAGATTTGTCGGTTACACAATCTCTTCAACCGTAATATACAACTGAAATAACCGACCATTATAAACTCAAAGAAACCTCAACTCTGACAAGAAATTTAATGAAATATTAACATGTCGAATCATAATTAATCATCCCAAATGCGTACCCCCTGGTCAATTTGTTCAATTAATCATTTCTTATTAAGCATTGTTAGTTAGTTAATGGCTCCAACATATCTAAAAGGTCTTCACTATGTAGTATTGTTCGTGCATTTATCTTGTATATCAAAATTATCATATGTTCATACAAACAACATTGTAATCGATTTTATATAAGTAGAACGTAACTGCATGCGTTGTTTTGATATCAATTAATTATTCCTTTGGTTTCGATTACCTAAGGAAGGATGATATTCAAGGAAGCTTCAACTCGTATTTTGTGCTAAATGATGGTACTGAACGGCAATACAACATCTTCTTAGCTTCTTAATTAGAACATCTTCGTCTGAAGTAAGAAACACACATATATATATATATTGTGAATGGAATTGACTTGGCAATTAGTGTCTGAAATTTGGGTGATTCGAAACATTGGCTCGCCTTTTCTTTCTATCTAAGAATATGGATAGAGAATATTTGAGATGTTGGGAGACATGTGAGGGAGAAAACCCGACATATAAAAACGTATCTACTTGATATTATATATAGTAGAGTTATAGTTAACCTATAGGTATGCCTTTTGATGAAGAAAACAAATACAAGTGCGTTGATTTTGGGGAGTGAAAAAAATGCAAAATGAAGTGCCTTCTTGACTAAATGTTCCACGCCTTAATTTGTTCATCATTAGTTATGCTCTTACTCGTGTTAGGCTTAGGCCTTTTTAAGTGAAAAAGCAAAGGAGAGTCACGTCGACTGAGTAATCAAAACAAAAGAACGCTAAAGGAAACCAAAAAAATAGGGGTGGGCGGTGGAACGATTAAAGCAAATTATTATTGCCAACATTCCGTTCAAAGTAAGAAAGGAAAGTAATTGGCTGCACAGCTGTTAATGAATAGCGACTATGAGCAGAGCATACCCTTGAGATGAGACATTATCTGGGATGATAAATGCTCCGGAATGGGGTAACAATAATGGTTCCGTCTGAATTTGATAGAATTGGGCACTGTTGCTTGGATCCATGAGAATAATGAACAATACGGTTCTCAAATCGTACATTTTTCATGATGAGGTAATGAGCTTATATATGAAGAATACCTATTAGATTTAGGTATTTCCTTATGAGTGAGAAATCACCTTCTATGAATGGGCCGTCTATGTCTGGGCCTGAATCTGAGCCTAGCACAATCGACCCAACCAAATAACATACTTGAAAAATGTACTGATTGGCAAGTAAAACATCTAATGATTAACGAGCTAGAAACAAGTTGGTCAAAAATAGGATTGGTGATTGCACAATGAAGAAAGGGTTAGTGACAGCTCCACTGGGATTTGTATCAAGATTATGCTGGACAAGATCCCCTCATTTGGATGGGCGTTTGAACACTGAAATTAAGTTTGTCTACTTCGATAAGTGCACAATTTAATTTAAGCCTCTTTATTTATTGTTTCCTTCGTCCTGATCCCTGTAACAATTCATTGTTTCTCAGGCCTAGGAGGTTTTAACATCACATATACCACAACCCATGATAGTTCTTAATTACTCCCTACTATTCAAAATAAGTGTCGTTTTAGAGAGATGAACGCTTATTAAGAAAGCTAGTGAAATGTTTAATATACCCTTATTAATTGCATGTTGAATTGTCTTGAAAATGTAATCTGTATAATTAGGATGTGAGAGAAATTAAAAGGGTAATTTTGGAAATAAAATTATAAACATGCATGAAAAATCGCAAACAACACTTATTTTGAATAATTAAAATCTCTCTAAAACGATACTTATTTTGAATAAGAAGGAGTATATGTTTGAATCTCATGCACATTTAACGTGGAAAGCCTTTGTAATCGACTCGAAAGAAAGAATCTATTTTCATATGCTGACCACCCTCTTCTGGTTTTCATTTTAGTTTCACATACAAGCCCTTTTCTTTTCCAATTGCAATCTAGGTATATTTGCCACAACTTCTCTCAAAAGTTGATGAATTTTCATAGTAATTATGAAGGGTTTGGAGAAGTTTGAGAGGAGAATATAATAAAACACCCATGCCCATGCATGTCCTCACTTGGTGGGGCTTCCCATTAAAACATGGATTAGATTTGGCCTTTATCCCGCCAACCATGTGCGGTCTAAGTGCGTAGCATGGAGTCTTGTGAAATTTATGTGTCCCGTAATACTTTCTATTGGATCTCCATATTATAATAATCTACTTGTGAGTATCTCATAATGCAGAGAAACTGGAGAATAAAGAATAAATTATGAACTTTGGATTCCCAATTTAATCGTATATGTTTAGGTTAACTCAATTTGGTGGGACAGGCTTGCAATAATATAATCAAGCATATTCCACTTTGGTTTTCGGCACTTTTTTTCAACTTCAAACCAATTAATGTAGACGCAAATATATTATAGGGACATCCAATTCCAACGAAACTAAGCAACTTCAATTAACTACTAACTTATTAGTTTGATAATAAAAATATATATACTATTAATTAATAACTATTATAATAAAAATATATAAAATATCAAGTTTAATAAAAAGACAATAAATAAATGAACTAGTTAAGTAAATTAACCAATCAAAAATGGAGGAAAGAAATAAATAAAATAGAATTCATATAAAAATATTTTTAAGGGGTTATTCTTCGTTGTGACAAAGCAAGACATTTGTATGAAGGGCCTCTTTACCAGTTAAAAATTGAATTCATCCATTGTAAATTTGATGATGAGGGGACTTCCATAAGCGAAAGTGATAAAGATCATATAAATCTCATCTTAATGAAATTAAAAAAGTTCTAAAAGAAAATTAGGGAGAACAATTGAAAAATAATAAGAAAACACTTAATTTATATGGGATAACATTATTAGTTTAATTGGACATTGATAAATTCTAAAATGATTTGGAAAGAATATGCTTTATAACTAATAACGATGAGGTACCCTCTTGCTTAAATTCTTACAATGATAATGATGATTGTGAGAGCATTCATATGATGATCTTGTAAGATGTTTAGAGGCTATAAGAATGAAGAGCTAGCATCAAAGTATCTTCCAAGAATAAAAGCTCGTGAAAACACATGCATGTTTAAGAATGAGAACTTGAAATATGATATGCAAGACAGGATAAAAACTAAGAGAGTGATTATTTTTAATAACAATAAGCATGACTTACTACATGAAAAATGAGACATTAAAGATAGAGATCAATGAGCTCAAGGAGTTCTTGTCTAGATTCACCATAAGTTATAAAAATTTGAACCCAAAATTTTGAGTTTGTGATATTTATAATTTAATGGAATTTAACAATTAAAATTTTTAAAATATTTTTAATTAAGTTGGACATAGGTATTGAATGCCTAAAAAGTGTAGGATTTATATTACTTATGGTGACAACACTTAAGAAAAAAGGAAAAAATTGGTGAATAAGCAATTTGGTTTAGCTTATTATCATTACAAAGTATTCTTTGATATTTAGATATAAATTAAAATATTATATGAAGCTGATTCAAAAGGTTATATAAGTACAAAATAATTCTATACCATTGGTCCCTAATGGAATCCAAAAAGGGGTAAATTGGGTGTTAGTAAATCTTAAGAACATTTTTACAGTTTAAGAAAGATCCTTAAAATATTTTAAATAGAATGATGAAATCCATTGGCAATTTTAAAAAGTTCAATCAATCTATCAAATGAAAATTAAAGAGGAGAGAAGAGACATTATAAACCAATTTTATAGAGAAGAGACTTAGGATTATACTAATCTCTCCTTTCAACTAGGTGAAGAGGAACCTTCTTACAACAATCTTTGATTAGTAAAGAGGAACCCTTGTACAATCTTCCTTGAAAGGTGAAGAGGAACCTCATTGATTCTTATTACACCCAAAATATAAGAAATCCAACTTCAATTGATATCTTAGAACACATAAACCTTACTTGCTCACTTTAATGCTCAAAGGCTCTTAATCACTTCACAACTAACGAATGAATGATTATAAATGCTTAAAAAATCTTATAAATGTGTTATTATAACACCTAAATATTATAAAGATGTCCAATAACTAAAACCCCAAATTTTTATAACCATAATAGCTCTAAAATATTTTTAAACATAAAAATTTGTCACTATAATGGCTAGTAACAATAATAGTGCTTAGCTAATCTAATATATTGATCAACCAATATGGCATATTGGTCAACTAATATATTGAACAACGTCACATACAAACTCATTGTACACAATTTTGAAGTTCCTAAGACATTGATTGACCGAACCTAGATAACAACTAATGTCTAAATAAACAACACATTAGCCCACTAAACCTTTACACTGGTTCGATTAGTGTGTCTAAAACATTATTTAAAGACTTTTCAAGTTCTTTCAAAGATCAAAACATATTCCTTTGACCAAAACTTAATTAAAAAAATATCTTAACAATTTCTCAAAGTGTATTTTAAAGATAAAAAGGGTTTTCTTTAAAAATCAAAACCTTCATTCCTTTTAATAAATTAAAAGATTTACACATTAAGTTCAAAAAATGACTTGTTTATAGATGAATGGCCCCTAAAGCATTAAATTGACCAAATACGAGATATAAGAAAGATTAAGTTCAAAATATGATAAGCTTATCCTAATTTTAAAAATTATCTCTAATGAAATAATATTTAATTTCTATATACTTGATTTTAGAGTATTGAATATGGCTTTTTATGAGGCAAAGGACACTAGTTTTATCATAACTAGTTGGTATCTTTGTAAGGTATATGTCACAGTCTCCAAATTGTTATCTAAGCCATAAAATTTTTGCACAATAGCTACCAGTTGCTATAAATTCAGCTTATATGGTTGATAAGGCAACTAAAATTTTTTTCTTTCCAAATCATGAGATAAATGCATTTCCTAGAATTGAAAAGTATTGAATGTACTTTTTCTATTTAAAGGAATATCATTATAATTTGCATCTAAATAACCATCGATTGACAGTAAGTGTGCTTAAGATACCAAAGTCCTAAACAAATATTATCATATAAATATCTAACTATACACATAATAGCTAAAAGATGAGACTCCTTATGACTTGATTGAAATCTAGCACACAAGAATCTATTAAACGTAATATTGGGTCTACTTGTATTAAAGTGAAGTAAAATACCAATCATATCTTGGTAGAGCTTTACATCAATCCACTTGCACTCTCCATCCTTGTTTAATTTAATTGTGATAATTATCGGTGTTGTCAATGGCTTGGCTTGCTCCATTCCAAAGAGCTTAAGTAGTTCTTTAGCGTACTTATCTTGATTGATGCAGATGCCCTCTTTAATTTGCTTGATTTAGAGTATAAGAAAGAAGTTGATCTCTCTTATTAGGCCTATTCCATCTTAAATTCTCTACTTATATACATAGAAAATTCCTTACTTAAGCTTTTGTTAGCTCTTCCAAAAGTAATATCATCAACATAAATTTGAGCAATTATAATGTCATGATTATGAATTTTAACAAAAAGAGTTGTGCTAACCTTGCATTTAGCAGAATCATTTTATAATAAAAATTCACTTAATCTATCATACTAAGCTCTAGGAGCTTGTTTTAAACCATATAAAGCTTTAGAGTTTATAAATATGGTTAAGTGTGTTGGACCCCGAACCTTGAGTGGAAATTTGAAATATGAAAATGAAATAAAATGAGTATTTTTGTATATGAATTTTGTTATAGATGATTATGATATTAGAATGTGAACTAAGTATGGATGAGGAGTTGAGAAACT
>JANITW010000007.1:34015228-34027621 GCA_027564335.1 Erythroxylum williamsii
AATCTCCGTGTCTACCACTCTTACTCTCTATCTCTATTTTAGTTTCAAATTTTATCATTACTTAGTTTATATATATAGTATTGAAAATTTTTGATTAATCAGAATCTATAAAAATTATGTAAAGAATTTTATTTCTAACAAATAGTTTTCAAAAGATTTATAAAAAAGGGGAATACACAATTCAACCCTCCCTTTTCGTGCATTCTAATATCATTTTCTAAGTGTTGTATTAACGTATGATTCACTTCAAACTCCTCATTAATTTCATATCCAATTTCAACTCAAAATCACTCATTTGACAACTCACAAGCCATTATCTTTTATACAACAAAATCCATAGCAAAATTCATCAAACAAGCATCAAGTTCTAGACCTTATTATATCATCAATTCCATACATATTCCATTCCAATTCAAGCAATATAGAATTCATATTACAATATTCCATCAAGTTTATAATTCCCTTACCTAATTAACTTCAAGTTCCTTCTTCAAAAAACTAAGCAATCCAACCCTTCATGCAACCAACACACTTACAAAATCAAGGTAAATGTAGGATGATCTTAACACTAAAATGATAACAACATAGAAGGTAGTATAGAGTAGCTTTCTTGATGCAATCTCATGCAAGGATTCTTAAGCGTCGATGACCCAAAATAAAGCAAAAACTTTAAGAGGTGTGAGTGAGAGAGTTTCGGTGGAGAGAGTGCAATATGGTGAAGAATGAACAAAACAAATATTATTCCAGTAGAAACTTTTCTTATACAATACCAGGTGTCATCAAATTGTAACAGCATATGTCACTATGCATATTCTTCATTTGTCCCATATAGGAGCTGCCAAATGTCACCAAGATATTAGACCATTTGTCTCTCACTTATTGCTGCTACTTGTCAATTTATTAACTATGCCTTTTGCTAATGCTTTAGCTATGCCAAATTTCATTCAATGTATGGGCCTAGTCATCCAATTTTTATATACCAACTTATCTTGCCACTTGACATTTTCCTAGTCCAAATGTACATTTTAATACCTTAATTCTTTAATAGTAACAATTTATTCCAAGTTACAAAGTATGATCCATTAAACAAAAAATTCAAGACAATCCATTTGCATAAAATCAATTTAAAGTTCACTCATATATCATCAATTCTTTTGCAAAGAGTTTGTTCATATAAAACAATTAAATTACACTCACAACTTGCTAGTTTCCTTTTCAACACTTTGAAATCCTTCAATTGGTTTCATTTTCTAATCCAAAAACCTATATGAATACATTCAACTCCTTAACACATTTTCCAACCAAATACCCCATAAACCAAGTCAACATCATTACTTTCCACTTACACTCCAAATACTAACTTTTCTCTAATTAATAACATAACACTTTATTTAATCATTCCAATACCATAAATATACTTAATGATCATCCTTAATCACATTCATATGGTCATTACATCATAACCATACTTTTATACCAAAAATGTCTTTAATGCTAAACTTAACATATTTTACACCAAACTTTGCAATTCAATTACATTTAATTTCTAACACTTAAAACCAATCCAAATTCACTTCTATGACATTTAATACACACATTTAAGCCATAAAAATTCATCAATAAATTTTTTTACGAGATCATGTACTCTAGGTCGAATTTCAACCAAAACCAATTCCAATTTTTTTCATTTCTTTACTTTGCACAGTATAATAATCGAACTAAGATATTACATAGTTACTTCCTTTAATTAGAGAGTTGAATCTGGCATTAGTTGGATAAAAAACATTAGGTTAGAGTAATAAGGAAGCCAAAAAAAAAGGACCTAATGTTCTTTAATTATTAGTCTATAATTAGATATTGTTCCTATTTCTAGTTATTATTTTGCTCAAACATTTTAATTTATCCCCAAGTTTCAAAATTTAATACATGCTCCAAGATAAATCTTGGCTAAGCTTACGTTTCCAAATGTTCTTATTCCTTAAGTAGTGTCCATGTATCTTTTTGACCCTTAATGATACTTATCATTAATAATTCACTACAATCTTTTAGCCATCATTGTCTTGTGCACCACCAGAATAGATTGAATCCCCAATACCCCTTCAATTTTTGGAAAATATTTTTCTTCCAACTTAACTTGGCATAAGGTTTCTTCACTCCATCACTTGTGTAAAAGAACTTTCTAAATAACTTTTCAATGTCCTTACATAAAGAGTAATATAGGATGAGTAATAACCATATAAGTTGTTAAACATATAAATGATTAATTACAGTATATCTATAATTATGACACTAATTGCTCCATCTTAATTCTTCTTCATATTAAAAACATGATGCAAATCCATATAGGATATCCTCTTTAAGGTGATAGGTACAACTTAGTATGTAAAAGGAGGAGATATGAATGTTAGACCTAAAGTACCTGTAAGTTTATTAGTTAAATGGAGCGCATCACTAAGAGACCATCAAGTAACTTATCTCTCTATTAATGCATAAACATGAAATTTTGTTGAAATCCTCATAGGACTTTGTAAGGTAGGTAGCTAACCTTAACTTAGCTCCATAGAATAATAAGAGATCATTTGTAAAAGCCAACTGAGAGATCTACAATTTTTTAAATTTTTTGTTATATTTAAATTCATTATGCATACTATTGTTGTGATTGATAATTTTAAAGAGGATCTCAACACATATCTAAAGAGATGAGGGGAGAAGAGATCCCTTTTCCTAATTACTTTTGATGCCTTAAATAAGTTTGAAGCTTCACCATTGATGAGCAATCTTCAATGATAGTTTTTGAACCATTTAGGGGGTTTATACTAAAAGTAGTTGTAATGCATTGATAAGTTAAGCTAGGAAGCTAAGGCTTCTAGGGGGTTAAAAATGAAAACCTAATTCACTATAATAAATGTTTTATGAAGACCAATCTTCATAGCATAATTTTTTCCTAAACCCCCTAAATGATAGTTTTGAATAACTTATGGGTAATTAAGATATTGTCCCCTGTATTTTTCCCTCAATGAAACCTATTTGTGAATAATTAATAAAAGATGGCAAAATCTTCTTTATTCTTGAGGCCAAAATCTTAGAAATTATCTTAAAAAGATATTGCAATAAGAGATTGGTTTGTATTCTTTTAAGGAAAAAGGATTAGGAATCTTAGGTAACAAACATAAATGAGCCTTATTCTAAACTTTCAACATCCTTGAGTTGGAGATGAATGCCATGATAGCCTTATTGACATAATTTTTATATAATCACAAGTTAATAAAATTATGCATTACGAACAAATGGGCATGGATCTTTTTTTTTTAATTTAGGTTGAATATTATCTTTTCAATGTCCTCCAAAGTGAAGGGACTTGTAAGAAGCTCACATTGTCACCTAGTCAGTAGCCTCAGAACAAAGGAGCTAATAAAAGGGATAGAGGAGGAGCACCTATCCAAAACCTAATATGCTTTGAGAATAATCCCTAGTATAAAATAAAAGCTCATTCTATTTTAAGGAATATCTTGCCATCATCATTCATTTAAGCATTGATTATGTTAGGGTTCCTTCTTGCAAGCAGAGACCTATAAAAGAATTTAGTGTTACATTATCCTTTCTTAATCCATAAAACATTAGATTTATGAAAATTTAAGTACTAATAATCTTCCAAAGCTTTATATTAATCTCTTATATTAGCTTTTTCTTTCATCTTTTTATAAACATCAGCTAAAAAGCCATACAACTCCTTTTGTTTTTATAACAAGTTCTTCCTAACTTCTCAAGCATCATCATTAGTTTGCATGTTTAACCTTAGATGATAGGCCCCTATCCTATAATGACTAGGTGACCTGCCTGACACTCCATGGAGGCTCTCCAGTTGATATCTGAGTCGGCTGAAAAGTTCTCGTGAAGCTAAGCCTATTGCCTTTGTTAAGAAAATGCTTCAATTCATAATAAGAAATGTAAATAGTGGAGTTTTATTTTTCATTTTATTAAAAATTTCGGCAGCACAATGGCTATTTTTCAACGTCCCAAAAATTTCAAAGTCTCTGTAAAAGTTTAAAATACTTCTATTATCACATCAGTTTCTCAACTCCCAATTATGGACTTTAAATCCACTCATATGTAAACTCAAATAGTTGCATCAATAAACAATGAAAAGCTAACGTGAAGTCATATATTCCATTAAAATACCTTTATACACATCCATTCTTTATACAAATTTACTTTCCAAAACATGTTTAAAGATATGCAATAGTTCTCAAAATTATGTACAAGGAAACATAAAAGTGACTATATAGCAACACTTGATGAATTGACTACTTGCAAGGTAGAGTCCCTGCTATTGAAGCCCTTGAGGGTGCACCTGGGAGGTTTTATTTAACAATAGAAAATAAAGGGTGAGAATGGTTTCCAATAAAAACATTTATATAAATATTAACCTCCATAAAAGAAAACAATTTCTTTTCTTTCCAAGTAATAACCAATGTTCTTACAAAACACATTGTTTTCTTTTCATAAGATCAATGCATATGTAAAACAAAACATTTTTTTTTTTAGACCAATTTCCATTTTTCTTGTAAAGTATACAATGATGCTAATCAATACTTTCATGAACTTTCTTTTTAAAACATAGCTTATGACTAATTTTCTTTGCCATATGGTACTCTTAGGTGTAAGGCCACAGAGTTGGTTCTGCATTGCTTACTCATGCCTGGTTAACCTCTATATACCGATTGTTATGAAGTTGGTTTTGAATCACTTACCTATAATGATACTAGCACTAGATATAAATTAATGGTTATAGAGCTTGTTTTACATTGCTTACCCATAAAAGTGCTAGCATAATATATTCTCCACATTGCAAAGGGAAGCTCATAAAACATACTAACAGACACAACACTAACTATGTTAGTGACAGACACCCTACAACACTGCCATTGATTGATATAATTGTATGTATAAAGACCTAATGACGTACCATAGGCTAAACCACAATTAATACATGTGCACACCTCATTTTAATACCAATTAAAAACGTATTCAAAAATCCATTTCTATGCCAATTAAAGCATATGAAAATTTCAATTCAATGCCAATTCAAAGCATATGTACATCTCATTAGTTTCCAAGTGCATCCAAAACTCAATTCAATTCTAAATCAAAGCATATATAAATCTCATGAAGATTAACTCTTAAATTCAAGTAGTAGCACTAATGGAATTATTCAAAAACATACTTTTCATAGTAAGGTGAAAACCATCTTTAAAAATCAATTTAAATACACACTCACTGTTTGTCGTTTATCGTAAACCACCCTCACGTGTTCGGTGTTTTTCCTTTATTAGTATTAAGTCTATGGTGATCGAGAAAACTTTTTTATCTTACTCAACTATAAGGAAGACCCCTGAAGGGTTCCTAAAACTTGCCAAGTACATCCATAACTTACCACCTTGTTTGACAAATTTTATGGCAAAGGGCTTAGCCAAAATCTTAGCATTTAGTAAGGTTAAAATTATGTTTTCTATTCATTCAACCATTGAACAATGTCCATGATTTATACATGTTGTCTTCTTTCCATTTAAATTACGTACATAGTATATACATTATGTTTTCCTTACATTGAACCATTGAACTATGTACAATATACATGCTTCCATTGAACAACCATTAAGCCAATACATAGCATCTACATGCTTTAATTAATAACCATTGAACAACATACTTAAGATATAAATATATATACTAATTTTCTATCTATTTATCATGATGTTTTTCTCTTCAGTTAAACATGTAATCAACTCAATCATTCACACAATTCATAAGGGATTTCATGTTTCCAACTTAAACATTCACGTAATTAGTTAAAGAGGATGGAAAAGAGTGATTTAACATACCAGAATCAGGTGGTAAGGTGCTGTCCATCTTTTCCCTGCATGTAGTTGGAATTAATGGAGGTGTTGTCCATGATTAGAGGCTTAAACAACATGCAAAAATTATTTCCTAAAGGCAATAACTTGGAGATCTATACGTGAAAAGAGTAGCTTCAATTAATAACATCAATTCTAGTCCAAGGGATAATTAAAGCTTCAGTGGAATGAAGGTAGAGCAGCTCCAACATCATCTTGTATAAGTTGCACACTTGGAAGCTGTCCAACGCGTTGTAAGGTTAATTTACAATAGTTGTCTATGGTTTAAATTCTCACCATCTTTGTTTAATTTAGCCATTAACTTCTTGTATCATCCATGAAAATTCTTGTCTCCCACATATAACAAGTTGTTTTTATTTTTGTCCCACTAAAATGACACACATCCACACTATATATTGACCTCACTTGTAATGAATTTATGTCCCTCACATCTACTCCATAAATGTGACAGCATAAGGTTTTCATACATTCTTGTTCCAAAATATTGAGGACTTATTGATATATGTGACAGCTGCCACTTAAGGTTCATTCACATATACATGTATTATTTCTTGTCCAAAATAATTAAATGGCTTAAGAAAAATCTATCCAATTTTAATAAAAATTTCATGTCCACATAATAACATGTTACACCAAAACATATCAACATATAAGTTGGATTGATTTACTTTAATTATCCTTAACTATAGTTGATTCTCTCATGCTTGGTTTATGTCCCTATGTTTTAGCCCGAAAGTGCTTCCAATTTACTTTACGATAATTTAAAACAAGGCCAATCTTGATCTATCATAAATCCACTAGGTCAAATTTATTTTTGGTCCATTTTTATACCAACCAACTCCAATATTTTTTTAACTATCATTTGAATTTAATACTTGTCTCAAGTATTGACAAATCATTCAGGGTTTGGTCCCCGATTCACCTTTTAGAGAAAATAAAATTTACATTCACCTAAAACACCATTCACACTAAATGAAATTTTATAAACACATGAAAAGAAAAGTTTGGGGTTTTACATTAGCTTCTTAAGTTCCTCCTTGATTCCTATAAGTCTCCAATACAATTTATAGGATTTATAGTCCTAACATTTAAGATCAATCCATCATATCTTACCTCTTAAGATCCCTCAAAATTACACAATAAGTTGAAGAATCTAAATAGGGAAGGTCTTCTTTAAGCCAAGGTGAGGTCTATAATCTTAATTAGGGAATGATTAAAATATATTTAAGTGTGCTATTCTTTTTGAAACTTATCTAGTTTTGTCCTCATAAACTAGGTTCCTTTTTTATTGTTCTAAGAAAAGAAACTTCCTTTAAATTTGAGATATGTTACCTTTATATTAGAGAGGAAAGA
Organism: Erythroxylum williamsii; assembly: GCA_027564335.1. NCBI lineage: Eukaryota > Viridiplantae > Streptophyta > Magnoliopsida > Malpighiales > Erythroxylaceae > Erythroxylum > Erythroxylum williamsii. Next base: position 34,022,497 of record JANITW010000007.1, read on the forward strand.
TATAAGCTCATTCCATAAGGATAATCCCCTTAAGAAATAGGTGCAAATATAAAAGTGATCCAAGCTTTTCCAATCCCTAAAAGATATGCTAGGAGATGTATATGTTCAATAAAATTGGAGTAGCTTAGGACATTGGTTTTATTAGGGTCATAGTCCAATATTATTCTTCCAAAGTAATGCATATCATAATTAGTAATCTTCTTCTAGTTATTTTTAAACATCCATAGAATTATACATCTGTCAGCTATCAACTTAGTCTTTAAAAGGCCAAATATTGTTAGCTTGGTTAAATTAATCAAATCAAATATCATTTAATTTTTTAGGTTTATTGAGACCCCAACTATTCCAAGTAATAATAGACATAATATTAATTAGAAGAGTTGGGTACCCTACCTTGGCTTTATGGCATGACCTCCTCCTTTCAATTATTTTAAAGTCCTCCAAACAATTTCATAAGGAATATTTCATATTTACATACACATCAACTTCCTTTATTAATTTACAAATTTATTTAACAACATAAGTCATTTCAAAAATTTTCTTAAGAGAAGACAATTTATCAATTTAGGAATTCATTATAGAGATATTTTGTTATTCCTTAATTTCCAAGTGTGGATCTTTAGAAGGAAGAATCCCCAGTTGCAACTAAATTTAGAACCTCTAGAGTAGTACTCAAGTTTGGAATAGAATTTTTTTAAAAAAATGAAGTATGAATATTGCTATAGTTAAAACTAATACAAACATTACAATGAGTTCTATATTAATAGTCAAGTATTCATGTTACAAGAATAGTGAGGGAGTTAAACATAGTAACAAAAGTAATATAAGCCAACTAAGTAGGAATAAGTTACAAACGCCATCGATGTTAGATGTCCAATGATAGAGTCTGTTGCATCTATTTAGCATAGATGCATTTGCATATCAAGTTAACTATCTAATGTGCAACTAGGTATTTGTCTACCTTATTATCAATGAACCGTCGGTTATTGCACTCCTTCCATATTGTGTAAATGGTGATTTTGAAGGCTACATTATAGAGGGTAGCGTTAGTTTTCCCAGGTTGTTCAATATCGAATACTTTAAGAGAAAAAATAGGTATGATTGTTTCTTATTAATTTTCCAAACACAATTATTGAACCAATGGAGATTTCAATTGATGTGTTGATGATAAAAAATATAATTACTATTATTATTTTAATGAAAACAAATATTAGAACAAAATGAAGCCATAAACTTAAAAAGATAGTGTATAAAGTTAAACAAGAGAAGTTGAAGTTTATAACTAACAAAATGGAGATCAAAATTAGTACAAAAGAAGATCAAGTCTCATCAAGGTCATTTTACACTTTGCATTATTATTCGTAAGCTCAATTTGTCAATTTGATGATCTAAAAGACTCACCATACATAATCATTTCATCTTAATTCACTATATGTCTTTACATTAATCAAGAGGCATTAAAACTTTTGATTTTAATATAAAAACCTTTTTACCCTTTAAATAATCTTTATAGAGTATTTTAGGAACTGTTTTAATCACATTTGGATTAAACAAATTAGTTTTAAGCATTTAAAATTGCTAAAAAAATCATATGTTTAGCATGATTGGTCAACCTATATGGGTTAGTGGTCGATCAATATAGGTCAAAATTGTTAAATTTGATATTGCTTGAGTTTGTAGCAACATTAGTTAATGTATTGGTCAACCAATATTTTGCATCAGTGGCATATTAGTCGACCAATATTTGTATTGATCAATAAATGTTCCAATGGTTAATGAAGCTGGAGCTTTTACTAGTTAATTTATTGCTCAATTGTTTGATTAATTTATATTAAGCAATTTTCTCATCCATGTTTATATTGATGGTTATTAGTTAAGAAAATTGGTTAGAAATTTTGTTAAATTGTATAAACTTCCAATATCTAGCATATTGCCTATGAAAGAGAATTTGTGTTTAATGGAATTTTCCTCTTTGCTTGAAAGAGTTTCTTAGAATTCCTCGTGGTTGAATTTGTGTTTTAATGCCAAACATGAAAATCTAATTATTGATTACATGTAGCACAATTTGGGAGTGTTTATTTTTTTAACAGAAATTCATGCATACTTAATCTTCTATGAGAAGAAGTGGCCTCATCTATATAGATAATCCTTTTAGTAATCTTTGCCAAAAGGCGCAAACCTTTAGTAGAATAATACTCAAGAGGGACTTTATGGGTCTAGATTGGCACTTATTTCTACTTAATATCCTCTTATTTGATTCAAGGCTTCCTTATTTGTAAAAAGAGAAGCAAGCTATTAAAGTGCGAAGGTTCATCCTGTATAATTTCTTAAACCCTATCCTTTAAAGCCAATTTGAAGAGGAAAAAATAATCATTAAGCATAACTTTAATGAGCCCCTTACTCTTCCATTGGTTTGTTTCTTAAAGCTTAATAACCAAGAAATCTAGTCATTTTTATAAAAAGAAATCAACCACCGTAGGAGACTAAAAAATAGTTCCCTCCTCTAGTATTTCTAGCGATAGAGAAATGATAGATGTATCATCCCCCCCTACTGGTGGGCAATAGTGAAGAGTGGAGATAGAAGGTTCCCTATGAAATATTTCTGATTGAGGTTGATTTGGAGGGCCTTTCCTCATTAGAGGATTTGGGAGAGGAAGAAAAAGAAGCGTTAAGATGATGGAGCAATAAGTTGTGATGAAGGACATAACAGGAACAAGCATATGTGAGAGAACCTTAGAGCGAGTGGAACAAGAAGACAGGAAAGGAAAGACCAAAAGAAAGAAGAAGCTAACTTTAATCTAACAAGACTAATTCTATTAGCTTAAAAAAAGGAAAAGGTAGTTAATCTTTTCTTGAAAAATTCAAAAAGTGATTCCAAAGTTGATAAAGATTGGGTGTAAGAAAGACTTAAAATTCCTCTAATCAACTAACTCTTCTCATAAGAAAATAGAACCAGGAACAAGTTAAGTAGTGAGGAAGAGCCAACTAATCTAACATGATCTAATTTAATAATAAGCAAACAGAACTGAGGAGAAAGAAGCACCCAAAACGACACCAAAATCAAAGAAAGAGATAGATTCAGAAGGAGAAAGAGAGGATAACAAAAGTCGAAGACCAAGTAGAAAATTAAGATAGACATTAAAGGAGGAAAGGAGGAAGACTTTAGTAGCACATCAAGTTAAAAATAGAAGGAAACCAGAGTGGAAGTTGGAAGTTGAAGGTCAGAGATAGAGAAGCAACTTACAATTGCATTATAGACTTCACCTGTGATAAACAACAATAACAACTCAATGAAAGCCCCACTAATAGCAGGGTCTGTGGAGGTTTAGAAGTATGTAACCTTACCCCTAATTAGTAGAGAGGTTGTTTTTTACACGCCCAAATAACATGTATATACATACCAAAATAATAAAGTAATAAAAATAAAACAGACATAAAAGATGATGATGATGATGATAATAATAATAATACATAAAATAAATAAATATGTATAAATAAAAAATTATATACATATAAGTAATAAAATCAATATTATTATAGATATAGAGCAAGGTTAAAAATAAGAATAAAAAATAAAATAGGTAAATAAATACAAAATAAAGAAGGAGACAAGTCAATAAATAAATTAGACAAGTCATTAAAAGAACATATTTAGGCCAAATAGGAAAATTAATTATTATTGTCTAAGAAGTCTTTGAGAAAGTCATTAGTGCATAATGCGCATAGATGAGGAATAATGTATCATTTTGTATCAAAAGTTTAGATGGTTTTCTTAAACATTTCTTTTAGTTTCATATGCGTCGTGATATTGAAAGAACTTGTGCTAATTACATTCATATCGTGATTAGGCCAGCCATCCTCTATAGGGCAGAGTATTGACCCATCAACCAAGTGCATAGCTAAAAATTAATGATGGCGGAGATGAGGATGCTTTGTTGGATGTGCAACCTTACTAGAAGAGATAAGTTCAAGAATGTAATGGTAAGAGACAAAGTAAAGTTGGCTAATATTAATGAAAATTTAAGAGAAACAACGTTACAGACACCCTAATGCTCAAATAAGAAGATGTGAGAAGATCGTACTTAGAGACTATAACCAAAAAAAGGAAGGATAAAGAAGAATTGAAGGGAGGTAGTCCAAAATGATACGACTCTGTTAGAATTTAAGAAAGACATGACCCTTAATAGAAAGCTTTGGTGCACTAGGATATAGAAAAAGATCTCATGTAGAGCGGTCCTTCTTTTTCTCATTAGGTCTTTTGATGTTGGGACCCGATCCGGAGACCGACGCCCCAACCCGAAAATGGAAGACGGAACGAATAAAACGATTGATCACAAAGCGAAACAAATCATTAACAAATCGAAAGCGAACTTGGAAGCAAAGCATCCAAACAAGGTCAAACCGAATTGGCTCGAAGACGAGCCAAACAAACGATTCAATCAAATTGAAACACAAATTCCGACATCCGCACAAATATCTTAGAAAAGCGTCAAAATGGTCGCGTTGGAAACCTTAGACTAACCTCAATCCGAAATCGGTATAAATTTTTTTTCCTTTTTCTTTTCTCATTCCTTTCTTTTTCATTTCTTTCATCTTCCTTAATCAAAACTCAATACTTGAATCATATTCTTATATATCCACACAAATCCCAAATCTCATTCTTAAACCCATTTTTACCAAAATTTCGGCAGCATAATGGCTGCCTTTTATTAACCCAAAACCTGCAAGGGTTCAAAATATACTTCTATACTCTCACATAATAGCCAGAATCATCGGACTCCCCGTCCGGAATCCAACACATCAAACGCAACCCTATATCTACATATCCATATCCTTTAACATATAATATCAACACAATTTACATCGCAATTTCATACACAATTCCCAATAATCATACACAAACTTATATCTCAATTGCATATTCGAAACATAATTTATTTTACCATTCCATATGCAGATCCGTAATGTATTTACGTCATGAAATACATGCTTACAAAATATTCCATAATACAACATCAATATTAAAATCCGAATACACAATACGCAACAACAGAAATCTTCATTTTCTTTCACCCGATCTTCTTCTCATCACCTGTGGATGGGAATGAAGGGGGTGAGCTTTACA
>JANITW010000007.1:34203297-34216049 GCA_027564335.1 Erythroxylum williamsii
AATTGTTTTCAGATGAGGAGAGATACGAGAAGATTTTGGAGATGATTCCAGATGAATGTATTCATGATCTTTCCCAGCAGATCTTTTACTTTTTATTGTCCTACATTGAGTAATTAATGCTTCCTATTTATGCAGCTGTCACTTCTGAGCTTCGTGGGAAGTGGCACGGCAATAAGCGATCCTCCAATTTGAAGGAAGACATTAATCGTGTTAGGTGGGAGCAGCTAAAACATAGTTTGCAGTCTGGAAAACAGAAGGTGAAGATGCCTTTCTGCCCCATAATTTATCTGAAATGACTCACCTTTTGACAGATAGTGAACACCTCCATTAGTAGGCCATTAGCTTTGTGTAAGTGTCGATGATATCAACCATGGTAACTACAGTGAAGTTATATGTGTCATACATACAACTATCTGGAACTTGTAACATCATCAGTGGGGAGAGTATGGCTCATATTGAGGATAATAACGGTGACTAAAAGATAGGAAACTAACTAATGTTACTTGAACTTAAGTAGCCATACTGATTTAGGGAAACATTAGAAGGAACTATAGAAACGTATTAGTCAGCTTTTTGTGGAGATTTTCTCATATTCAAAAAGACATTGAAATCATCAGGGATTTGAGCTGATACTTAGGGAGGTAGAAGTTCCGCTAATCTACTAGAGTTAAGAGCTAGAGAGGTGTAAGGGGTGAGGGTGTTTGTACGTATTTATGCTTTCTACCAAAAAGGTGGAAATGATTTTAAAGCCTATATAGAAAGTGAGCATTGAAGAGGCATTGAAATGAATTGAAGTGCCTCAGGATAAAAGTTGACATTCCTGAAACATGACTCAGTCTCATCTTCTGCTTCTATTGATGGGAGTTAAGATCATCACTCATGTGCAGAAAAAGGAAAATTACCATAGACATTGTACTTATGATGATGCAAGAGAATTCTATCAACTATTTTGATGATAGTTGATACCAACATGCAATTGATAGCTTTTTAATCACTCTAGGATACCAATTTTCTAATACTAATATAATAGCTATTGAAATGCAATTGTTCTTTACTTCTTGATTTATGTTACTTTTTCACTCACATCAGGCACAAGGGCTGCGGCGATGCGTTGAAGAAATTGTTTTCTCCTTTACCTATCCTAGACTTGATATGGAGGTCTGTGCAACATAACCTACCGCTTCTTACTTTTGTTTTTGTCTCCAACAGTAAAACCTCCTTTGGATTGTCCATTGTAAATTGAGGATTTGAATCTTTCTGCTTGCACTTTTAGGTTTCTAAGCACATGAACCATTTGCTGAAGGCACCATTTTGTATACATCCAAAAACAGGTGGGTAATTCCTAATCCAAATGTCGTGAATTTTGCTTGCTCTAATTTCAAATTGTCCAGTTTTCATACATATTCCTTTAATGGGAGTCATTTCATGTGACCACTACTATGGTTATCACTATGACTATTCCTTAAGTTGAAGATCTTTGTCAAATATACTTGGCAGATCACTTTTTTATTTTTTTGAAGTTTTGATTATGAAACGGAGGCTGATTATTCTTGCTGCTAAATTAGTCTCTTTGATCCAGGCCGTGTTTGCGTACCAATTGATCCCATTCATTGTGATGAATTTGATCCTACCACTGTGCCAACACTTTCTGAGGTCAGCAGCAACAGACCTCTTCCGTCCCCTTCTCCATCAAATTGATTCCATAGATGGAAAATTCTTCCATCTGTTCTGGGTAAACATGGGCTAGTTGGCTCTAAAGTTTGCTTTGAATTCTTACATAACTTCTGGATTTGCAGCTTTTTGAAGAACTTAACAGGGGAGGACATAAAATAGATGGTATTGATGGTAAGTTAGCATAATCCTTCGATTACAATTGGGTTTTTGTTGGAATAACCAGAATATGAAACAATAATATAGTCATGAACATACTCGGGATTTAATGAAGGAATACCTACAAAAGACTGTTAGTTATTACTCTTGCAAAAGGATATAATGAAGGAATACCTACAAAAGACTGTTAGTTATTACTCTTGTGAAAAATTTATAGTTTAAGAAATAGTTCTGGAATGCATTTTAATTCATATGATCTTTTACTGAGATCCACCTTTTTGATGACTATGTTATGGTTCAAACAATATCTCAGAGATATATTTGGATTGCAGAATGGGATAGAACATCTCTTGGAGAATCAATCAGGTTTTTCAGATCATCATTCCTGCAACCTCTCCTAAAATCTTGCAAGGTATTTTCCATCCTACAGCTGCTTGAATACCAGCCAAATTTTAAAATTCTCAAATCTTTAAACCATCTTTGAATACCTAATGTCGCACTTCTTTGCCGCGAGAGCTCTAGCTCCCTTTTGAATACAGAGGAATGTGTGTGGAGATTTGGGATCATGCCGTGCACAGGCATGCTTCACTAGTTCAATTATTGCATGATATCCTATGCTGTATTCTCTGGAATCAAAGCTATTTAGTTTAGCTTTGTTGTTTTACTTTCAGAGGAAAAACATGAAATACATATCAAGCATCAACTTTATGACTATTCCTTTTAGAAGTCGGAGTCTCAGTTAAGTCTCCTCTACTGACAGCGTGCTATAGCCTTTGCCTACCTGGTTCTATGCCCATGCCATGTAGCCTTAACCACCGTTTAGTCACTGTTTCATTAATCATCAGATCATAAGAACCTTTGAGATTAAATTCAAATTATGGAAATGTTTTCAGAAATCACGAGAATTATGGGGATCATAATGCACTTTACACTTTATCCTTACTTTATTATTCTACTCAGAGAAGTGATTAATACCCTTGTGAGGAGTTCCCTATTGACATTTCTAACTTCTTTATATTACGGCTATGGGTGGGAATTCTACACATGCACTAACTTGAGCCATGTGAAATGCAGGAAGAGATGGAGAGTTCCTACAATGCGAAACAACGGATCGGAAACAATTCTCTATCTTGGTAGGCTTTCCAAAACAAATAATCGGAGTTGCTCTTGGGCTTACAGTTATTTGTATGGTGTTTGATGTTTGTAACCAGTTGTGCTAAGAATGGTTGTAATGCAGTTGGTGAATTAATGCCGGTAGCATCTATTAAGCAAAATGCATAGCCCTATGTTGATGGTTGATCCCCCCACGACGATTATCTATTTTTATTACACTTTTTCTCAAAATCTAAATAATAGGTTGCTTAAAAAATTAAATATTGCACAAGGATGGCTTGAAATTCATTATTATGTGTTCCCCTTGTGCGCATTACTCGTAATAGTGATGCGTCCAATCTAATGTGATGGTTAGCTAAGTAAATATCAATGATGACGTATTTTTTTTTGGTTAGAATTTACAATAGACTTATGGGCTCACACGAGAAGAAAAAATTAGATTACATATAAGTTTAAGTGAGATTTCATCTTAAAATGAATTGGTGATAGGTGAAGTAGTTCACTAGATTTATATATTAGCTTTATTTTCTCTCTTTTTAATGTGGGACAAACTTCTTCTCTTTATATTTTAACACACTCTTCTCACGTGTGGATCTTCTTTATATTTTAATACACTCTTCTCACTTGTGGATCTAACAAATGATATAATCTATTATTTTGATGTGTTAATGACTAATATAAGAGCAACTTGTTTTGATATCATATTAGAATTTACAATAGGCCTACGGGTTCACACGATAAAGAAAGCTAGATTATATATAAATTTAAATGAGGTTTCATTTTAAAATTAATTGATGATAGATGGAGTAGTCTACTAGATTTATATATTACTATTCTTTCTTCTTTTTTTTAAACGTGAGATAAATTCTTACTCTTTATATTTCAACATTTTCGAGCTATTTCTACACCATTAATGGTGACAAGGGAACGAATAAAACTGCTATCTCGGGGAAACGCTCACCATGCACCGATCTCAGAAAGGAGGTAGGGGCTGCTATTCAGCTCCCAATTATTTTGGACGATACCTTCAAAAATATGGAAACAGGACACTTATTCGAAGATTAACCCAAAAAAATTCGAACTCAAACCAAATGAAGATTTTTCCCACGGCAGCTTTCTACCTTCTGTAAAATGTACAAATGTTAAAATGAAGCTGTTTAGTTCGTTCGTAGAAAGTCTCGTACACAAAATATTCTGATTTCTGACACTCTTATCGGCTTGTATTCAATTTCCAAATACTAATGCGAGCCTTTAAAGTCGTTAATTACCAGAACATCACTCTTCGTCATGACTCAATCTAAGCTACACTGCCGCAGCTACGACCAGATCTGTATACACTTGTTTATCTTAAAGACGCAAGATATCCATGACCCTCCTCTTGATTAAAGAATTAAACCATTTAGTATGGCTCCTGTTGAGGACAAGGCACAACCGTAATGCCCAATTGTATCAACAATTCATAACCTTAAAACTTCTTAGCTCCATGATTCTCGACACACTCCGTAAGTCCAAATACAGGAATTGCACGCAAAAACTACTATAGCTGGGAACAAGACCGTACAACCTTCTGTCCTCTACAGATTAACAATAGGGCGGAACCCTAAAGTCGCTTTAAAATACTTGGGAAAGAAACCGAGCGATGCAACAAACCACATTATACAAAAACAATGAAGGCCTGAGTAAATCAACTCAAAAGTCCTCAATTACATAGACACATCAGGACGGCTCATCTTGGCTGTTGGTGAGCACATCCTCGTTCCCGTCAAGATTCAGACTCAACATGACACAGTTAAATAAAGAAAAACTGCAGCAACACCAAATCAACTTGATTTCAAGAACAATAAATGAACACTCCTGCAACTTGCAACAGATAAAAAGTAAAATATTCAGCCATGGCAATAACTTGGGAAAGGTTCACTTATCATACATGTGAAGCTGTGAAACAATTAACGCCTTGTGCAAAACCATTCTCACTGATGTGAAAGTTAAAAAGAACAAACAAGGAAACTATAGAAAACCTCTCCAAAACATAATGGATATCCCGGTGACTAACAAAAGAAATTTGGTAACAACTCAAGACAACGCATTAATTGAATGCATAACAACCTCCAAGAACCAATATTAATGTTATGATATAGCAAAATCCACTACACTAAAACCAAAATCCATATCTTAAAGCCATCAAACATTGAGTCTAGCCATCAAACTCTCCCATCTTAAAGAAAACATAAGAGGATTAATAGCAGTTGAGTCAATCTCCCTTCTTCCTGAAAGAGCATCCCTCAGTGAGCCTTGCACGGCCTCCAGTGGGTTGGCATAAAACAGTCTGACAATTTCCGCAAACCACAACAGTTTGAGAGTGGCTGAAGACAGTAGTTCTGCATTAAAAATCAGAACGTTTAAATGTTTGTAGAAGAAATACCCAAATCCAAATTATCATTTAAATTAAAAATCCACACTACTTACATGTTAAAGCAGCCCTGGCATTTCACGTCCTTCAATATTAGTGAAAAACATAAATGAACAAACAGATTAGCAAGCAATTACCATATCGAATAACTTGCTTCAAAGTTTACAAAAAGAAGCAAAATATAATGAGAAGAAATTTTATTTAAAAAAATAGTTGGATAAAAGATAATACCATGAAGAAGGAATTGGGACACTGAACCAGTCTCTTGAGCTTGTGTTTTCTTTTCTCAAGCTCTGCCGGTGGATTCAACAGATCAATGTCATTTTGGAGAACCTAAATCCAAATCACGAATCGCAACCAAAATTAATACAACACGAGTCATTAGCCATAGTGAAGAGGGACACAACACGATTAACACTCCAAGAATACCTAATCACCACGCGACCCACATAGAAAACGAAATCCTATAACCTTAAAAGCTACAAATAACAGAAAATCTAAGCAGACAAGGTTTCAAAGAAAATACACGAACAAAAGACTGAATAGTATGGCGAACAAAATTTCTATTATTGCTTAACTCACCATTGTTGAAGATGTTGAATGAACCTCCAAGAGCAAAGAAAACCCCAAGGTGCAGTTAAGGAAAACCCTAGTCGTAGCTGCAAATTGACATATAGCTATACTAGTGACGGAACTATCTTCACCGTTAGATAACAGAGGGTTTATCCAATTGAGCAACCATAATTGGTCCTTGATCCAGTATTTAAATTAAATTAAAATACAATGGAAATGGAGACTTGAAAATTATAAGGATTAATTGTAAATGTGTACTTTAGCTATAAGCTTGACTAGAATTAGTATTTCAAAGCGTCTTTCTATTATGTACTCTAACAAATTATATCAATGGAGATTAATCAAATTTAAAATAAAAACAATAAACTAAAATAAATCGACACAATTTAATTAATTAAAAAAAGATTAAACTAAAAGGCAATAATGTGATAAAAACAAACACATACAAAAGGGGCGTGAATTGTGCGTGAATTAAAATTTTTTTGTAAACTGCTTTCAATTTAAATAAAGACTGATGCCTGTTAAAAATTAAAAATAATAAGAGCCTATCAAGCGACAGTAGCCTGTTAAACGACAAGAGCTTGCTAAAGAATAAGACTAGTTAAAAACAATTTTAAAACAAAAGACGTTTGTTAAAATAAAAGGAATCTTTAACAAGCTATAAACAGAAGGAACCTAATTTAGAATATAAGTAGCCTTTTGCTAAAATAAACAAACAAACAAACAAACAAACAAACACACACACACACACACACACAATATAATACGAAAATATAAAAATTAACAGAAGAGACAAAAGGACACAGTCGATTATACTGGTTCGTCTTACAACTTAAGCCTATGTCTAGTCTCCAAGTATTCAACTTGAGTATTTCACTATGAAAATCTAAGTAGCAATTTAATGAGCCTCTTTAAACTCACAAGTTAATATTTTTCAAGATTCTTCAACCTTCTTAAATAGTAGTATTTAGCTAACTTCTACAAGCTCTCAACAGAAAATGAAGTTTGCTCAATATGAGCTACACTAATATCTCTAAAAAATATTTTCGCTTTCTAAAGAACAAGAGATTTTTTAATGATATCACTTTCAAAAGAATCTAAGTTGTAGCTGTATTTTGAAAGTCTAATATGTGTTCATAAATCTTATCTGTATTCGTAAAAGCAGTTGTTCTTCCTTAAGTAGGCTTTTCTTTCAACTAGTCATTACTTCACTTGTATCCTTAGTCAACTGGATGGATTTAATTCCAAATAACTTCGATGCTAACTTTGCCAAAAATCTTTCAGTAATCACGTGACTGATATACAACCTTCATAATAAGTAGGATCTTTTCAGTGTAAGTTCATAAAGAGGATTTCTGCAAGAAAGAAAGCAATTATTCCATAAATTTTTTCCTTTTAATAATTATATTGTTGTTTATATATAAAAAAATAAATCCAATTTAAATTTTAAAATATTATAAGATTATCATCAAAATCGTTAAATATGAACCTTGAGCTAACAATCTCCCCATTTTTTATTACGACAAGCAATAATAGATATATTTTTCAAAATTCAAAAAGATAATGGATGATTTCGAAAGATACCTGAGATTTTTATATGTTCAGACATAATTAGAAAAAGCCTGTCTCTTAAGAAAGGAGCCTATCAATTCTGTATCATAGATTTTCACAGCAGAATCAATCACAGATATAATCAAGGTAGCATCGAGAAATCATATCATATATATGCAAAAAAATATGTCCACATAAACTCTCCCCCTTTTTCATTATCAAAAAAAAAAAAAAATAAAGAAATGGGGAGGAAGTTAAATAAAACAGAGTATAAATAAAGAAGATCGATTGTCACAGTCATGAGGAATTTCTCCTAATATTAAATTGCAAATCTAGGATTTGGTTTTAGATGTTGTCAATTTGTTCACGCATTTCATCCTGGTTATAGTGAATCTCCCTTAGTAATTGAAGAAATTGATCATTCATTTTATTTCGTTATAAGGGGGAAAAGAAGCCTATTGCTCTAGAGTACGACCTACAATTTCTATTACCCTTTTAGAACTCTATTTTGAGGTAGGACCTAAGAGGCTAGCTACTCTTTTAGTTTTCTTCTCCACCTAAATATTTCCTTTCAACTTATATCAAACTGATATGGAGGAATGAAACTTTCCAGCCTCATACCACGTCACATTGTCAAAATGAACACCAAAATAGGCAAAGATTTTGATCAACAACATTCTATAAGGTAGACATCCAGTAGTGTTCTTGTGGCCTTACTTGTCTACCATAAACTTAAGGATCATTGCTGGGAGATTCATTTTGTTTCCCTTCAATAGATTGTATACAAATAGGTATCTAGGAGAGTACATCTTCTACTGAGCTACTTCTTGAAAAAATTAAGGTAGCTGATATTGATGCAAGACATATAGGCATTAGATCCAAATTTTTAAGACTTCTTATACAATTAAGGTTTCACAAAAAATTTAAAACTAAAGTTCATTATACCACAAAAATTCCTCAATTATGTTAATAACTTTTTTTAAGATTATTAACAATTACTCAAAATATCTTTCTAATTAAAATGAAAATGCCTTAATTGTTCTATGAATATCATTATTATGTTTGACCCTAATTTGGAAGACTTATGTTGACTTATGTCTAACTTTGCATACAACTCTTTTCAATAATGTAGATCAATTTATACAAAGGATTTCTCAATCTCAATTATTAAACATGAATTAATTTACTGGCAATTAATTTAAGAACAATAATGAACATATCATTGAATCTCAATATAATAAAAGGATATATTAAAATATTAAAATCACTGCACGGTTCATCCAGTGGTTCATCTTATCTAGGTACCATAAAGGATTTAGTTCCTAATCGTATCATACATAATATCAAAACTAAAGGAAAAATAGAAAACTAAATGAAACATGATGGAATCTTTTTTAACCTTCATGGAATCCACTTTAGATTGATGGACATTCAATCCAAATAAGTCTCCTTGCTTACTCTTTGTTCTTTATACCATTCTAGGAAATTTAATTGTGCCTCATAAGCTTTCTCTTTGCTTTGCCCTTTAGTTTTCCCTTTTATAGTTTGAAAATTAGGTTTTTGGATTTTACACACACATTTATATGGGCATATTCATGGCTATATTATAACAGCCCATTCCCATATTGTTGGGACCCGATCTCGAGACCGGACCCTAACCAGAAAACGGAAACGAAAAGGCGAAAACACAAAACGAAATAAATCGAAAATTGAATGCGAATACAAACTGAAGGCGGAAATCGAAGGCGGAATCGAATGAACGGAGTTACAAAAACAAATCGCTTAAAAAAATGTCGCGTTGAAAACTCTAGACTAAACCTATCCGAATCCGTGTAAATCCTTTTTTTTTTCTTTTTTCTTTTTATTCAAACTCGTACAAATCAATACATTTTCCCTTTTTGGAAAACTTATCCTCAAACAAAACTCAAATTCCACAAATGTTAGAACCCCGCCCCGGTGGACCACGTGTCCTACGCCCTACATGACGTCTGGACGCGCAACCCACGAGGGAAGGATTCCTCACCACGAAAGAGAACTTGTTTCCGGAATTTAACCCGCAAAATTATGAACCTTGCGCTTATTACCTTGCAGGGTCATGAACTGTAACTCTACATTCGTGGTGAGCGCACACTAACTAATCACCAAAATCATAAGTTTACTTATTCATACAACTTGTAGCTTTAAGTCTCGAGTTCGTTTTGAAACAAGAATCACCACAAACGGAGTTATATAACTCAAGATATGCTTAAAAAGCCTAAAGGGCTCATGCCCCAAACATGATCTCCTAACCGACCTCTCACTTACTTTCATGCAAACTCTCTCAAATCAACTCCAAATGGTACAAATTTTTATTAGGAAGATATATGTCTTATGAATCCAATTTTCCAAGTCTCACCTCAATTGGAGGTCGGATGAGGGAGTTATGGCCAAAGGAATAGACTATGTTCACACCCAAAATCAATTTAAACATCTCTTGGCGCGATCGCCATAACTTTCAATATAGAAATTAGATTGAGTTTGTTTTTTGACCTTTAGAAAGAAGACATTTAGGCCTAAAATTTTCATGAAGACCACAAAATGAGATTAGGCCTATAAAAACCTCAAAAATCATCATCTTGCACGTGAATGTCCGTTAAACAGACATCCATGTCCGTTTAACAGACATGTACGGGTGAAGGTGACCTAAATGACCCGAAAATGTCCGTTAAACGGACATTGACTGGCCAAGGGGTGTTTTTACACCTGAGAATGTCTATTAAAAGACATCCATGTCCGTTTAACAGACATTGGGGCTCCCCAAAGCCTCCAATGCCTCTCCTAAGCCTCAAATCTTCAACCTAACACCATAAACATTTGCACACTTCACAAATTCACTCATTCTAAAGCCTAAACACTTCATAAAACTTCAAACTCCAAGTTAAACTCACCAAATTCACAAATTCCAACTTAATTGGTTCATCAAAGCTACAAATTCATTACATTTCCCTATAGCTATCGCAAACATAAATCATAAGTAACACCCTCATTTGTAACACACATATCTTTCTATTACGACATCCAAAAATCACAAACTTCATATCATTGGAAAGATTAAAAGACAAGCTACATCTTTTATGAAGAATGCAAAACTCAATTCAGTCATTAAAAGAGGTAAAATTTCACTCAAATGTACTGCTTACATAGTGACTAATCAAACAGTAATACAATCCAAATGAACAGTAACTAAATGTTTTCCCAACCTCATAACTTCTTCATCCTAACTCCAAAGATGACAAACTATATACCATTGGAAAGCTCTAAACATGTACTAAAAGTTTCAAGAAGACCTCCCAATTCAATTCAAACATTAAGAGGGTCTAAAACCTAAGCGAAGTTTCTGTCAAATTTTGCAAAAATTTGACAACACTTCCTTTGAAAATTTCACTAGCCAAACTTCAATTTTCTCATCCAAACTCCATACCTACACAAAACTCATTCTTTAATCTCCCACAACACAAACCAATCCAATTATATATCTATACACAACTCAAAAGGTAGCAATCGCAGTCCTATATATATATCTAAACATTATCAAACTATAAGCAACATATTCGTCCTCTTCTTTTCAACTTCAAGCCATACAGCAATACATTGTTATAAACATATACAAATGGCACAAAAGACATTAAAACTTAAAACTCTTGCATTTACAATAACAATATAAGTTATTACAAAGCTTTAGAGGGCATTTTAGCCCGATTACAAACCAAAATATCAAATGTCAAAGTACAAAGGAAGTCAAATCTCCAAAATGCAACCTAAAGCTTTGTTTCAAAAAAATGACTTCTAAGGTAAAAGCATCGGAGTAATGGCTCAATCCCGATACTGTAACTTGGGTTCTCGCTCGTCACCTGTGGAGGGAAAAGGGGTGTGAGCTCGACGGCTCAGTGGGTAAAAGCTTAATAATTAAGAAATAAACAAAAATATTCTTTATTCATTCATTTTCAAAGCAAATTTCATATTGATCAAAACCTTTCAAATTTATTAAAACTCTTCACAAATTCATTTCATCATTCTTTTTCAAAGCCAAAATCACATTGATCGAAACACTTTCAATTTATCAAAACTCCTTACAAACTCATAACATCAGACCAATTACACATCAAACTATCACATAATCACAGAAAAGTGGTTCGGGTAGATCCGAAACGGAACGTACTACATATTCCCGCAAAGCGGTCATGTGTAGCCATGAACTTATGGGAGTCCGTGAGGAGCTCCAATGCCACTAGCGGGCAGGCAGAAAAAGCCTATGATTAGACAGGTGCACCTGACTCTTAAGGGACCACCACAAACCCATATAAAGCATTCATATCACATAATTTACACAATTCATAAACATTAGCCACAATTGGCTCTTACAAAAATCCACTTTCACATAATTTCCCAAAATGTCATTTTTCTGAAATCATGTATTCAAACTTTTTCACTTCACAAATCATTTCAGAATTATTTCCAAAATGTAAAGACATCTCATACAAGTTCAAACCATCACAAAGAATCATTTATACAAACTTTATAAAATCATTGGAAAGCATTAGATAGCATTTATTTCAAAACAATTGAGTAGCTTATTATCTCAATCATAAGATCCCATAGGAAGCAAGAGATGTCAAAATTGGCCATTCTTAGGAGATGAAAACATGGAAATAAACTTATCTAACCTTGCCCATAAAATTCCTAAGCCATTTACACCAAAATCCATCTATAATTTCAAAAGATTTCACATTTCTCTTACCTTAAAGAGAGACCCACGAAATTCTCTCTCTTCTTGGCTTTAATGGAAGCTTAACCCTTCTTCTTCCTTTTCCTCCTTAAAGAACTCTCAATTTCTCCTTTCTAAACAAGATAAGCCAAAGCCCTAACCTTTCTTCTTCTTCTTCTTCTTCTTCTTCTTCTCTTCACTTATCCGAGACCTCTTTCTTTCCTTTCTCTCCTTTGCAAATTTCGTAAGCCTCCTTTCTTAATAGATTTAGGTAACTTGTTTCTTATTTTAAAGCCTAACTCCCCCCAAAACTACGTAGTTTTAAGTTCCCATCTTAAAACTTAAAATTTTCATAGCTCTTCTCCTCACATATACGGATACAAGCGTGGTTTTCCATTTCTTTTTGATTTAATCAAGCACAAAGGACCACATTAGCCCTCCTTCAAAGCCTTAGACTTTAAAACCATTAGTGATCTACCTAAATTGCCCCCAATTGATGTAACCCTAAACAATGCTCAACTTTGAAAATTT